>JAZKJV010007858.1:0-412584 GCA_037367405.1 Ottelia alismoides
TCGCACCACCGTCCAATTTGAGGCAGCTTCGGTCATTCCTAGGGCACGTTGGATTTTATAGGAGATTTATTCAGGATTTCAGCAGGATTGCCCGGCCGTTGACTGACCTCTTGACGAAAGACACCGAGTTCCTTATCGATGACAAATGTCTTTCGTCCTTTGCGACTCTCTAGCAGTGTGTTATTGAGGCTCCTGTCCTCCAGCCGCCTGATTGGTCTCTCCCATTCGAGATCATGACGGATGCCTCCGATTTTACCGTAGGGGTCGTGCTGGGACAGAGGAGGGATGGAGTCCCATTTGCTATCCATTACGCTAGCCGCACATTGGATTCCGCCCAGCGGAATTACACGGTCACAGAGAAGGAGATGCTAGCCGTAGTGTTCGCCCTAGATAAGTTTCGATCTTATATCATTGGATCTAGAGTGACTTTGTACACAGATCACTCCACCATCAGGTACCTCATGGCAAAGAAGGATGCCAAGGCCAGGCTCACTAGATGGATCCTTCTACTCCAGGAATTCGACATTGAGACCAAGGACAAGCCTGGAGTCAAGAATGTGGTGGCGGACCATCTCTCCCGTTTAGAGCAGCCTGAGGAGTTTGAGCAGATTGATCCCATTCGAGATACCTTCCCAGATGAGGCGATCCTTGCTATCGCCTCACTCCCATGGTATGCCGATACTGTGAACTTTCTCGTTGCTGGGAAAGTCCCACAAGATTGGCCCAGGCAGAGGCTTGAGACCTTCCTTGCGAAGGCCACGTCCTACCATTGGGAGGATCCCATCCTTTACCACGAAGGAGGGGATAGTGTCTGGCGTCGGTGCATCCCTCAGGAGGAACACCATAGCGTCCTCACTTACTGCCACAAGCTTGAGGCAGGAGGACATCATTCTGGGAGGAGAACGACACAGAAAGTGCTCCAATCAGGCTTGTGGTGGCCTACCCTCTTCAAGGACTCTGATGAGTTCGTGAAGAGGTGTACTAACTATCAGAGGATGTACACTTGTGGACAGCGTGATATGATGCCGATGCAGCCCATTCACTTCTGTGAGGTTTTGACGCATGGGGCATCGATTTCATGGGTCCATTCCCTAAGAGTCAGGGATTTGAGTACATTCTGTTGGCCGTGGATTATGTTAGTCGTTGGGTTGAGGCTATCCCCGCCCGAGCCGCTGATGCGAGGACAGTTTGCAGATTTTTGAGGAAGCACATCATCACGTGGTTCGGGGTTCCACGAGTTCTGATTTCTGATGGGGGGTCTCATTTCATCAACGACCAGGTGAAGGCCCTTGCTAGCGAGTTCGGTATAGACCATCGTGTTGCTACACCTTACCATCCACAGACGAATGGTCTAGCCGAGGTGTCGAATAGGGAGATCAAGACTATATTGCAGAAAGTCGTCCGCCCTGACCGAAAGGATTGGTCACAGCTTTTGGACTCGGTCTTATGGGCATATAGGACGTCTTTCAAGACACCATTGGGCACATCTCCCTTTCACCTCGTATATGGCAAGCCATGCCATTTACCTGTTGAGCTGAGGCACAAGTCACTTTGGGCAGTTACAAATATTCTTATGGATCCAGATGGTATGGGAGACCAGAGGAGGGCAGAGTTAGCAGCCTTGGAGGAGCTTAGAGATACTACTTTCTCAAACAGCCTACATTATAAGGAGAAAGTGAAGGAGTGGCATGATTCTCATATCAGCCACAAGCATTTTGAGATTGGACAGAGAGTATGGTTGTTTGATGTGAGGCTACACTTATTTCCAGGGAAGCTACAAAGCAAGTGGAAGGGACCCTACTTGGTCAGAAAGGTACACGACAACGGTAGCACTGATATATCCGAGTTGTCTTCTGAGAGTACCTTTCGAGTGAACGGCCAGCGGCTCAAGCCATTTCTAGATCATGAGCCGCGGGTCGCTGATCTTGCCCCTATTCATTTTGCGTGAGATGTGGTCTTTGACTCACATCTAATGCATCTCACGCCTGAGTTTCACTGATCTTCCGCCTTGTATAGATCCAGACATCTATATCACCACATTCTTTAGTCCCACATCCCTTTCTTATCTATTGATTATGCTATACTTAGGGTGCACTTTACCCTAAGTATAGGGGGGATGTGAGACCTTTGGATATTTCTTTTGTTTCTGTCTACCCCTGTTTTTGCTGCCTATACTTAGGGATATTTTACCCTAAGTATGGGGGGGTAGACCCTGTACATTCTCCACTCGGTTTTCCCTTAGTATACATCCTGCTATACTTAGGATTACTTGATCCTAAGTATAGGGGGAAGACCCGAGGACCTTTTGACTTTCTTATTTCATTCATTCATCTTTGTATATAGCCTTTCTTTTCACTTCCCTGTACCTAGCACGAGTTATGTCTTCTTCATCGCTCTTGACTCTGAGGACATCGTTCGAGCTAAGTATAGGGGGGGTGTATATATATTTCATATATACTTTAGCCATAACTCGTACTTTGTGTGAGTGTGTTAATAAATAAAATGGCTAAAAATCACAAAAATTAAAAAAATTTCATATACTTAAACTTCTTTTATTTGCACATAAATAGCTAGTGTACAAAGTATTTCTGTAAAAATGATTTCAAAAACCTTTTGTGTAAAGTTTGTGTAAATATTTTCTTATCAAAATTATGTATATAGTACAAAATTTTTCCAAAATGTTTTGAAAATCAAAAGTTTGCAAAAATCTTGTGTAAATGTGTGTAAATATCTTTTTTGCAAAACCTGCACTTCATGCATCATCCATTCATGATTTCAAAACATTTTTCAAAAATTTTGCATGATTGTAAATAGCATCTTTTTGTACATATGTATATAGTTTTTCTGGATGATAGTTGACATTTAAACTAGCTTGGAATCAAATTGAGTAATGGAGCTTGATTAAGATCTTAATCCACCTAACTTCTAAGAGGAACCTTATAGGGCTTAGGTTTAAGGCTTTTCAGGTCCATGGTGAATTAATTCTTTGAGTCCACTAGGCTATGATCACATGTCATCTCAATGAGCCTAAGTAGAGCACTTAACAACAACACATGACTCATATAGATTATGGCTTTACTTGGACACCAGCACTATGCACCGAGCTCTCTACGGATGAAGTGGTGAGGAGGCAGTCTTCCTTGACTTGGGGTAGCATATGAGGGTAGTACTTCTAGGCGGAACCTCTCTTCTTCTTTTAGTGAAGGAAGTGCGTCTCAACTTGGTCTGGTTGCCATGAGGTCTAACGACGGGAGTTGTGGGTTGCAATAAAGCTTCAAAAGAGGGATAGTCTACCGGCTCAAGAGGAAAAACTCCTTGTATATATGCTGCACTTGTACATGTTGTATAGATGCACTTGAAAAAAAATGCAAATAGAAAAATAACTCCAAAAAAGTGGTGGGTCTGAAAGAAAATGATAATCCCACCGGAGTATGTATATAAAATGCAATAAGCAAAGCTTGGTTTCATGATCCATGTGATGTAGCTTGCAGCAGGGAGACTTGGCTACACTGGTCAAGCTCCCAAGGGTACTTGGCTACACTGGCCTTGACCCATTCTCTTCTTCCTCCTCTTCTTGAGCCGGTTGAACTTGAACTTAGAAGGGAATACCCCGCTCCTTGAGGAAAGAGTGGCCAGATTGAGGTCATAGAGTTACCTTGTTGGGGAGGGTTGTCAAGTTGCCATTTCTGAGGTGGAGAGCTTAGACCTCACATTCACAGGACAAGAAAAGATTCATGGTCTTCAGGGTTTGTGATTGATGACTTGTTCTGACCTGGAGCATTGAGGAGTCTTGGTTATAGAGTAGTGGAACTTAGGGGCTGTTGAGTTTTAGGCTTAAGTCCAAATAAGGTTCCGACACATTGATAATCCAAAGATCTGATCGAGCTCCATACCTTAATTTAATGAAGGCAAGTTTAATAATCAACCTTGATCCATGTACATTCTCTTTTTCTTTTTCTTTCTTTATTTTTCACTTCTTTTTCAAATAGGTGTTTGCTAAGGGACTAGCAAAGTTAAGTATAGGGGGGTGATGAATACTCATTCATCACTCTTTATTCTTATATTTTAGCTACAAAAACCTTTGCAAATGCATGTAGATATGTGTAAATACAAATAATTATCAAATGCATGCATTGTGTAAACATATATAATTAGCATGTTTTTGTGCAAAAATAAAAGAATAAAGATTAAAAAGAAAAAGAGGGAAATACTTAGAATAAATATTGAGCAACCTAACCCAAGGGAGGGCTCAGCATGGGCCTGAACGCATAAAAGCCAAAGTAGAGGGAGATAGGGGCTAATGTGTGTAAACATTTATTTAAATAAATAAAAGTATTTTCCTCACAAAAATAGCTTAAAATATGCTTGTAAATATTTGTATATATTTATAAGTATAAAAACAAAAGAAAAAGATAAAAATCAAAAAGAAGCTAAAAACATCACTCATCATGTACATAGAACCACCTTTATATTTATTTAGCCTTATAAATAAATAAAATTAATTTCCAAAATTTGTGTAAATATTCTACTTTATATAGTGTAAATAAATAAAATAAAAACAATTAAAACGAAAACAAAATAAAAATAGCAAAAATTAAAAAACACAAAAATATATTGTAAATATACCATGTATATAAATGTATATATGTATTTATTTTACCTATGTATTTAGATAATAAAAATAAAATAAAAATATATTTTTATTCCTTATTTTATAATATAAATAAATAAAATATAAAATGGGAATAAAATTGTATAAAAATAACAATTAAAAATCAAAAATTAAAAACCTATATAGTGTACATATACCTATATATGAACCTACTATGTACATACCCTATTTTTACTTCTAAAAATTAATTAAAAATCACTTAAAAATAGAAGAAAAAAATAAAATAAAAATATTTCATGTTTTAACTTTTCACAAATTCAGCCATTTGCTACCCTAATTTTCACTTCTAAAATCCAGCCACGTGGCCGCTTCCTACTGGTCCTGGGATTGTTGACCGCCCGGTCAACTACCCCCCCCCCCCAGGACCACTTCCCACGGATTTAGGCGCCCGACCCGATTTCCCCAATTTTTAGCACCTAAACCCGATTGATTCCCACCTAAACCCTGGGTCAGATCCGTTCACGACATATCCGAGATCCTCGCCGGAGCTACCGCATCGGGATCCGCGCGCTTCCACGCCCTACCCGCGCCTGTCTTCCCGGACCCGCACTCATATTTAGCTCGAGCTCCGCCTCCTCATTTCTAATCTTTGGCCATTCGATTCCACCCCCAGTGAGCTCCAGTGTGTTCGTGAGAGTGACAGCTCGCGTCCTGTGCTGTTGAAGCGAGGAGAGGAAGCGAGACCACTGATCCGGCGAAGCTTCGCCGCCTTGCTCCGCCACCAGCAGGAGCTCAAGCCTCGGAGGGAGACGCTCCTCGAGGCGACGACCCAGAGCTGCGCAAGGTCATTCCCAGTCTCACCGTCCACCCAGGTAGTCCCTTAGCCTCCTCTTTTTCTTTGATCTTCCATTTCGCCCAAATCGCTGCTTCGCCGTCTTCCGCTGATTCCGATCGATTCCGACCACCATCCGACCATCGGGCTTCACCATAGCCATCGCCTCCCTTCCGCGCACCTTCTCCATATCCCCATCCAACCCAGCTCGCACAGGAGCTGGGATTCGAGCTCCACCGTCCCCCCCTTCGCCGGAGCTCGCTCACTTCGACCCTCCGTTCACCGTCACCCCGCCTAACCGGGTCGAGGCAGTTTGTCCTCGACCCGCGAGCCTTCTAGACTATTTTGCAGGTTCAACAAGGACCATCTAAGGTCCTTCGACATCGAGCCAGGAGGCGCAGCTCCGCTGACCTCGTCGGAGCTCCTCAGAGCTCGGCCGGGTCATCGGAGACCCCCGTCAGACGCGGAGGCCCACGCCAGACCTATTCCAATCACCAGCGCCCCACGAGGAGGTCAGGAGCGCACGCACGAGGCTGGCGAACTTCGCCGGTGAACTGTTCTTCCTCGACCTTCAGCCGACGTCCGATCAGCCCTCCCGCTCCAGTTCTTATCTGGACCGTCCGTTCTAGGAACCGCCTTCACCGTCAGATCTGAGGAGGACCGATCCCAGCCGCTCGATGCACGAGGGTTAGCCGCAGAGAGCCACCACCGTTTGATCCTCCACGTGGCGACACCCCCGTCGTCGGATTCTCCCGAGTAGCAAAGCTTTGGAGCGCCACCTGATCCATACCATCCGCAGCACCACGTGGCGTCCATCCAGCGGCCCGTATTAATAATGGGTAATTTACCCTTAGGCCCCCTTTGTTATTTTATTTCGCATTTAGTCTTGTAAATACCTAGTGTAGTTGTTTAGTTTTTGGGATTATGCATAGAGGACCTTGTACTTTATTTTCCTTGCATTTATGCCCCTGTGTATGGTCTGACACGTGCTTCGACACGTGCTTTCTGGGGTATTTGCATTTATTCCCCTGTAGTTCTGGATGTTATCAATTGAATGAAAGTTTTTGTTTATTTGCATTTATACCCCTGTGCGTGAAACATTTGAGCATGTGCGTTTATTTTTGGGTTATTTGCAGATCAGCCCCTGGACTTTTGGTACCTGTTACCAAATAGCCCTCGGGACTTATTTTCATTGCATTTGGGTCCCTGAGTGCCCCAGGCACGCGTGTTCACCTGGGTTAATTGCACCAGACCCCCCAGACTTCCGGGTATTTGCACATAGGTCCTTGTGCACAATGCCCCCTCTTTATTTTTGAATAAAATAGCAAATATACTCCAAATCCAATGAAAATTAGATACATGGCTCCTGCCATAGTGTAAAATTTTCGAGGATTTTTGGAGACATTTCTGAGTTGATTTGATATTTTTAAAAAATCAAAAACCTCTATTTTTGTCACTGTCTAACTTTAAAAACCCCAAAAAAATATTAAAAAGCATCTAAAAATTACAAAAAAATTGTCTACTGTTTATTTTGTTGTGTTTGATTTTCTAGCCAATTTTGGCTATTTTTTATTACTGAAATCCACTAAAAATTGAAAAATACTTAAAAACTTATAAAAATTCTAATAATTAAACCAAAAACCCAAAAATAATAAATTAGGTGCCTAAATTTTCCTTGTTTTATTCTCTTTACAGTAAAATTACCTTCCAGCTAATTTGAGGCTTTAGATATTTTATCTAGGCCCTTGTAGCTCGGCTGGACAGTACCTCCCATTTCAGTTCTTGTTTGATTTTTAGAAAATTAAATAAATAACAGAAAAATCCCAAAAATTCACCAAAAATACTAAAAATTATAAAATACATAAAAATATTTTTGTTAGAATTTTTGGTTGATTTTTAGTGCATTTAATAAATTGTTGGAGTGAGTTGTTTATTTGTTTTTATCATTTTCTTAATACATTAAAAATCCAAAAAATATATATAAAATAATTAAAAACCACCAAAAACATTTCCTCCTTTTTTTATTCTTTTTTTTACTACTTCGTAGGCCGTAAGGCCAACCCGTGCTCCTTGTGTTCGACCCTGGTCGCTATACCAGGTTAAACTAATAGTAAGACCGCTATTTCGTATTTTGATTGATTTTCATCTATTTGGTGGTCTATTTTTCTTGATCGAGCCATTCTGAGTGACTGAGGTCGCGACGACCATCGTAGAGATACCTGATTACCTTAGTCGCTCGGAATCTTTGGCCCATCAATGACCACGTCGTTTCTCCTTCGCTTTCGCCGGAATGAGACTTCGACGTTGACGGAGAAGGTTGTCGTTGCCAGATTCGCAATGCGACAAAGAATGTTGTTGCCGAACTCTCTCTCTCTCTCCCTCTTTACCCTCTCTTTATAACTTATCTCTCAAGTTATATGCAAGATGTGGAGAGATTGATGGTCTCATGAACTTTTATAGGCTCAATCAAAGAGATAAATAGCAATAATAATTTGGTTTTAATTAATGGATAATAGTCCTAACTTATTATCTCTTCCTTATTAATAATAAAATAATAATATCTTCATTTCATCGGAATTAGTTACACCTTTTTTTCTATTAGTTTATTTTTTTAAAAACCAATCCGTTACAATCTACCCTCCTTAAAGAAATTTCGTCCTCGAAATTTATACTATAAAAAGTCACATACCAAAGAGATGCAGATAATGTTGACGCATTTCGTCCTCCAACTCCCAAGTCGCTTCTTCTCTCTGATGGTGCTGCCAGAGTACTTTGACCATTGGAACTATGCGACGCCGCAACTGATGCTCCTTACGGTCAACTATACGTACTGGTCTTTCTTCATATGTTAGATTCGGCTGAATGTCCAGGACTTCATGCTCGATCACTTGCGATGGATCAGGATTATATTTCCTTAACATCGATACATGAAAAACATCATGTATTTTGGAATAATAAGGCGGAAGAGCAACCTAATAAGCTACTTCTCTCACTTTCTTTATTATCTCAAAAGGTCCCACATATCTAGGACTCAATTTTCCCTTTTTGCCAAATCGCACTACTCCTTTGCTAGGGGAAATCTTTAAGAACACATGGTCACCTACCTCAAAATTCAATTCCCGCCTTCGACAATCAGCATAAGACTTTTGTCTACTCTGAGCGGCTAAAAGTCTCTTTCGAATTACTTCCACACCCTTCGTACAAACTTGGACTAATTCAGGTCCCAATATGTATTTTCTCCCAACATCGCTCCAGCACAAAGGGGATCTACAAGGTCGGTCGTATAATGCTTCAAAAGGAGTCATCTTAATGCTTGCATGATAGCTATTATTATAAGTAAATTCAACCAAAGGCAAATGTCAATCCCAATTTCCAGCAAAGCCGAGGGCACAAGCTCTCAACATGTCTTCTAATGTCTAGATTGTTCTTTCATATTGTCCATCAGTCTGAGGATGGAATGATGTGCTGAACTTCAAACTTGTACCCAAAGCATCTTGCACGCTCCTCCATAATCGGGAGGTATATCTCATGTATTTGTCTAACACGATCGATACCGGAACACCATGCAATTTCACTATCTCATTCACATACAATTCAACAAGGCTCTCTGTAGATTGATCTAATCTGATGGGTAAGAAATGTGCCGACTTCGTTAAACGATCAACAATCACCCAAATTGTGTCAAAGCGTCCCTTCTTTATTTTTGGCAACCCGCAAACAAAATTCATAGTGATATGCTCCCACTTCCATTCGGGGATCTCTAGTGATTGCAGAGGACCTACAAGCTTCTGGTGCTCAATCTTTACTTGCTGACAAATAAGACACACCGACACAAATTTTGCAATGTCGTTCTTCATCTTAGGCCACCAAAAATTCCGTTGTAAGTCTTTGTACATTTTTGTAATGCCGGGATGAATGGTATACATGGACCTGTGTGCATCTTCAAGAATTTCTTGCTTTAATTCACTATTGTCAGGAACCCACAGTCTATTACGGAACCTTAATGCTCCATCTATCCCGATTGAGAAATTAGATCCTTCTTTTTGAGAAGAGATTATAAATCTTTGGAGGTCATTATCATTTTTATGAGCCAAGATAACCTTCTCTACCAAAGATGAGTGGATCTTCATTCCAACCATAAGAACTCTTGTATTTCTTTCAACAAAAGGGTTCCATTCTTCTAAGTCTTTCATTAGCTGCCATTGAAATTTCATACTTGCGAGCTTCCCTTCATATTTCATACTTAGAGCGTCAGCAACTGCATTTGCCTTTCCTGGATGGTAGTCAATGGAAAGACCATAATCTGATATAAACTCCAATCATCGTCTTTGTCTCAAATTCAGTTTCTTCTGAGAGAAGATATACTTGAGGCTTTTATGATCAGTAAATACCTCAAATTTCTCTCCATATAAATAACGACGCCATATCTTCAGTGCAAAAACTACCGCTGCAAGCTCTAAATCATGTGTCGGATAATTTCTTTCAGCTTCCTTCAACTGTCGGGATGCGTAAGCCGCAACTTTTCCATGCTGCATGAGGACACATCCCAAACCGAAGCCTGATGCATCAGTGTAAACCACAAATCCACCACTACCAAATGGTAGCGTGAGTACAGGAGCAGTCGTCAATCTTTCCTTTAACTTTTGAAAGCTTTGCTCGCACTTTTGAGACCATTCAAACTTCACGTCCTTTCTCAACAATCGGGTCAGAGGTAGGGAGATCCTAGAAAATTTTTGGATGAATCTCCTGTAATATCCTGCCAGTCCTAGAAAACTACGGATTTCAGAGACATTCTTGGGCTGATTCCAATTTAAAACAGCCTCCACCTTCGCGGGATCCATAGAAATACCATCTTTGGATATAACATGACCAAGGAATGCAACTTCCTGAAGCCAAAAGTCGCATTTGGATAATTTAGCATAAAGCTGGTGTTGTTGCATTGTCTCAAGAACTAATCGAACATGCACTCGGTGTTGTTCGATATCTGTTGAATAAACCAAAATATCATCAACAAGGACAATCACAAACTTGTCCAGGTATTCTCGGAATACCCTATATATCAACTCCATAAATGCAGCAGGCGCATTTGTGAGGCCAAAAGGCATCACTAAAAATTCATAGTGTACGTATCTTATCCTGAACGTTGTCTTTGATATGTCTTCATCTCTAATCCTGAGTTGATGGTAACCAGACCGAAGATCAATCTTGGAGAAGACCGCTGCTTGCTGCAATTGGATCGAATAAATCGTCGATGCGAGGTAGCGGGTACTTATTTTTTATGGTGACCTTATTCAATGCTCTGTAATCAATGCAGAGCCTAAGGGATCTGTCCTTCTTTTTCACAAATAATACAGGAACACCCCAAGGAGAAACACTTGGTCTCAAGAACCCTTTATCTAATTGTTCTTGCAACTATTTTTTCAGCTCATTCAACTCAGCAGGAGCCATTTTGTATGGTGCCTTAGAGATGGGTGTACTACCCAGTAATACATCAATAGTGAAGTTAATCTCCCTTCTAGGTGGAAGACCTGCGAGGTCATCTGGAAAAATATCCGGAAAATCTCGTACGACGTCCAAATCCTCAAGTTGCGCCATAGAGGGTTTTGTACTTATTATGCTAGCCAAATAAACCGTGCACCCAGTAGCTATCAATCGGTGTGCTCTTAGAGCTGAGACAATCATCTGACTTCTCTTTTTGTCTCCGCGAATGACCAATTCTGTCATATGTGGTTTATTGAAAACCACCTTCTTTTGTCTACGATATATGGTTGCATAGTGCTCTCAAAGCCGGTCCATACCCAAAATAACATCAAAGTTATTCATCTATAGTAATATCAAGTTGGCTGGTAGATTGTGTCCTTCAACAAGGACAGGCACATCAACCATGTAGGTTCCCAAAGTAGAGTGTCCACCCATTGGTGAAGTCACACTAAGTGTATATAGAAGTTCAATAACCACAAAATTCAACTTGTTGGCGAATCGATGAGAGATAAAAGAATGCGATGCACCGGAATCAAATAAAACATAGCTCAAATGATCCTCAATAGAAAGAGTACCTTCCACTGTGGCGTGTCCATCTTCCTCCTCTCCTGAAGGTAGAGCGAACACCCGTCCTTTGACGTACTTCTTTTGATCTCCAGAGTTCTGTTCCTTCTTCTTGGGACAATCTCTAATAAAGTTCCCCTTCTGTCCGCAAGCCAGGCAAGCTCCTGTAAGCTTATAGCACTCTCCCGAGTGCCTCCTATCGCAGTGAGGGTATAGAGGATATATTGGTTTATCTTTTGTGGCATTCTCGATTCTAGGCTTCTTTCCTTTATCCTTATCATACTTACCCTTCTTATTGTCGGCAGAATGGGGACGTTTTCCACCACCTTGTTGTTGGATCCTTTTATATGCTGAGTTGATCTCCACAGCCGTTGAAACTGCATCCGAAAAAGTCTGAGGTCCTCTAGTGAGCACCTTCATGCCCAACCCTGAATTCAAGCCTTCAACAAATTTCCTAGCACGTTGTCTTTCATTTTCGCATATTCCTTTCCCGTACTTTTCCAGCTCTTGGAATTTAGAAGCATATTGTTCAACGGGTAAACTCCCTTGTCGAAGCTCAATAAATTCCAGTCTTTTTGCATCTCGAACATGCTAAGGAATGTAACGCTTGGTGAAACGTTCCTTAAAGTCCTTCCATTCGATGGTGGTTTTATCAGCAAAGAGTATGCTTTTACAAGAAGTCCACCACTCTTTCGCGTTGTCACGTAGACGATAAGTGCCAAATATCATCTTCTTCTCATCAGGACAATCGATCGCCTCAAAGGCAAGTTCCATTTCCCTCAACCAATGCTCAGCTTTATCCGGCTCAGGTTCTCCTTTAAAGATAGGTGGATCGTGCTGAATGAAAGTCTTCAGTGTCAATCCACTAGAACCATGCCCTTGGTGCTTTTGCTGCTGAGCCATCATGGTCATCAATTCCAACATTGACGTTGCATGTCCATCACCATATCCTGGGCAGATGAAGAGTCACGATCTCTGTTCGCCTCATTCCCACGACGTGGAGCCATCTGAAATGATGACATGTGAAATTTACGGTCAAAAGCCTATATTTTCTAAAATTAGTGGATCTAAGTTTGATTTGGTCGGATATCTTATGCCCAGAGGAACTCCTGCTCTGATATCACTTATAACAAACCCGATCATCTGAGAATGTTGCAGAAGTGAGAAGCTCGGCGGACATCTCGGGAACGTTACTTATAGCATCAATCATAACATAAAAGAGTAGTAAAGAATGCAAAAAAACTTTTCCATAAATATAATAAGGCCACATTTCAAGAGTTCCTTCATTAAAGAAAAGATAAATAACTAGATGAAATCGTATCTACGATTTCCTTATTCCAGTGGGCATAAAAGACATCCTTCCAAAGCAAACCCGCAGTAGTTCCATATCGATCCTACTTCTTGAAGACTGTGTCGTCTCCCTTAAACAGGAAATGATCTAGTCCCCACGTTCTCCTGAAAAAGATTAACAAAACATGTTATGAGCATAACGCTCAGTATGTGCCGAGTTAAGGTCAAGCCGGCTAGCGTAGAAACAAGTTCCGAAAGTCATTATCAACTTATTTAGTACATATAACTAAATTTCTTTCATAACCATGAATGTCATAACATATTTGCATATATACCCGTAAGTTTTACCATATTTGCATGCATGTCCATAATATTCATATAAATTTCACATATGCACTTTACAATAACATAATTGCACATGTACCCTTAAAATTATCATAAATGACAAATATGTACATACCATTGACATAAATTGCAGATATGTCCATAACCTTAACATAATTCTCATATGTGTACTTAACTTTAACGAAACTTACACATAAGTCCATAACAGTAACATAATTGCATATATGCACATAATATTAACAAATTTTACACAAATGCCCATGACATTTTTCATGTTTAGAGTGGTCTTGATTGTTACTTCTTAGGCGGCTTTGATGGCTTACCGCCGACACAAGCGGTTCATAACAATACATAACATGACATTGTAGCTACAACTGTAGAGGACTTATCTTTTGCCTCAAGCCTCCGGAAGGCGTTGTCCCTTTAGGCCTTTACGACCCCTTAGTTCGAGTCGGTGCCAACAACTTATTGTCAACCTCTTGTGACTTGATAGCTTCAATAATTTCCACTGGATGTGATACATACAATGTAACTTACGAACCTTTAAATCATTGAACATTTATTCTATGTATAAATTAAATCATATAGAGCCATATATGTGATTGAGACCGTTATCGCGCAAGGAACCTTTTTATCTAGCCAAACTATGTTCCTCCATGATAGATAAGTATGTATTAAAACATGTATTTTTACTCATAGGATATAATATGTATATTACTATAATCCCATCAATATTATCACATAGCAACAGATTCAATGCAAGAACACGATGTCCATTTCCTACAAAATCAAAACATTGTAATCTTAAAACGACAGGTGATACATCCTAGAAGAAATACAAAGCAACTGGTCTCTTCATATTGTTTTTTTTGCCATTTTACAAGCTTAATATTTTACTGTCAACTTATCCAGCAAACACGGAGAAGTACATAATATGTTGTGTATCGATCACTTCCACAATTTAAAGGAATATGAGATCTGATGCAGTTGTTCACTTTTCTAATTCAGGCTGATTAGAACTAAATACCTCACCTATCCAATAGAAATATGTATATTGGCAATTTCATATATCCATGTAACCATAACCTTACTCCAATACTATTTTTCATTACGAAAAAAAACATAGAAGGCATGATGTAAGCAGCGGAGTAACACATTGCCGTACTACTGTAATTCCACTACTGATCGGATCTGTATACCGACACTCCGATCAACGACCAGTTCATCGGTGACAATCCTACATGTTCGAACATACCTTGCTTGCACGAGAAATTCAGCGACAAAGACGACGCGATTCCGCCTATGATGACCACATCGTTTCTCCTTCGCTTTCGCCGGAATGAGACTTCGATGTTGATGGAGAAGGTTGTCTTGCCAGATTCGCAATGCGACAAAGAATATTGTTGCCGAACTCTCTCTCTCTCTCTCTCCCTCTTTCCCCTCTCTTTAGAACTTATCTCTCAAGTTATATGCAAGATGTGGAGAGATTGATGGAGTCTCATGGACTTTTATAGGTTCAATCAAAGAGATAATTAGAAATAATAATTTGGTTTTAATTAATGGATAATAGTCCTAACTTATTATCTCTTCTTTATTAATAATAAAATAATAATATCTTCATTATCATCGGAATTCGTTACACCTTTTTTTTTCTATTAGTTTATTTTCTTCAATTAATTTTCTATCTTTGGAATGTGATGATTACACTATGATATTCATTAACTAATCCATATATTAAAAATACAAATAACAACATCATTATCTTAGAGTTAATTTATGAATCCATATTACCACATAAGAAAAATATAAAAGTTCTTTAGATACAAAGAAAAAAGAAAATAGTCATTTATCTATATTTTTGAAAATATGTCTCTTTGATATTTTTTAAGTAAAGTATGAAGCCCACGTTACCCATAATAACCGGTGCCATTTATCCATTCATTGACATGTTTTACCATCAATTTAAAAATCTTGTTATTAAGCTTATAGTTTTTGAGATCTAGGTATCATTAATTACAGAATTTAGACTTTCATATGTAAATTCAAGTCACATATTAATATTCTTGAATTTGACTTACTTGAAGTAATGTGATTTTTAATCTTTATAAGCTAGAGATGAAGGTAAACAATAAATAAAATATCATTTCTATTCGTTATTTTCTGATTTTTTTAATCTACGAAAGTAAACATTGATGGTTTTTAACAATTTGGACTTTTTAACGAATGAAATATCTAATTGAAATGAAATAAGATTAGTGCTTTTATCTTGACATTTAGCTTTTTTTCCACCAACTTTTGTTATGGAATAAGATCAATACATTTTGAAAGAATTTAGTAGTTTTTGTACTTGTTTTGTTTTTAGTAAGCATGTCTTTCTCTTCCATTAGAACAAAAGTTTCATTTAATTGGTATTGTGTTGTCTGATGTATATATACTTTTACAATTTTACGACTATTTCGTGCCCATCCTTACATAATTTCCTGGCTCTGTCACTGGCGGGAGCCATCCCCCTTCGCTCCGACTCAAGCCCTATGATGATCCATGCTGTCGCTACTGCTACTCCCCTAGCCTCCTCCTCCACAACATCTCTTATCAAACTTTTCCTTCCTTTTACCATCAAGCCCCTCCATTTTTCTTTTTTCTTGTCAAGTCCCTCCTCGCTGGATCAAGGACCTTTGGATCCCTTTCAGGAGTTTCAGCCCCATCAAGATTGTATATCTACTTAAGAGATACTACATTCAATACGCTGTTTCCTGATGATTCTATCTACCTTGATTGCTCCCTTCTCATCACATTACTTGCATGGAGCCTTGAGATAACGACGTTATTTCTGTTATCTATTTATTAATATATGTAAATATATTTAGGGATATTTATACCTATAACCATGAGTAATTTCGTAATTACCCCAGGAACCCTCAATAATCATGAATTAGACATAAGACCCTGAATAACCGTTATGTTTTACACCCATAACCTTGTTAGTTTAGTTCACTAACTCAACCAGATGGCTGAGCTAATCTAAGCCAATCCGTGATCTAACGACTGAGATTAATAAAAAAAGAAAGGAAGGAGAGGAAGAGGTGGGGTCTTTCAGGAGGGCGGCAGGCAACGAAGGGGGTAGGCAGGTGGAGGTACGTGCAGGAGGGAGATCCGTCCTGAGTCAGACTTGCATGCAGGAGGGAGATCCGACCTGAGGCGGACTTGCGACCTCAGATGAGTTCTTTTTGGCGGTGCATCTCTAGGACCTTGTGGTGGCGATTGGAATGGATGTGGCTGACGAAAGTGGGGCTGCACGTCGACCGGTACTCCGTCATGAACCTCCTAGATTGTACTTGGCGTCGCAGGCGTTGCACAGTGTCTTGGAACCCATGGGACCCGTACTCCACTATGGCATCTTCTCTACCCCACAGTGGCTGCACCTCCGCCTACCTCCCCCTCCGTCTCCTCCGCCATCGTCTTGGACTTCCTCATCTTCTTGAACTCGATGGGCTTCCTGTGGAGCAGCAGCCTGCCCCTTTCCTGTAGCACAACGTAATCGAGCGACAGTACCTCAGGGTTCATGGCGTGAGGCTTGTAGACGAGGCAGGACGAAGAGGAGGACGAGGATGAGTACGAGGAAGACGACGAGCAAAGCGAGTCGGTGAGTTCTGGGTGGGAGAGGGACCAGAAACGGTGGGAGTGCTTGTTTCAGGCCTTGTAGGGAACTAACAGGGCCTCCGAGGAGAAGCACGTGAAGATGCGCTTCAGGGAGGAGCAAGCGGAGACGGCCGGGGAGGAGATGGAGGTGACAGAGGCGGAGCGACTTTGTAGGGTGGGGTTAGGCACGAAGTGGAGCTAGACCTTCTGTTGTGCAGTTGGCTTCGGAGGCACGTGAGAAAAGAAGGGGATGAAGGAGTCGTCGTCCATGAAGTGAGAAACCCTTCTTCGAGGGTGCAGAAGTTCTAATCAAGTCCTGAGGCGGAGGTTGGGTCGGGGCTCCGAGCTGGGGGCGGAATGGGGGGGGTGTGGGTGACGGGTGACGGACGGGAGGGGGGCTCTGACCTGGGGCGTGGTAGGTCGCGGGCGGGCGGTCCTTCGACCCAGAAAGGAGGGAGGGGGGGTCTCGACCTGGGGTTGTAGGCGGAGGAGGGGGTGGGGGGCCTCGACCTGGGGTTGCAGGCGGAGGAGGAGGAGGGGGGCTCGACTGGGGCTTGCAGGGGAGGCGGTGTGAAATCTCATATTTTTTTCCTAAAATCTGGAGTATTTTTGACATCCAAAAAATTCAAATAATCTCACCATTACTTAAATCTCGTCAAAATCTTTCCAACGAGCCCGAGAACACCCAATTTCAATATTCCTAGCTCAAGTTATCGACATTTTAAGTATAATAGTTGGGACCCATATATGGATCCGAACCATATCCAAAATTGCACCCATTTCCATCTCTCCCTCTATAAATAGAAGGTGATAGGCTCCTCTCTCAAAGCCCTAGCCACCACCATCCTTCCTCTCATTGGAGCACCACCACCTTGGCCGGATTTGGTCGCCGGAGGACCGTCGTCGACGTCAGAGAAGGAACTCCGATCGAAGATCCGCGGCCACCATCCCGTAGGAAAGCTCGAGGTCACCTTCGTACACGCATTCGCACTACAATCGAGAGACGAAAATATCATTTCCGTCTGAGCGGAGATCCCGAGGGAACATCCTCGGGGTAACGATGTTATACCTTCCTCTTGCTGTTGGTTTCCACATTTCTTGTTCTCATATACCAGTAACGATGTTCCATATCCTCCTTCCTGTTGGTTTCATATGATTCTACCCTACATACGTGGTTGATCAACCGTAGAGACTAAGGACCTGGATTTTTCCACTTCAAAATGTGTATATTGTTCTACCTCCTTATTATTATATTCATCTGGATGGGACTATTCACTTTTTGTTATTATTCGTGGAAGAGAAACAAAAATCTTGTAAATCAATAGGATGATCACGATTGTGATACTTGCGAAATCGCGAGTTATATTGTATTCCTTATATGTCACGATTCAAAGCATACCATCCTTATGTGAACTGAAACAAGGACTGAGCATAAGACATGGATGGGTCTTAGTATTTCCTTACTTTATCACCTCACGTAATGTAAGCATTCGAGGCATTCTGAAGCCTTTAGATGAGGATCTCATAACTTTTAATAAAGTGAGTATATATTAGTTCATATATATATATATATATATATATATATATATTAATTTATATAAAATGCAACGAGCATGTATTAGTTCATATCTAAATGGAGGGAATATATTAGATACCCGGAGTACAGAATCAAACCTTTCTCTAAAATATATATAATCTACTGTATACGAAAACTCCAGCCCGGATACAATTTCGGTAGTAGATAAATATTATTTACTTGTTAATTGTTGGAGAAACTTTTGATTTGTTGATAATAAATGTGCCACCTTAATGGGTTAAGGATATTAACGTATTTGGTAATCACAAATATAATTTAAGTATATAGCATTCATGAGTTTAATGCCATTCATGCGCAATTAGAACTTACGACATTAACTATGAGTGAAACAAAACGTTTGATTGCACTAAAACGTTATGGAACTTTTACCTATGGATGTCGCCTCCTTGTGAAGAAAAAAAACCATACGTGTACGTGTATGCATTGATTGCTAAATTCTAGATATAATACATCTCTACTTAAACTAGTTAATACCCACCCTTCATATTCATACCTATACGGAGCTATTCATAGCAATAAAACTCTTTTTTTTGTTAAGGTGTTAGAAAAGCTTAATCTGTGTGTCAAAAAAATGAGAAATTAAACACAAAGTAATCATTTCAACATGATAAACCCTTTTCATATGTAGATCTTAACCTTCCTTCTCTCTAAATTCTTTGGATGAGAATATTCATATTAATAAGTTAAAAAGAGTATGCTTACTCGATATATATAATTTTATTTAGAACCCAAATACAATGATGATACAAAATGAGTTGGGGTTGGACAGTGTGCCTCATATTTCAGAACGTACGGATAGTACCTTTATTTTAACCCATAGAATGCTAGTATTATTTATATTAATACTGATTATTATTGTTGTCGATGAAATATCATGGTGAATGGGTAGATGGAGTAGTCGTCTCAAGGGATTGGGCTTGCACCCTTGAGGCCCTGGGTAGATGCCATGAAGGCCGCAACCCCAACGGACGAGTTGGGTGATGCGTTGCACCTAGCAGCCTGGTAGCATCCGAAGTCGCTCGACGGAGTGGGCAGGTGGCACGGTTGGCGTTCTTGGTTTCTCACTTATACATGGTTTTAAAACTCGGTTTAAAATTTGATGTGGCTGCATCGAAATTTACTTCGAGTATTATTATTGTGAGAGGTGTTCCGGGATGTGGTTTGAAGTTGGAGAAATTGGGTTATATCTTACTTCGCTCTAGTTGAATAGAGATACTTAAGAGTTACTCAAGATGAATACAAGTTCCCGCATAGCGGAGGCCTGCGAGTTGCGTACTTGCATGTGCTAGAATAATACGAGATATGATTAATGTTCGAATGTCGGTAGTTGTAATTAATTATCATTGTGGCCCCTAATCAATTTGTTGAAATATCAAGACTGCTATAGTAGTACTCAAATGATAAATAAATCAATAAATAAAAATCAGTTGGCATGTGATCCAAAGTGAATCAGAATAACTTGGTATTTTTCTCCGATCTACATAAATGTCATTATATAGAGTTGGGTATACATTCTTTTCTTACCCTTGCATTAGTTATTATAGTGTGCGTCTCGTTACTGGGCAATTGCTCATAACGTTACCTTATGTGAACTCAACAGGTGTAGCCGAGCAGCAGCCGCAACCGTAGTGGCTTTTGAGAAGATCAGACTTCCTACGTCATACTTGCACCAGACAGGGTGTGTCCTACTTAGAGTATTATTTTTCCTGCATTACTTCATATTATATTTGAGAGACAATGTAATGAGATATTTGGAGAACTTCTTCTATAAATTTATAGTAATATATCGTATCTCTTTTTGTACGGACATAGACTTGATAATTATTATCAATGATAATGGATGTTGCAATTTCTTTCCATTTCATGTAATTCTCCTGTTGTTATTTATGTTTCAAATATTGATCTAATATGCATAAGATGGTTTGCTGAGTATCATAGATCGTGGACGTATTTGGACCGTAGGTCCGACGCTCTCATCTCGTCGGTTTCGGTAGCCGAAGGGGCGGGACGTCACAAATGGTATCAGAGCCCGATACTCCATTCTCTCTTTTGCATATTAGATTATCAGTGGGATTTGAATTATAAATACAACGATAAGTCTTTTGACTTCGTTATCAGTTTAAGGAGAATAATTCAAGTCATGCTCAATGGTACCATTGTATCTCTAATCATGAAAAAAATCTCTAATATAATGATTCTCACAGGGAATCATGCCGCCTCGTGTTGACCATGATGTTACACAGCAGCTGGCCTTACTACTTCAAGCCATGCATGGTATACAATAGCGTCAGGAGGCATTGGAACAGAGGCTCCTTCAGCAGGAAGATTACTCTTATCAACCTTCTCGAGAGGAAAAGGGCAGTGTTCATCCTTCAGTGTCTCTGGACCCTGAAGGGTCGGAGGATTTAGAAGCATTGCAGAAACATCAGACAACTTATGCAGCCTACCAGAGGTCCAAGGTGCCCCAATTCTTCAGCACAGGCACACCAGATGAGGCGGAGTTATGGATGGATCACACATGTAAGGTATTACGGATGATCCATGCTCCTGAAGAGTCTTGGCTTACATTCATGGAATTTTCACTAGCAGGTTACGCTGAATGTTGGTGGTACGCCACCAAGGAACATTTGAAGGATCCCATAACATGGGAAGCATTTCTTGAGAAGTTCCGTAGCCAGTTCTATCATGACCACTGGGTTGAGGATCGGAGGAGATTGTTTGATGAACTAAAGCAGGGGTCAATGATGGCCCAAGAATACCTCATTCGCTATACTGAACTTTCCCGCCACTCACCAGCGACTATTGCTTTTCCTGAGGAGAATTTACAGAAGTTTATTCGGGGACTACGTGACGATGTGCAACACCAGCTATCTACATTGGATTTCACTTCCATCAAGGAGGTAGCTGCTAAAGCTACCAAGATGGAGACAACTCAGAGTCGGCTTCAGGGGAGTCCATCACCTTTCCAACCACATCAGTCTGGGAGATCTACTCGCCGAGATTTCTACAGAGCTCGTAGAGAGCGTCGTTTCCATCCAGTGGCGAACACTCCTACCATTAGCAGGTTTGCTCCTACACCTACTTTGGGGCAAGACCTGATGAGTTGCGGTACTACTCCCTTCCGCTCTTCTACACACTCTCAGAATCGCAAGATGGGAGGTGCTAGCCTTGTCTCAGGAGGCTCCTTTTCTCAGCCAGGAGATCATAGGTGTTTCCACTGCCAACAGCCGGGCCATTTCAAGGCCAAGTGCCTCTTACTTGCCAGTAGCTCAGGTGGCCAGCAACCAAGTGTACGACCAACTTTCTCTTCTGCACAGTCACATGGATCAGTCTCCCATCATGGAGGTCGAGGCGTTCAACGCCCTCCACCACGACCAACCTTCAGTGCCGCAGGTTCTAACGCCCCACCACAGCCTTAGAGACAATTGCATGCAATTACACAGGAGCAGGCTCGCGCCTCAGGAGTTGTAGTGCGAGGTATGATTTCAGTGCATGGTATATCCTTAAATGTCTTATTTGATTCGGGAGCTACGCACTCTTTTCTAGCACATCGATTAGTACCCAAGTTAGATAAAGAGCCAGTTTGTGTTTCATCTCCTTACTACATCAAGGGCCCAGGGGGCCAATTATTCATCGTGCAACAAGCAGTGGAGGATGTAGCAGAGCAAATTGGCGGGCACCTAATGCCCACATATCTTTTACTCATTCAATTAGAAGATTTTGATGTCATCCTAGGTATGGATTGGCTCGAGCAACATCACGCATGCCTTGACTGCTTCGAGAAGACGGTAGTTTTCCGTCTCCCATGCATACCTACCTTTCAGTTTGATGGACGTATTCCAGATAGTGAGGTCTTATATGTATCAGCACTAAAGGCCCAACACTTACTCGATCAGGGTTGCATAAGTTTTCTCGCTTATGTTGTGGAGTTACCTGCTGAAGATCGTATGATTGAAGATGTCAACATTGTACGAGATTTCCCTGATGTATTTTCAGAGGAATTACCTGGACTGCCGCCAGAGAGGGGGATCGAGTTCGAGATTACCTTGATACCTGACATGCAATCAATCTCCATATCTCCATATCGAATGGCACCAGCCGAACTCAGGGAGCTCAAAGTACAATTGCAGGAACTGTTGGAAAAGGGATTTATCCGTCCCAGTACATCACCGTGGGGAGCACCGATCCTCTTTGTAAAGAAGAAGGACGGATCTATGCGTTTGTGCATCGACTACAGGCAATTGAATAAAAGGACGGTAAAGAACCGTTATCCACTTCCACGAATAGATGATCTTTTTGATCAGTTACAAGGTGCAGCGGTATTCTCAAAGATTGACCTATGATTGGGTTATCATCAATTGAGAATTAAAGACACAGATGTGCTTAAATCTGCTTTTCGCACCAGATACGGCCACTATGAGTTTGTGGTCATACCGTTTGGACTCACGAACGTACCTGCCGCATTCAAGGACATGATGAACAGAATTTTTCGTCCATACTTAGATCGTTTTGTAGTTGTGTTCATTGATGATATCTTGATCTACTCACGTGATGAGCACGAGCATGAGCAGCATCTTCATACCATTCTTGAGACCCTTAGAGAACACAAGTTGTATGCAAAATACAGCAAGTGTGAATTTTGGCTTACCAAAGTAAGTTTCCTCGATCATGTAATTTCAGGAGCAGGTGTGGCAGTTGATCCAACCAAGATAGAGGCAGTGTTGTCTTAGGAGCAGCCCAAGACAATCACCGAGATACGCAGTTTCTTAGGCCTTTCCGGCTACTATAGATGTTTTGTTAGGAGCTTCTCGCAGCTAGCTCTACACTTACTCGTCTGACGTAGAAAGACGTCCTTTTCATTTGGAGCGACAAGTGTGAGCTGAGTTTTCGTATGTTGAAAGAAAGACTGACCACGCCCCGATTCTCACCCTTCCTTCAGGCACTTTAGATTTTACGGTATATACTGATGCATCAAAGGAGGGTTTAGGGGCAATGTTGATGCAACGTGGTCATGTTGTGGCATATGCATCACGACAGCTAAAGAACCATGAACGGAACTACCCTACTCATGACTTGGAGTTGGCAGCTATAGTCTTCGCATTTAAGATATGGCGTCACTACTTATATGGGGTCACGTTTGAGATTTTTACAGATCACAAGAGTCTCAAATATATCTTTGACCAGCTGACGGGCCGCGGAAATACCCTTTGGATGTGGTCTGATTAGACTAGTGCGTTGCAGTCGGATAGATCCGCGATCGGTCAAAAATAACCGCACAATCGATTAAATCGTCGAATGAATATGTATGCGGTTTGATGTGTATTTAGCCTGGGCAAGCCCCAGGGTCGACTCAAGGAGGCAAAGGAACAACTCGGGATCAAATTAGATGGATTAAATTACGGTTTTCCAAGTGGTATTTTTTTTGTATTTTTTATGCGATATAATGTCAAATGCAAGATATGAAGAATTGGATTAAGTTATTAAGAAAATAACCGACTTAGCTAAATTAATCTTTGGTGTCCAATTGATTCAAATCGACCAAATTATATTTTTCCTATAAACCTAATCCAACAATGAATGCAAATGTATTTTTTTGGAATTTTTGAATTTAAAATGCACACATGAAAAATGCCAACTTTTTTGGGGTTTTTATGCAATTTTTCGTGCAAATGGTATGAAAAAATTATGAAAAATTCACTGGAAATTAAATATGATGAAATGAATCTACACTAATATTTTTGGATTTTTCTGACACTTTATGATTTTTTTATGAATTTTTTACTAAAAACAGAGCGATTATGAGTATTTAATTTCTAATAAATCCACGAAATCAAATTAACCAGAAATTGATTTATCTCAAATAGATAGTTCAATGGTGAATCCATGAGAGTTGAAATTTCTCAAAAATGTTATTCGTTGAATTAATTAAAAATCAAGTACAGAAATTGCTCTACAATTTATTTTATGCAAATGACAACTCCGAATTAGACGAAACTTGGATAGTAATTAAAACATACTTAAATGCATCATTGACAATTTTTTCACAATTTTTGGAGCAATAAATAGACCTATGCGAATTTCAGAGTGTAAATGGGTAAAATATCTTTGATTTTCAGTCTCTGATTTTAATAAATAAAAAGATGCTTACAAAAATGCAAATAAATAGCCAAAATGTTCAAAATCAATCAATCAACAACATGCTATTTTTTGATTAAAAATTGATGCTATTTCGAAGTCCAAATTAATATGCAACTACAGGGGTATCAATGCAATACTGAAAGTGAATAAACAACTGAAAATGTGCACAAGGGCACTTCTGTAATATCTAAAACATTAAATAAAAGAAATGAAATTTTCGCAAAATATAAAAAACTGGACCTTCTCTTCCCTGGAACCCTAAGGCACCAAGAGATGGAGAGCGGCTACGGCTTGGGCGTCCAGGTGGGGCGCTCGGAGCGGCGGACGCCGCACGCGGTGGCGCTGCGCGGAGCTCGGGGGTGGTGCGAGGAGGCGGTCGCCGCGTGCGCCTGAGTCTTGTGGGCGGCGATCAGGGGGCTGGAAGGGGCGGAGGGCCGCAGAGGAGGTGGCGTTGGCCGCTGGAGCTCAACGGCGGAGGTGATGCGCCTTGGAGGCGGAGGGCGCGGAGGGACGTGCGCCGCCGCGGAGATGGCGGAGGTGGCTGCTGCAGGGAGGCGGGCGGCCGAGCGGCTGGTCGCGCGAGGGCTGCCGCGGACGCGACGGGGCTGGGAAGATGACCGGGTCGCGCGACGCGAGGCGCGCACAACAGCGCGCAGTGGGGTCAGGTCGACGGCAGAGGCCTGCGCACGGCGAGGGCGGTGGCGTGGAAGCTCGGGGCCGCACGGACGGTTGCGCGATGGAGGGCAGCGCCGCGCGGTGGTTGGGGCGACAGCTGCACGCTTGCGGGTGGCAAGGTGGTGGGTGGCCGGCTGTGAGAGGGGAGGCGTCGCTGGCCGCGTACAGCCAGGAGGCGGCAGCTGCGAGCGGAGGGCCTGGAGCGGAGGGAGCCGCGTGCGACCAAGGAGACCCGCAAGGAGGCAGAGTGGCTTGGAGGGACGGCGCCGTCGCGGCCATGCAGAACCTGGAGTGTGATTTTTTTGTTTTTTTTTCTCTTTTTTTTGGTGGACAGAAATAAAATGGAATAAAAATGAAATTGAGTGGTGGTGTAGGATGTAGGATAATGATGGTGGTGGTATGTGAATGTTTGTGGTGGTGATGGCAATGATGATGTTTGGGTGATGGTAGTTTTGTATGGAGATTGGTGTGTGGGTGATGATGTATTTTTGATGATGAACAACAAGGAGCAAACAATGTTAGAAAAAAAAATGACAAAGCAGAGATAGAGAGTTTACCTGTGAATTGCCGAAAGTGGAGCCACGGAATACGGCTTCCGTCGTGGCCTCAAGGAGATGGCGGTCTCTGAAGCTTGGCGAGTCCAATAGGATCTCGCGACGCGGCAATGGGGATGTCGCGGATCTCGCCTTGAGGTTGTCGTCGCTCGACTCGTCTCCTGCAGCTGTCACCTGAAGGTTAAAGGGGCTCGACCTCACTTCTCTCGAAAACGGCGGATGAGGAAAAATGGGGGATGATGATGTGAATATAAGGAGGAGAGGGAAGTTGGAGAAGGGATGGAGAAGATGGAGGAAGTGGAGATAGTGGGGAGTTATTGGCTTGGAGTGGAAGAAAAGAAAGGGGAGAAGAAGTAAAAGGGTAATAAAAATAAATATTAAATATAGTAATATAGTAGGCTACTAAAATTTTTAAAATAATAATAATAATAAAATAATAATAAAAATAAATCCGAAAATAATAAAATAAATTCGAAAATAAAGAAAATATGGGGTGACATGTGGCGGCTCCAGGAGCTGCCACATGTCGCTCCTAGAAAAATCAAAAATTAAATGTAAACAAAAATCAAAAAGAAATAATAAAAGGGATTAAATCAAAAAGTGGTCAACACGAAAGTTGCTCGTCTCGACGAGATCTACAACTTTTGTGAAGGGCCGAAAATCAAACGAGATCATCTGTAAAAAAATGTATTTTTGGGTGGTACCTTATAGATATAAAATACCGCATTTTATCTTTTGTATTTTTTTGTCATTTTTAATTAAGAGAAAAATCAAAATAAAGATAGAGAAAATATGAGAGGAATATTTACAACTTAATCTAATTTTTTTTGGATTTTTAATAATTAAGAAAATAAAAAGATAAAATATAGGGGTAAAATGGTCATTATGTACAATACACAAAAGGGGCCCAAAACCCAAGTTTTGCATACGAGCTCCGATTTTAATGAAATTGGTCTTGTTTCGAAGGTCTTGAAATGTATATTACTTTAAAAGTGAGTAGACCTAATTCGGAGGTTGTGTGAGCGAGATATGCGTATTTTAAGTTTCATGGTTTCAAACTTGGATTGGGGTTTTATTGGTCAATTTTACAAGTTAGTATTTTTTTGATATTTTTCTTTGATTAATGTTAGTAAAGTATACACTATAGGGTTAGTTTTATTAGCTTTGGAGTTAGTATAAAATATATACAAAATAAGGTATTTTATCTAATATACAGGTGAATATTTATAAGTGAAATTGGCTTCTTATTTAATGCAAATATGAATGCTAAAATGCAAATGTTATGCTTGCATGCATGAATGGTAATTTTACAATATAAAGGGAAATATGCATCTATTTAGTCGGGAACAAGACTCTATTTTCAACTTTTAGAGTGATGAATCACAGATTCATCAACCCCCTATACTTAAACCTTGCTCGTCCCTGAGCAACTAAAATGAAATGCAAGAGTGAAATGATTTTGGGTTCCATACCAAGGTCATGAACAAAAGTTGAAAATGGAGATTGACTCGACCTTTGGATTAATTGTGTGGCGGAACCTTATTGGGACCTGAACTTAAGACCTAACAGACTTCAAGTTCCACAAGTCTTCTATTCAAGACGCCTCAATAGTCAGGTCAGAACAAATCCTCCAACGCAAATTTCTGATGACTGTGATTCTTACTTGTACTGTGTAAGTGAGATATAGCTCTCCACATCAGAAATGACTCGGAACCAGCCTCCTCTAACAAGGTAACTCAATAACCCGGTCCAGTAACTCTTTCCTCGAAGAGCGGGGTATTCCCTTCTAAGTTCAAGTACGACCAACTCAAGAGGAGGGGGTAGAGAAAAGAATGGACGGTGGCCAGTGTAGCTACCTATCCCGGGATGCCTGACCAGTGTAGCCAAGTCATCCAGCTGCATTTTCTTTGCTAATATACATACTCCGACAGGTATTTTTTTTGGACCTGTCTGATTTTTTTGGAGTTCTTGCATTTTTTCTTTTTTTCTTTTTTTTGGAACTATATACAAGGTGAAGCATGTACATCAGGAGTTTTTCCTCTTGAGCCAGTAGACTATCCCTCTTTTGAAGCATTATTGCAACCCACAGCATCCCGTCCTTAGACGTCAACACCACCAGACTAGGTTGAGATGCACTACCCTCCCTAGAGGAGGACGGATGTTTCCACCCGTGTGCTACTCCAAGCTAAAGGATTCTACCTCCTCACCACCTCATCAATGAAGAGCTACGTGCATAGTGCTTGTCCAAGTTAGGTCATTATCTAAAAGAATCATGCGTATGCACGAGATATTCTACTTAGACTAATCAAGATGACATGTGAACATAGACTTGCGGACTCAAAGAATTAAGTCACTTGACCTGAGAAATCTTAACTCCAGTTCCTATAAGGTTCCTCTGAAATTAGGTGGATTAAGGTCAAATCAAGTCCATCCTCAATATCTACTCATAACTTGGTTCAGAACCCACTAGCTTTCCACCTTGCATATGCAAGATATGCAGATGAGATGCTGATGACATGCTATGAATGAAATGCAAGACTTTTTCTTTCTCTTTTTTTTTTAAATGCAGGATAATATGCAAGAGTAAATAAGAAGCCTTTTTGTTTTATTTTTCTGGTATACAACAATCTTTTTTTATTATTTACAATTTGTACATAGTATACATGATTTTTTTAGTATACACCCTATTTTACAACAAATTTTACAAAAGTATATTTTACAAGAATTTTACAACTTTTTATACAAGTATTATACATATAGTACAAGTATACAAAATTTTAATTTATTTAATTTTTTTTTAAATTTTTCCAAAAGGTTTGCAAGTAGTATACAAGTATACAAAAAAAATTTCGATTTTTACCCACCCATAATTATTGCAAACTATATACAAAATACGCGAAAATACGCGAAAGTACGAGCTATGGGTAAAGTATATATGTAATATATACACGCCCCCCTATACTTAGCGTGTGCTATGTCCTCAGAGCACGAAAGCGACTAAAAAGACATAGCTCGGGCTAAGCGTAGGAGAGCTAAAATTACAAAAGTATAGAAGTCATCTCGCCCCCTATACTTAGGCTTTGGCAGCCTAAGTGTAGAAGAAGATCAGAAATGGGGCGGACGAGGAAAAGAGGGGAAATAAATGAATATATACACGGTGGGCATCGGTCCCCCCTATACTTAGGCTCTGGTCAGCCTAAGTATAGGACAGGAGTGAGTAAGAGGACCAATGTGATCTGGAGGATGTACAATGAATAGATGCGGGTCACTCTCCCCCTATACTTAGGATCTGGTTATCCTAAGTATAGTCATGAGATGGAACCGGGGCGAGTGATTTGAATCACTGGGGAGGGAGGGAGAGAAATGTATGTACAAGAAAGAGTGAGAATATACAAGGATTAAGAAGGTTTGTGACGAACCTTCTTGCAGACGCGAGGAGGTGGATAATATACATATGTGTCGCTGTCGGAATTGTCCTCAGATGAATAATAGTGAGGTGTAGGGATCGTCCAACGAGGGTCGACACATGGCTGCTTGCTTAGATAAGGCTTAAGAACAGCCGAACTGAGCTCACTCATATAAATCACCTTATCCGGACCAGATGAGGATTCCTCTAAAGCTTCCTTCTCCGGAGTGGTGAAGGAGACTTTCTTAGTCGATTTTCTAAAACCTGAATCATTGAGAGGGAGATGAGAGCGACGCGCCTTGAGAGGTTCGGGGGAACACCTCGAGGAATCAATTCTCAACTTCCTCTCACTAGATAACCGACTAGAAGAGGGAGCAACCGTGCTTTTATGTGGAGTCAATTTTGTCTGGGTTGTTTCCTTAGAAGGTCCGAGTCGTGGTGTGGTGCTGACTATGGGTTCCTCATCAGACGAGTCACCATAAAGATTGTAATATTCCTGAAGGGTCAGCACGCGTCTCGGGAAGGAGATAGTGGTCTCAGTTGGCTTGGCATTATTGAGCTCTTGTGTCGGATCATTGAAATGATCAAGGCAATCCTCAAATATCGTGTCCGACTCAATGATAGCTTCCGGTCGTGAGTCCTCCTTAGAAGCTGTCATGGTGGTGGTGCAAGCAGTTGATGAAGTGGAGGTGTGGGGAGTCTTTGATCCAATGGTCGTCCGGACAATCGGTCTCTCAGGTGTAGTAGAGAGGTGGGACTCATCTTCCTCTCGATGGTCACGACTGTCAGCGGATGTGTGGGTCTCCTTAGAGTAAAGTTTATCAAAGAATGGATGAGGTCGAAGCTCTCCCAATGCTGAAAAATCGATCTCTCGAGTCTCGCAATCTATAGTCGCCTTAGCCAAGGCTAAGAACGGCTTCCCGAGAATAATCGGAGACTGGGAAAACTCTCCTCGGTGCTCGATGTCAATGATCGTGAAGTCCACCTGAAGTAGAGCACCGTGGAAAGTAACGATGACTGAAATATTTCCTTTCGACCGTTTAATGGATTGATCAGCCAGCTGAACGATCTCTCTTGACTTTCTGATAGGCCTAAGTTTGAGCTTGTCAAACACAGAGGTCAGGAGGATATTAATCAGTGAGTCATCATCGATTCTCGTATGGGTAAAGATGGTATCTTTGATTTCACACTCAACTCGGGGCAACCGCTTCACTCTGCGGCTTTTGGTCTTTCTCCCCATCACCAAGGAGGTGGCCATAGACACTATGTGTCTTTCAGTCCTTGTCCTCTTATTACCCGACCTCTTGGGCATCAATTTACTTCTCACAAATCGTTTGAGGTCGGGGAAGTGATCTATGACCTTTATTAAGGGAAGTTTGAAAATCAGTTCTTCATCGAGTGCTTCCCTTAGGGTAGGATCCAAATTTTTTAGGTCATTTTCATTATCAATTTTTATGTGGTTTTTGGTTTTTCAATTTTTTTGGTATTTTGGATAGATGAATGATCGGATTCTGGATTAGAGGGCAAGTGGTTAGTAGAAGAGGGAGATAGAATGGACTCCAGCTGTACAGACGGTGTGGGTTCCCTAATGTTTGCTTGGCTTTCAACCTCAAAATTACTCATATCCTTTTCCACTTTCATTCTCAAGCTAGCAGAAATTGAGTTCAATATTTCCATGACATTTCTCAACTCATTACCGAATGATTCACTTTTCTCAATAAGTCTGGAAATGTCATCCTCCACAAAATTCCCATGACAATTCATGGGAGAGTTCTGCTCAATTGGAGGAGACTGCTGAGATGTTGAGGTCTCATACTCAACATACCTATACTCTGGCATGTATTCCTGGGTCGAGTATGGATCATCCGAATGGCAGATATTGGTCAGAGCCTCATATGATGGAGTCAATGAACGAGGGACTAGTAAGTCTAGCTCATTAGTCCACTCCTGTGAATGTATAGGCTCTCCGAATGAAGGCTGGTTAATGGAGGCTTGATCACTAAAGTCAATCAAGTCTGGAAAATCATGATATTCAGGCCCCTCAATTCGGGTTGTTTGATCGATCAAATGATGCCCTAAGGTCAAGTCGGGAGGTGTGTATGTAAATTGTTGTATGGTCCCTACTTGAGGTGAGAATGAAGTAAACGGGGGCATATAATTCTGCCAATCATCTGTCTCAGCCGTGGCTTGCTCTTCATTTGATCCTTTAATTCCTGCAAGCTCTTGAGAATAAGGACAGTCAACCCAAGATGGAAGTGGATCCGGAATGTCAGAATATGGAGTAGGTGAGAAATGCGAAGAAGTGGAGAAGTCAGTCGGAGTTTTGACTTCAAGATCGGGTTGAGGAGGAGCCGGCCACGGGTAAGGGTCTCCCGTGGATGGCGGAGGAGAAAGCGAAGATGAACGGTATATGATCGAGGAGGAGTGACCAGAGGTCACGGTGTATGGGGACCAATATCCCGACATCTTGAGGAGGAAATGATGAATGCAAGAAGATTGAGGTAGAAAATGTGCAATTACACAGGATAACACACACGACAGACACAAAGACAAACGCAAGAGCAAAACCCCGAGTTCACACTCAACACGGTGAAGGACCCGAAACCGAGTCCAATTAATCTTGTAAATTTTAAGTGTGGTTTTCAAGCAAGATAGCAAGGATTACGCGGCCTAAAGGGAAGTCGGCTCAGAGCCGGATGCGTCTTCCCTGTTTAACCTGTCGCCTAAGATACCGCCACTCCTTCCTTTCTTCGCTCCTATCCCAAGTCGATGGATTCAATGACCACACCCCTATCTACCTGCAAGCAGGCGGAGGCTGACAAGGCCGGAACTTCACCCCTAGGGGTTACTGGCAGCTTGTCGCAGAGTACCGCAATTTCGCCCCTATCTACCTGAGACAGGCGGAGGCTACTTGGTACTAGTCAGTGAATCTGAAATTATTCGACTTGTGATATTTGCTAGGATTAGTCGGAACGTGATATGGAAGGCGGGGATTTGGGCTCTGCCTTAAGGTGTTCACACACACTCAAGTACCCTCACTCAGCCTGAAAACAAGGTCGGGGTTAATCTCCCGCAAACAAGGGTTAATTTTAGTCAAATTTTTTTGGTACAATTCAATTAGCAGTCCCAATTTTAGAGATTAGTTGTCTATGATATTAATCCATACAAGCAATCACGTCTACCATTCAATCCCAATTCCATTATCCTAGGTTTAGAAAACCGCGAGAGAAAGAATCGGAAAAAAACGATGCAATCGAGAAAACGATGATGAATGCTTAAGTAAGAATACTTACAGTGCCTCCAGCTCTCTACAATGCGGGATGCAAGACTGAATTGAAATTTTATACTAAATGATATGCAAGCGATGAAAAGCCGCACCTAGACAGGCAGTCCTATTAGCGAGTGAAGAATAGGTTGATTTGACTAGATCTGCGGTCTAAGTGCGTCTTTTAAGTGATGTGTGGTCCTAAAAAATTACGAGCACAAGCAAATCCTAGTGGGGCTCGTGGAGCCGCTGGTGCAAGCCTAGTCTAGAGTTCAATCCACACAGCACACGGGGACACGGTTCCACTATCTTTACACACGCGAGAACCCAAACGGGAACCGCTGTAAATGCAGACAATTTTTACAAGTTAAAAAAAATGAAAAATCCTTTTGGCGCCTCAACAGTCGACTTGATCCACGAATAGTCGGCCTCCGATGCACTTCGAGATGCGTCGACTTCAAGAAAGCCGCTCCAAGTCCACCGGACCCTCGCACAAAAAGATAAAAATGTCAGATAAAGAGAGAAAAAAATAAAGAAAAAAATAATTGAAAAAAATGGTATAATTACAATGTGGTTCGGGGATCAGACTACCCGATTGAATGGAAAATCTAAATCTAATTTTCTAAACTGATCCTAAGCCGTTTGCCTCCCCGGCAACGGCGCCATTTGACGGGCCGCGGAAATACCCTTTGGATGTGGTCTGATTAGACTAGTGCGTTGCAGTCGGATAGATCCGCGATCGGTCAAAAATAACCGCACAATCGATTAAATCGTCGAATGAATATGTATGCGGTTTGATGTGTATTTAGCCTGGGCAAGCCCCAGGGGCGACTCAAGGAGGCAAAGGAACAACTCGGGATCAAATTAGATGGATTAGATTACGGTTTTCCAAGTGGTATTTTTTTTGTATTTTTTATGCGATATAATGTCAAATGCAAGATATGAAGAATTGGATTAAGTTATTAAGAAAATAACCGACTTAGCCAAATTAATCTTTGATGTCCAATTGATTCAAATCGACCAAATTATATTTTTCCTATAAACCTAATCCAACAATGAATGCAAATGTATTTTTTTTTGGAATTTTTGAATTTAAAATGCACACATGAAAAATGCCAACTTTTTTGGGGTTTTTATGCAATTTTTCGTGCAAATGGTATGAAAAAATTATGAAAAATTCACTGGAAATTAAATATGATGAAATGAATCTACACTAATATTTTTGGATTTTTCTGACACTTTATGATTTTTTTATGAATTTTTTACTAAAAACAGAGCGATTATGAGTATTTAATTTCTAATAAATCCACGAAATCAAATTAACCAGAAATTGATTTATCTCAAATAGATAGTTCAATGGTGAATCCATGAGAGTTGAAATTTCTCAAAAATGTTATTCGTTGAATTAATTAAAAATCAAGTACAGAAATTGCTCTACAATTTATTTTATGCAAATGACAACTCCGAATTAGACGAAACTTGGATAGTAATTAAAGCATACTTAAATGCATCATTGACAATTTTTTCACAATTTTTGAAGCAATAAATAGACCTATGCGAATTTCAGAGTGTAAATGGGTAAAATATCTTTGATTTTCAGTCTCTGATTTTTAATAAATAAAAAGATGCTTACAAAAATGCAAATAAATAGCCAAAATGTTCAAAATTAATCAATCAACAACATGCTATTTTTTGATTAAAAATTGATGCTATTTCGAAGTCCAAATTAATATGCAACTACAGGGGTATCAATGCAATACTGAAAGTGAATAAACAACTGAAAATGTGCACAAGGGCACTTCTATAATATCTAAAACATTAAATAAAAGAAATGAAATTTTCGCAATATATAAAAAACTGGACCTTCTCTTCCCTGGAACCCTAAGGCACCAGGAGATGGAGAGCGGCTACGGCTTGGGCGTCCAGGTGGGGCGCTCGGAGCGGCGGACGCCGCACGCGGTGGCGCTGCGCGGAGCTCGGGGGTGGTGCGAGGAGGCGGTCTCCGCGTGTGCCTAAGTCTTGTGGGCGGCGATCAGGGGGCTGGAAGGGGCGGAGGGCCGCAGAGGAGGAGGCGTTGGCCGCTGGAGCTCAACGGCGGAGGCGATGCGCCTTGGAGGCGGAGGGCGCGGAGGGCCGTGCGCCGCCGCGGAGATGGCGGAGGTGGCTGCTGCAGGGAGGCGGGCGGCCGAGCGGCTGGTCGCGCGAGGGCTGCCGCGGACGCGACGGGGCTGGGAAGATGACCGGGCCGCGCGGCGCGAGGCGCGCACAACAGCGCGCAGTGGGGTCAGGTCGACGGCAGAGGCCTGCGCGCGGCGAGGGCGGTGGCGTGGAAGCTTGGGGCCGCACGGACGGTTGCGCGATGGAGGGCAGCGCCGCGCGGTGGTTGGGGCGGCAGCTGCACGCTTGCGGGTGGCAAGGTGGTGGGTGACCGGCTGTGAGAGGGGAGGCGCCGCTGGCCGCGTACAGCCAGGAGGCGGCAGCTGCGAGCGGAGGGCCTGGAGCGGAGGGAGCCGCGTGCGACCAAGGCGACCCGCAAGGAGGCAGAGCGGCTTGGAGGGACGGCGTCGTCGCGGCCATGCAGAACCTGGAGTGTGATTTTTTTGTTTTTTTTTCTCTTTTTTTTTGGTGGACAGAAATAAAATGGAATAAAAATGAAATTGAGTGGTGGTGTAGGATGTAGGATAATGATGGTGGTGGTATGTGAATGTTTGTGGTGGTGATGGCAATGATGATGTTTGGGTGATGGTAGTTTTTGTATGGATATTGGTGTGTGGGTGATGATGTATTTTTGATGATGAACAACAAGGAGCAAACAATGTTAGATAAAAAAAATGACAAAGCAGAGATAGAGAGTTTACCTGTGAATTGCCGAAAGTGGAGCCACGGAATGCGGCTTCCGTCGTGGCCTCGAGGAGATGGCGGTCTCCGAAGCTTGGCGAGTCCAATAGGATCTCGCGACGCGGCAATGGGGATGTCGCGGATCTCGCCTTGAGGTTGTCGTCGCTCGACTCGTCTCCTGCAGCTGTCACCTGAAGGTTAAAGGGGCTCGACCTCACTTCTCTCGAAAACGGCGGATGAGGAAAAATGGTGGATGATGATGTGAATATAAGGAGGAGAGGGAAGTTGGAGAAGGGATGGAGAAGATGGAGGAAGTGGAGATAGTGGGGAGTTATTGGCTTGGAGTGGAAGAAAAGAAAGGGGAGAAGAAGTAAAAGGGTAATAAAAATAAATATTAAATATAGTAATATAGTAGGCTACTAAAATTAATTAAAATAATAATAATAAAATAATAATAAAAATAAATCCGAAAATAATAAAATAAATTCGAAAATAAAGAAAATATGGGGTGACATGTGGCGGCTCTAGGAGCTGCCACATGTCGCTCTTAGAAAAATCAAAAATTAAATGTAAACAAAAATAAAAAAGAAATAATAAAAAGGATTAAATCAAAAAGTGGTCAACACGAAAGTTGCTCGTCTCGACGAGATCTACAACTTTCGTGAAGGGCCGAAAATCAAACGAGATCATCTGTAAAAAAATGTATTTTTGGGTGGTACCTTATAGATATAAAATACCGCATTTTATCTTTTGTATTTTTTTGTCATTTTTAATTAAGAGAAAAATCAAAATAAAAATAGAGAAAATATGAGAGGAATATTTACAACTTAATCTAATTTTTTTGGATTTTTAATAATTAAGAAAATAAAAAGATAAAATATAGGGGTAAAATGGTCATTATGTACAATGCACAAAAGGGGCCCAAAACCCAAGTTTTGCATACGAGCTTCGATTTTAATGAAATTGGTCTTGTTTCGAAGGTCTTGAAATGTATATTACTTTAAAAGTGAGTAGACCTAATTCGGAGGTTGTGTGAGCGAGATATGCGTATTTTAAGTTTCATGGTTTCAAACTTGGATTGGGGTTTTATTGGTCAATTTTACAAGTTAGTATTTTTTTGATATTTTTCTTTGATTAATGTTAGTAAAGTATACACTATAGGGTTAGTTTTATTGGCTTTGGAGTTAGTATAAAATATATACAAAATAAGGTATTTTATCTAATATACAGGTGAATATTTACAAGTGAAATTGGCTTCTTATTTAATGCAAATATGAATGCTAAAATGCAAATGTTATGCTTGCATGCATGAATGGTAATTTTACAATATAAAGGGAAATATGCATCTATTTAGTCGGGAACAAGACTCTATTTTCAACTTTTAGAGTGATGAATCACAGATTCATCACCAGCAGGAGTTGAATATGAGGCAAAGAAGATGGATGGAACTGTTGAAAGATTACGATTGTACGATCTCTTATCATCCGGGTAAGGGAAATGTAGTAGCTGATGCTTTGAGTAGAAGAGGACATACCGAGGGCTCCGCAGCATGGCTACAGACTTGGGATATGCTCACAGCACTTAGTGAGTGGCACCCTTTTGATAGTACTGTAGATGTTGTAACTGTACCTGCTAAATACAATGGATTATGGGACAAGATTGTGCATGGTCAACAGACAGATCATAAACTACAAGACTTGCTCCATCGATGTCTGAAGGAGGAGTTTGATGGATTCAGAGTTTGTGAGTCCATCTTATGGAAGGGAGACCGTGTCTGTGTCCCTGATGATGATGAGTTAAGGAGAGATATCCTAGATGAGGCTCACTGTTCTAGATTATCTATCCATCCAAGAAGCAACAAGATGTATAAAGACCTCCATCAATACTTCTGGTTGGAAGGGATGAAGAGAGATGTTGCAGAACATCTCAGTCGTTACCTTGCTTGTCAATTGGTGAAGGCAGAGCACAAGCGTCCTCCTGGCTTGTTACAGTCACTTCCTATCTCGTTGTGGAAATGGAAAAGTATCTCTATGGATTTCGTGACATCCTTACCTCGTACGGTTGGTGGATATGATGCTATTTGGGTTATTGTGGATCGGTTGACTAAGTCCGCACATTTCATTCCTGTGAACATGACATGCACTCTGGTAGATCTGGCCAAGTTATACATTCAGCATGTTATTCGCTTGCATGGGATTCCCAAGGAGGTTGTATCTGATAGAGACTCTCATTTTACATCACATTATTGGGGATAATTCATGAACGCCCTAAAAACGGAACTATGTCTTAGTTCAGCCTATCATCCATAGACTGATGGGAAATCAGAGAGGACAATTCAGACCCTTAAAGACCTACTCAGAGCATGTGCCATTGAGTGGCAAGGATCTTGGAAGGATCACCATCCTTTGGTGGAGTTCACTTATAATAACAGCTACCATGCTAGTATTGGCATGGCACCTTTTGAAGCACTGTATGGGCGGAGATGCACCACTCCCATGTGTTGGCAGGAAGTGGGTGACAAGGAGATTTATTCTACTCAGATAATCAAAGATACAACAAGGGCGGTAGAGACGGCTAGAAAAAAATTATTAACTGCACAAAGCCGTCAGAAGATCTATGCTGATCAGAGACGTCGTGATCTTGAATTTGATGCCGCAGACTTTGTATTCTTAAAAGTATCTCCAATGAGAGGTATTCAAAGATTTGGTGTCAAGGACAAGTTAGCACCACGGTTCGTTGGCCCTTTCGAGATTTTATCTCGTATTGGGAAGGTAGCATATCGAGTAGCACTCCCCCCCTCATTTGGCAGACGTGCATGATGTATTCCATGTGTCAAATCTCCGGAAATATATTTGAGACCCTCGACATGTGATTAGCTATGAGGACCTTGCGGTTGAACCGAATTTGTCTTTTCTTGAGGCACTCGTGCAGATTTTAGATCGGGCAGTCAAGAGGTTACGATGGAAAGACATCCCTTTGGTCAAGGTATTGTGGCAAAGTCAGAATGTTGAGGAGGCCACATGGGAGCCTGAGGCAGATATGCGAAAGAAATACCCCTATCTTTTTGAAGGTATGTTCACGAGACCCTATTTCAATCCTCTTTAAGATTTTTATGGGTTTCGTCATCTTTAAGATTTTTTTATACCTGAATCTACATTACATTCGAAACTTATACGTTAAATCCTACGTCTCGAGGACGAGACTTCCTTTAAGATTTTTATGATGTGAAATCCCATATTTTTCTTTTTCCTAAAATCTGGAGTATTTTTGACATCCAAAAAATTCAAATAATCTCGTCATTGCGTAAATCTCGTCGAGATCTTTCCAACGAGCCCGAGAACATCCAATTTCGACATTCCTAGCTCAAGTTATCGACGCTTTAAGTATAATAGTTGGGACCCATATATGGATTCGAACCATATCAGAAATTGCACCCATTTCCACCTCTCCCTCAATAAATAGAAGGTGATAGGCTCCTCTCTCAAAGCCCTAACCACCACCATCCTTCCTCTCATTGGAGCATCACCACCTTGGTCATATTTGGTCGCCGGAGGACCGTCGTCGACGTCAGAGAAGGAGCTCCGATCGAAGATCCGCGGCCACCATCCCGTAGGAAAGCTCGAGGTCACCTTCGTACACGCATTCACGCTACAATCGAGAGATGGAAATATCATTTCCATCTGAGCGGAGATCCCGAAGGAACATCCTCGAAGGTAACGATGTTATACCTTCCTCTTGCTGTTGGTTTCCACATTTCTTGTTCTCATATACCAATAACGATGTTCCATATCCTCCTTCATGTTGATTTCATATGATTCTACCCTACATATATACGTATATACATGGTTGATCAACCGTAGAGACTAAGGACCTAGATTTTTCCACTCTTCAAAATGTGTATATTGTTCTACCTCCTAATTATTATATTCATCTGGATGGGACTATTCACTTTTTGTTATTATTCGTGGAAGAGAAACAAAAATCTTGTAAATCAATAGGATGATCACGAAATCGTGAGTTATATTCTATTCCTTATATGCCATGATTCAAAGCATACCATCCTTATGTGAACTGAAACAAGGACTGAGTATAAGACATGGATGAGTCTTAGTATTTCCTTACTTTATCACTTCACGTAATATAAGCATTCGAGGCATTCTGAAGCCTTTAGATGAGGATCTCATAACTTTTAATAATATATTAGTTTATATAAAATGCAACGAGCATGTATTAGTTCATATCTAAATGGAGGGAATATATTAGATACCCGGAGTACATAATCAAACCTTTCTTTAAAATATATATAATCTACAGTATACGAAAACTCTAGCCCGGATACAATTTCGGTAGTAGATAAATATTATTTACTTGTTAATTGTTGGAGAAACTTTTGATTTGTTGATAATGAATGTGTCACCTTAATGGGTTAAGGATATTAACGTATTTGGTAATCACAAATATAATTTAAGTATATATCATTCATGAGTTTAATGCCATTCATGCGCAATTAGAAGTTACGACATTAACTATGAGTGAAACAAAACGTTTGATTGCACTAAAACGTTATGGAACTTTTACCTATGCATGTCGCCTCCTTGTGAAGAAAAAAAAACCATACGTGTATGTATTGATTGCTAAATTCTAGATATAATACATCTATACTTAAACTAGTTAATACCCACCCTTAATATTCATACCTATACGGAGCTATTCATAGCAACAAAACTCGTTTTTTTTGTTAAGGTGTTAGAAAATCTTAATCTGTGTGTCAAAAAAATGAGAAATTAAACACAAAGTATTCAGTTCAACATGATAAACCCTTTTCATACGTAGATTTTAACCTTCCTTCTCTCTAAATTCTTTGGATGAGAATATTCATATTAATAAATTAAAAAGAGTTTGCTTACTCGATATATATAATTTTATTTAGAACCCAAATACAATGACGATACAAAATGAATTGGGGTTGGATACGATATTTACAAGTGTGCCTCATATTTCAGAACGTACGAGTAGTACCTTTATTTTAACCCATAGAATGCTAGTATTATTTATATTAATACTGATTATTATTGTTGTCGATGAAATATCATGGTGAATGGGTAGATGGAGTAGTCGTCTCAAGGGATTGGACATGCACCCTTGGGGCCCCAGGTAGATACCATGAAGGCCGCGACCCCAACGGACGAGTTAGGTGATGCGTTGCACCTAGCAGCCCGGTAGCATCCGGAGTCGCTCGACGGAGTTGGCAGGTGGCACGGTTGGCGTTCTTGGTTTCTCACTTATACACGATTTTAAAACTCGGTTTAAAATTTGATGTGGCCGCATCGAAAATTACTTTGAGTATTATTCTTGTGAGAGGTGTTCCGGGATGTGATTTGAAGTTGGAAAAATTGGGTTATATCTTACTTTGCTCTAGTTGAATAGAGATACTTGAGAGTTACTCAAGATGAATACAAGTTCCCGCATAGCAGAGACCTGCGAGTTGCGTACTTGCATGTGCTAGAATAATATGAGATATGATTAATGATCGGATGTCGGTAGTTGTAATTAATTATCGTTGTGGTCCCTAATCAATTTGTTGAAATATCAAGACTGCTATAGTAGTACTCAAATGATCAATTAATCAATAAATAAAAATCAGTTGGCATGTGATCCAAAGTGAATCAGAATAACTTGGTATTTTTCTCCGGTCTGCAGTTTATGCTTATGTCATTATATAGAGTTGGGTATACATTCTTTTATTACCCTTGCATTAGTTATTATAGTGTTCGTCTCGTTACTGGGCAATACTCATAACTTTACCTTGTGTGAACCCAACAGGTGTAGCCGAGCACCAGCCACAACCGTAGTGGCTTTTGAGAAGATCAGACTTCCTACGTCATACTTGCACCAGATAGGGTGTGTCCTACTTAGAGTATTATTTTTCTTGCATTACTTCATATTATATTTGAGAGACAATGTAATGAGATATTTGGAGAACTTCTTCTACAAATTTATAGTTATATATCGTATCTCTTTTTGTACGAACATAGACTTGATGATTATTATCAATGAAAATGGATGTTGCAATTTCTTTCCATTTCATGTAATTCTCTTATTGTTATTTATGTTTCAAATATTGATCTAATGTACATAAGATGGTTTGCTGAGTATGATAGATCATGGGCGTATTTGGACCGTAGGTCCGACGCTCCCGTCTCGTCGGTTTCGGTAGCCGAAGGGGCAGGACGTCACAGGCGGGGCAGCCGGCGGGCGGGCGCTTCGACCTAGGGTGGGGGTGTCGGACGAAGGGGAGGAAGAGGTGGGTGTTGCCTGGACGACGAATGGGGAAATGATGAGGAAGGGGATAGTGGTCTTATTTGTAAATAATTGAAAGATAAAGGGTATGAAATATAAAATACTTGACGAATGCCATCATAGTTGACGGGAAATTGGATAGAAATTAACATAGGGTTATGGGTGTAAGAGTTAAGCATTACTCAAGTTCTTGTATGTAATTCGTGATTATCTAGTGTTCCTGAGGTAATTACGAAATTACTTATGATTATTGGTGTAAATATCTCATATATTTATGTTATTTTATTTTATTAGGAAACTGTTTTAGTGATACTTACGTATATTTTATGTATTTTTTATTTATTCCGATCTTATTAGCTAGTTCAACCACTTTTTCTTCATTAGTTTGATTCAATCTGATTTTTTAAAATATTGTTGTCATCATTCAGTTGAACCGATTAATTCAGTGATCCAACCTGATTTGACCTTTTCGACGGAGTTTCGGTTCAGCCTCTCGTTTTGTTTCAAAAGCATTGGCACAACCGCATAGATTGGGCAAAGATTCAGTAATGTATCTTTTTGTTTTCCATCTGATAATTGTTTATACGCTTCTTGACAGAAGTAACAATGTGGACACACTTTGATTTTCTTTAAATTTGTGCTCCGGATTGTGATTCTTTACTAATACTGTACATTTTAGAGATCTGTTACTATATATTATTGAGATGGTCCTTGCTTTGCTTGGTGTAGTGAGAGAATCATGCGAGGAGGCCATGGAAGGAGATCCCCGATTAGGTCATCGATATAGATATTGGTTTATCTCCTTTTGCATTCTAATTCTTTTGCTAGTGTTTCGAATATTTAGATGACTGTTGTTTTATTGCAATTTATTTGTGCCGTGTTTCTGCATTAAGCATATTCACGTTCTCTTTCTTTAGAACACACAATTCAAGGTTTGGAGAGCCACTCCTCTGTTATTACAGTAAATATCACGCAGTGGAATTTTTCGCCGGATGGAGCTCCGAAGGAATGTGATTGGCGTGGAAGGTTCCCTTAGAAAGGATCCACTCCCCAAGGGTTTGACATTTCATGCCATCTTTATTTTCCCAAGATAATTTGGTTATTTTGTTGATATAATACTTGATTGCATCAACGGCAATAGGTTTGTTTTCTTCCTTTGTCAAGTAATTACTTTTTTAGGTTGTGCAGAAGCTCCTGTTATCTTTCATGCAGCATACTATACCGAATTCTCCCGGTATAAGACCCGTTTTGATTAGTCATAAAAAATGTCTATTCGTGTGTCCTATGTAATCATTAATTTGGTAGATAATTTACATGTAAACTGAGTCGCGTATATCCAACGATTTCCATTCAAGGGTTCATCTAAAACTTTATTTCTTGGATCTACGTACATGTGCGTACACACATATTATTTGTTGCACAATTCTGAAAACAAACATGTATTATTTGTTATGCGTACACATATATTATTCGTTGCATAATTCTAAAAATAAACATGTATCATTTGTTACAGAATCAAAATATAGATTAAATTTGTTTATTCATTTATCATATTGTTTCCCGTTTTATTTCACATGTATCTGTGAACAAGGTCGTGAGATAGTAAATGCTCAAAATACAACTCCTTCACCTCGTATTCCTATTTACAAATTCAGGTGCTTGCGTTGTGAATTAATGGTTCAAGTGATATCAATTATGCCCCTCTGGGCTTCTTCCATATCAATTATGCCTTCTTTTCTTTTTTTGGAATATCAATTCTGAATCTACCTTCTTATATATTTATCACTTGTGCCTCACAGATTAATTGTCGTTCATCCATGTCTGGAACAAGTGTTAACTTTTGGACATAGGGGGAATTAGAAAGAAAATACGGAACACAAAGGTAACCTATTTCTTCTTCTTCATCCTTCCTAACCTCAGCTCCTCCCCGATGACCCACTCCCCAGTGCCAACCTTCTCCGTCCAGCTCCTCCCCTTGAGCGCACGTTCCTTCCTCCCAAACTTCTTGGGGGCAGTGGAGTGAATATGGAAGCTCCTAGAGGAGATGAACGACCTCCATCTACTAATGGGAACGAACGACTTCTTATGCTTAAAGCACGAACTAGGGATAAGGGCCAACTTCGAGTTCGAGGCCATGTGCTTCATGTCCAAGTCTCTAATAAAGGTGGTGGAGTGGTGTTCCAGCGAGAAAGCGGGTGCTAGATGTGCTAGGGGTGAGGTGGAGTTGGAGGGGGTCCAAAGTTGCAAGAAGTTCTCCTCCCCATGATGGTGGCGACAATTGGGATCTAGTGGCCACAAGTGGTGCATTGGTCTTGGGTAACCTATCTAGTTCTCTCTTTTCCTTTCCTCGACAAGTGCACACAACTCATCTCTCCCCTACTCTTGCACCTCTGCTTTGCATGATCCATCATGCTCGTAACCATAGCCCTCCCTATGGTTGCGAGGGATGTTGTTTTTCTTTCCTTTATCCCCCGATTACGGGTGTGTGCAACCCTTGACGATTAGCAGTTCCTTCGTGTATGGCCAATGCATACTGTAGTTGTAGTGTTGTGGCACCTATTTTTTTCCCTGGAAGGACCACCATGGTCCCCTCTCTTTGGGCACATAGGTCACCGACTCCATCCACTTTCTATTGTGCGCACGAGCACATAACGCCAACACCATTGCTCAACCAAAGAGGGCTGACCATCAATTTTGATGTCAAGGTCGGGGAAGGAGATCACGGGTGGGGAGGTCGAAGGTGGTGGGAAGGGGCTACAGGAGGTTGGGGGCGGAGGAGGAGGTCGGGGTGGTGGGGCTGGAGGAAGGAGCTAGGAGGTTAGTGGCGGTGGGGCTGGACCGAGGAGGTTGGGCGGAGGGGTGGGGGAAGGAAGAAGAAGTAAGGTTTGATTATTATGTCCCTCTTACCACACATTGGTATGCATAAATCATGGTTTAGGTAAACTCATTGATGGAAAGAAGGGCACAAGTGATAACAATACAATAACGCACACGCACAACTGATATTCCAAGAAATGGAAGGGTATAATGTTGAATCTTAAACTTGATGGGTATTCCTTTCTTAATAAAAATAAATTATTTATACTTTAAATCAATCACAAGAATTTTAAGGCATTTTGCGTGTACAAGCATGACACATACAAACTAAACAAGATGATAAACCAATCCTCAAGTTGACAAAAATAATGACAAAGGACTTTAACTAAAACATGACAACATGAGAATAACTATACCAAAGGATGTTACAACAAATGACAATTATAACATGTGAATAAAAGGAGGAAAGGCATGAATCATCTTTTAATTACACGCATGTCAAACTCTAATTAATGAAATTCATGTTATCTCCATAAAGATCTTTAGAAACAAATAGCCGTATGAATGATGATCAATGATATTTGGTGGAGAAGTTAATATAACAAATACGGCAAGCCAAAGAAAATAATACCTGGTTGCATGGACGCCATTAAAGCTTGTAGGCGGCCTTCCAAATCAAGCCAACAACTTTGCTTCACCTCTCCTTCTCTCAATGGACTCTCTCTCACGGCAAAAGAGAGACTTACTATCTCAAGAGTAAGGGGTCCGTAACTTCCTTATGAAGATGGGATTTCAAAAGGGAGATAAACGTGTGTGTTGGTTGTTTAGGGACCATCACTCATTCCATAACAGCTTTTGTAATTTGCATTCCTACCCATTATAGCAATACAAATTACACTTTAGGTCTCTACATAATGCATTCCCATGTACCCTAAATACATTAATGCCCCAATATTTTCTAAATCATTTATTTGATCACCTTTTATTTTATTGGGACACATTATTAATGTTGAGAGTATTATCGATTATGAATATATATACATATTAGTCCATCTTTGGAATTAAATTCCAACATATAACCGATATTGCAAAAGTTAAGAGAGGTACAAGTGATAAAAATCCATTTTTTTATTTTTCATGAAATTTTTTTTGCTTCTCTTTTAGAGTAATTTCCCTCATATGGTATTTCCGTTACTTAAATACACTGTCAGGACTTCTGATTTTAAAATTTCCCTATCGAAGTATCGATCAATGAACGATTTGCCAATCGAAAAACTGTTGGTTGATCAATACATACTCTGACACAACCAGCAACGCATGAATTTTATATATATTAAAAATAATGTAGAATATTATTCCAAAAAATTCGGTTGAATTTTATATTAGTAAAAATAATATATTAATTTACCATTCGATGCTACTTAAATTTATATATTTTAAAAGTATTATATAATATTATTTCGAAAAATGTGTTATTATATATATATACTAAAAATATGAAATTTTATCTGGCAGACCCTATAAACTTTTTAAATTACCTCTATGACCTTTTGCATAACATAATTACCCCATCCACCCTGTAAATTATTCCAAGAAACCCCACGAGCTTCAAACAGATTAACTGGAAGGATCATGGGGTAAGAGTTAGCAAGTTTATGGGGTCGAGGGGGGAACTAGGTTGTTTAAAGGTTTTGGAGGTAATTGACAAAGTTTATAGGATCTACCGGTTAAAAATCCCTTAAAAATAATATATAATATTATTTCTAACATATTGTTTGAATTTTATATTATTAAAAATAATGTATAATATTATCATAAATTATTAGAAATAATATATATATATATATAACTATTCAGAAATGAGAGTCAGCACGATTCCCATTTTTATATAATTTCATTTATTATTTTTAATAATATAAAATTCAAAACGAGTTTTTTCAAAATAATATTATATATTATTTTTAATATATTTAAAATCAAATGGATGGACGAAAAAATATTATATATTAAATTTAATATATAAAAAATGTAATGGACGAACTCGTTGAAAAATAATAGTAACTCATTAGAAAATGGATTGATTGGCAAACAGTTTGTCGATCGATACCTCGACAGGAAAATAACTGACGTAATATTCAGATCACATGATAGCTTTCGTGGTACTTACTTCAAGATAGATAAGGTAGATGGTTTTTAAAGCATTCCTATTTCTTGTTCTATATGACGCATCTCATGCACTTTTTAGGTCTCATCACACATTCATTGTTGGTGCTTTCTTCACAAGGCTTGCGAGCAAGAAAGATAGGATCGGATATATCTCCCATAATTAATACCTCTCTTTTTAAAAGGTAAATAAGGTATGTCTCTGTGTAGTTTTAGTTTTACACGATTAAGAGTTTTTCCCCGTACGAAAATTTATAAGGTAGGGAAATTAAAAAACTCAATAAAATTATGTGCAGACAGAACTTCACATTCATAATCTAGCAAGAAGTGAAATAAGGACCAAAGATAGAAACCAAAACCAAACACTACAATCGATCCCAGAGGATCTTTAAGTCTTCTAAAAAGTGGCTTGTAGTATCTCGATCATGGGCTCTTGCGATCTTTGTACAATGAAGGTCAAGTTCTCTCCATATTCACTGCCACAACAATAGTAGTCTTGATCTTTAAACCCAACTGTACGTGCATCCAGACTGTGGAACCTCCTGGTCCAATCAATAGCATCCATTATGGAAGCAACATTTCCTTGGATGGTAAATTAAGTGCAACACCCAAACTTTAGCAAAGTAGGACCATTCCCTGAGCAAGGTGTTTGTTGATTCAAGAGGATGGGTAAGCAAGCAATTGCAGTGTAAGAAAATTCCAAAACCATGATAGTCTTTCACGTGTAGGATTTTTTTCCTAACCACTCTAGAAAAGCAACACTTATGATTAGGAGCCACGGAAGAGAATCATACTTTTCTCCACAAGTCCATCGAGAGGGCTCTAGTCAGAACCCGATCACAGCTGGAGTGGCAGGAGAAAGTAGTGGAGGAAAAGGTCCAGTTGTAGCGGTAATAGAGTTGGCTCAATACTAGGTCCAAGACAACTCTATTCCTCAACATGGTCTTCCCTATTTCTTCTTTAGGAAGGCAAAACATTCTCAAAACCATATCATACCTCTTGAAATCCCAAAGGAAGTTCGAGCATAAAGACAAAATCTGTGAGACAACTGAAGCCCAGGCTATAGAGCATTCTCTCTGATGCAATAAAATCTCATTGATGACTGAGTTAATGAGTTGAATCTGTCTTCACATTGAGAGAATATTTGCTTCTCAACCACAAAGTTGTGCACGAAGTTCGGCTACAAGTACTTTCCCAGTTGAAGAACAACCGATCTTTTAGGCAAGTGGAATGCCAAGGTACATCGTAGATAGAAATTCACCAAAAAGTCCCACAGTAAGGTTCCAAATAAATTCCCCTCTTGTTTTCCTAGAGAAAAATAACCAGCTCTTTGCAACATTCATTCTATGGCTTGGCATTGACCTAAAAGTTCTCATGATGGTACTAATAGAATGAAATGTATTGTCATTGCACTTTGTGAAGAATAAAAGATCATCAGTATAGATCAAATGAGTAGAGGCTTGGTTTCTCCCTTGACCCATAGGTGCAATACCTATCTTGCACAACAAGATCTACCATGCATGTCAAGGATTCCATGACCATCATGAATAGAAAGGGACTTACGTGGTCCCTAGCGGAGTCCCATAGATCCTTTGAGGAGACCCTGGGGGAGTTGTTTACAAGATAGAGAAGGAGAGGGTCCTGATACAACTACGTATCCGACCAAGACAAGCATCTCCAAAACCCATTGCTAACTATCTATCCAGTAGGAACTAATGGTTCATGGTGTCAAAGACTTTAGCAAGGCCCAGTTAATGCATACGTTAACATGCCCATTCTCCTTTCAAAATCCATAGCCAAATCCTGGGTCAAATGTACATGGTCCCCAATACGCCTTCCTTTAGCAAAGGACATTTGATTTGGAAAAATGTGGTGAGACATGACCATCAAGAGTCATGCAAAATCTAACTTGGTAAAAAATCTTGTAGCCAACATTGTAAGAAAGAAATATGTCTAAAATCATCAATTCTAAATGGGGAGATGACTTTTGGAACAAGCATTAAGAAAGTGTGATTAACTTGCCTTACCGTTACCCTATCCGAGGTGATGAAGGCCGTAGCTACACATACTTATTCTACTTCCAGAGACTAGTGATTTTTAAAATTTTTTGCATTGCTACCATCCAATCGAGGAGCTTTAGAGGAGTGGGTAGAATGGAGATCTCCCAGAACCTCCTCCTCATCAAATGGCATTTCAAGCCATTCTTTAGCATCATTTGGAAGCACTTTTTTTGGCCCATGAGGGGAAACCACAAGAGGATAAACAAGAGTCGTAAGGAGAGATTCATTGTAAGAGATCACTTAAGAAGCAATTTCGAAGGGGGCGTCCACTAGATTGCCCTCCTCATTAAGAAGGTAAAGAATTTTGTTCTTTGCCTCTCTGATTTTAGTAAAGTGATTAAAAACTTTTTAGAGCGGTTGCCAAGTTAGGAGACACGTGTTCCTTGCCTCTAGAGAGATCCCTTATTAGACTCAAGCCCTATAAAATAGGATTTGAGATCTTGTTGCAACTATGCAAGGATGGGTTCCCTTGGGAAAATCCTAAGAGCCTTAGTGATGCAACTTAAGGCAACCTAACCCACTTTGGATTCCTCTTCCACATTTCCGTGTACAACAACTCAAGCTTTAAAGAAGAGCTTAACGACATTTTAATTTTTAACATGGACATACAAGGGTTACCCCTAAATTGGTAGCCCACATCATCTCAACCAAAGGGAAGTACACATCAGGCCTAGTCCAAAAGCAAGGAATTTAAAAGGTCTAGTGACTGATCACTTGAAGCCAAATGGGAATATTGAGCTTCTGAAAAGGGAGGAATTTCTATCCATAAAGAGTGGTAGAGAGCTCTCCAGTTGAAGAACAACCAATCTTTTAGGCAAGTGGAATGCCAAGGTACATCGTAGATAGAAATTCACCAAAAAGTCCCACAGTAAGGTTCCAAATAAATTCCCCTCTTGTTTTCCTAGAGAAAAATAACCAGCTCTTTGCAACATTCTTTCTGTGGCTTGACATTGACCTAAAAGTTCTCATGATGGTACTAATAGCATGAAATGTATTGTCATTGCACTTTGTGAAGAATAAAAGATCATCAGTATAGATCAAATGAGTAGAGGCTAGGTTTCTCCCTTGACCCATAGGTGCAATACCCATCTTCCACAACAAGATCTACCATGCATGTCAAGGATTCCATGACCATCATGAATAGAAAGGGACTTACGTGGTCTCCCTAGCGGAGTCCCATAGATCCTTTGAGGAGACCATGGGGGAGTTGTTTACAAGACTGAGAAGGAGAGGGTCCTGATACAGCTACGTATCCGACCAAGACAAGCATCTCCAAAATCCATAGCTAACTATCTATCCAGTAGGAACTAGTGGTTCATGGTGTCAAAGGCTTTAGCAAGGCCCAGTTAATGCATACGTTAACATGACCATTCTCCTTTCAAAATCCATAGCCAAATCCTGGGTCAAATGTACATGGTCCCCAATACGCCTTCCTTTAACAAAGGACATTTGATTTGGAAAAATGTGGTGAGACATGACCATCAAGAGTCCTGCAAAATGTAGCTTGGTAAAAAAACTTGTAGTCAACATTGTAAGAAAGAAATATGTATAAAATCATCAATTCTAAATGGGGAGATGACTTTTGGAACAAGCATCAAGAAAGTGTAGTTAACTTGCCTTACCATTACCCTATCCGATGTGATGAAGGCCGTAGCTACACATACTTATTTTACTTCCAGAGACTAGTGATTTTTAAATTTTTTTGCATTGCTACCATCCAATCGAGGAGCTTTAGAGGAGTGGGTAGAATGGAGATCTCCTAGAACCTCCTCCTCATCAAATGGCATTTCAAGCCATTCTTTAGCATCATTTGGAAGCACTTTTTTTGGCCCATGAGGGGAAACAACAGGAGGATAAACAAGAGTCGTAAGGAGAGATTCATAGTAAGAGATCACTTAAGAAGCAATTTCGAAGGGGTCGTCCACCAGATTGCCCTCCTCATTAAGAAGGTAAAGAATTTTGATCTTTGCCTCTCTGATTTTAGTAAAGAGATGAAAAACTTTGTAGAGTGGTTGCCAAGTTTCAACAAGGAGACACGTGTTCGTTGCCTCTAGAGAGATCCCTTATTAGCCTCAAGCCCTATAAGATAGGATTTGAGATCTTGTTGCAACTATGCAAGGATGGGTTCCCTTGGGGAAATCCTAAGAGCCTTAGTGATGCAACCCAAGGCAACCTAACCCACTTTGGGTTCCTCTTCCACATTTCCGTGTACAACAACTCAAGCTTTAAAGTAGAGCTTAACGACATTTAAATTTTTAACATGGACATACAAGGGGTTACCCCTAAATTGGTAGCCCACATCATCTTAACCAAAGGGAAGTACACATCTCGCCTAGTCCAAAAGCAAGGAATTTAAAAGGTCTGGCATGATTCAACTTTCTGACAATCTTTGTTGAGAGTCGTGACTGATCACTTGAAGCCAAATGGGAATATTGAGCTTCTGAAAAAGGGAGGAATTTCCATCCATAAAGAGTGGTAGAGAGATCTGTCAAGTCTACCATCAATCCTCTTAGGTTCGATAGTAGAGTTGCTCCACAAGAGAGTTTCCCAATGTTAAATCTCACTCAATCTTGCCTCATCAATACAACGATTGAAGTCAGTCATAGAGGTATGCAACGGTGTTCGACCCCCAAATTTCTCATATGTTATCCTAATTACATTGACATCCCCAATAACCAACTAAGAGCAGCAATTCAAGGCACTTAACTAAATGAGTTTAACCTAATGAGCCCATCTCTCTAAGAAAAATTGGAGACCAAAATGATAGGAAGACATGGAGGCGTCCATGGTTGCTACATGTTAGTCTTATGGATTGCGATGTTACGGACAAAGGAATGCAAGTCCAATTGTCTTCCTTACAATGGAACCAAACACGCATAAGGTTGGTGTTGATACGCACAGAGCCCCATCCATGAGATCGGGGGCAAGGAATTGTGAGGCATTATCAGATCTAATTTTTGTCCCAATGAGGCCTACTAGTTCAAAGTTGCTCTTGGTCAGTTCTCAAAAAATGCCTTTAAACTTGGTTTGTTCATCCCTTAATAAACATCAAGAGGTAGAGGAAGTGTTGTAGCTATTAGAGGCATTCACCTTTTGTAGTAGGCATTATTGGATTTTTTTTCTGTTTGCCATGTATGATATGTATCTAATTAATCATTGATCTCCGAAGCTATAAGAGAAGGATCTAGAGTGTGAGTATCCAATGCCTTAGCTTCTAGGAGGTGGCCCCTTGAAGGAACCAACAACGAAGATTGGGGTCCAAAGATTCTAAAATCACATCTCCAACCATCAGCCGAGGCATCGATGTTAGTTCGTGGCCCGAGGGAATTTATTGTTTTAGGATTAGGGTCATATTAGGATCAGATCATGTCCTATCAATTATGTGGCTAGCGTAGGTTGGCAATAAATAAGGTGGATGTTATAAAAGAAAAGGCTAACCTTCTTATAAGTATATGGTGGGTGCTGAATATACTTCCTTTCTCATTTATCTCACTGTGCTGCATCACTACAGGAAAGTATAGAACATGCGACGATCATTATCTGTCTCTTTTGTCAGGACTACCGTCCCCATTGAGTAAAGGGGACGATCGCAAAACCGTCTCCATAGGTTGCGTCCCATTTGCTATAAGTGACGGTATTTGACAATGTCCCCTATAATTAGGCATAGGGGACGGTCGTGACCGTCCCTTAAAGTCAACTTTGAGGGGACGGTCGTGACCATCTCCTAATGTTTAGAGCATAGGCGACGGTCATCGTCGCGACCGTCCCCTAAAATGTAGAGAACGGGGGACGATCATGACCGTCTCATACGATTATCAAAGGGGACGATCATGACCGTCCCCTATGACGTCCAGGGTGATGCTCTTACCAGAACGGTCGCAGTTGTCCCCTTTGATCTCTACTACCAAAAAAATTTGTCAATGCTACTGATATGATCTTCATTTTACCCTGCCAAGAGTGACATTAAACATTGAGTACTTGTAACACTATTTTCTCTTCATCATAAAGAGTAAGGTCAAGAATGAAAATAACATTCTTTCTACATTCAAGTTTACAAGAAATGTTTGAAATGACGACTACGCTAACAGAATCAAATAAAACTACTCTACCATAAATTGTGTACACTATTTAAACAAAGTAAGCTACTTTGCAAAGTAATTGTTCACATTAATTATACAATATACTAAACTATATCCTACTAACTAAAGAAAACATCTAAAGTAATCATAAGTGTCGTCGTCATCCGCATTGTCGTCGACATCATCATCATCATCTTCTTCTTCTTCTTTTTCTTCTTCTCCTCCTCCTTCATCATCGTCGCCTAGCCTTGCAACTATATTACCCACTTGTATTGGGTGGCTAGTCGACGTTGCACCTTGATGTACTTGCATAAATACATTAAAATGTGCCATTAGTTGTCGCAAACCCTGAATCTCAACATTCATGCTAGACATATGACTCTTAATTTATTCTCCCTTTGTGTCTTATGAGAGGAAGATGATGAGTTGCTCCCTACTCCATACCAATTCTGAAGGGTGGCAGCACGACCACCACAACGGACTCATCCATGATGCTCTAGTCTAGTCTCCTGGAGGAAGGCCGCATCAGGAGTAGGAGGTTGCTAACTCGTACCAGTTGTCAAGAGAGCTAGAGGTCATGAGTCTGATCATTTCCTCCTAATATTTTATTAAAGTAAATTTAAAATCCATTTAAAATGTTAAAATAGATGTAAAATTATTATTAATCGCTTGCATGAATTGGACCATAGGCTGGATCTACCCAGTGAACTTCCCCGCCCACGTCACGACTCTTAGACCTCACAAAGACTTCCATCTAGTTGGGCACACGATTGTTCTCCACTGCCTAATGTGAAAAAGATAACTAGAGCTTACGTTGTGAGTTTAAGATATAATCATGGATGAAATTTAAACATAATGCATGTAGTAGATTACTTATAAAGTCATCCTTGAGTTGATTTGTATTCTTCTCCCTATTCTATGGGTAGACTTGAAACCTTTGTTTCAATTTTGAGCATTCTGCTTTGAGATACCCTATAAAAAGGTAATAATTGAAACAATATAATTCCAAATAATTGATTATACACACATATGTGCCGTACAACATGTTCTTCCCCCATCTAAATACATATCAACACCCTCCATAGGTCAGCGGATACAATTGAAGGATAATTCATCAAAAGTGTCTTAAATGGAAGCTCCGGGTTGAAGTACTGAAAATTTGTAAGAAAATTACTCACATATATTTCATAAATGATGAATAACTAAGTTACTATACTTACTCGAGCCTTCAGATGACCTCGATAGTTACGTAGTAATTCCACACCATGTCCTAGAATTAGAGCATCCGTGTCCAGGTCAGGATCCTATGAAAAACAAGGCTGCAAAATAAAGGATGCAATAAATATTTAAGTTAATTTTATACACTCAACAACAACTTTGATTTGTTACTAGTTTTAAATACCTCCAAATCATGAAGAATGGCATCTTTGATTGGCTGGTCCACTAAATGCCAATCTATAATGTGGATAGGAACCTTGACTCTGCACACATGCCCCAGGTAACTCTGAAACACAACCGAGTTCTCCCCCACTGCATCACCTCCAACTGTTGTCTCCCCGAGATGCAGTTGGTCCAATACTCGACACTGTGATGGGCCTCTACGTCTAGACGAGCCACTCGAACCGTCAGGATCGGAGGTCTTGCTACCTCCACGTGGTGCAGGCGGTGCATCCTGAATGAGTCTAGGATATGGAGGCATATCTGCATATATAATGAAACATTTAAATGAGTTAATAAGAATTTAATATTTCAGATATTAAATCAAATAAATTTGGAAAAAATATTGATGAACTTACACCTTAAACATTTATAACAATGTCGCAAAATCTTCAGTACATGTTATCAAATCTGCATCTACAACATCAGATGGTTCGCTCACTAAGATCTGTCGATATCGATCGTTCACTCACTAAGATTTGATGATAGCTTCATAAGGAATAGATTATCAGGTGAAGTTCGTCTCAAGCAAGCATCGACTGCTCCTCATGCCTTTGATTCCAATGAGATTGGCCTTAGTCTAGTCTCAAAAGCTTCGTCTAATCAAGATGCACCTATTGAACCTCGAATCGCGCCAGAATATGGTGGCTGTGGTGTTTAGTCACCTGTCCTCGCAGATAGAAGTATTTGCCATTGTATTGCGGATCAAAGAGAACATAATATTTTCTGTTAAGCTCATTTTCATATGTTCAACTATAATGTAACGTTTAGTAAAAAATTTTAAAGTTCATTTACACTCTAATAAAACTTATTTTATTAAAGATATAATAAAGATAAAATGGAGACATAAATAAAAAGGGTTCAACGGGGCTACCCCCACCTCATTTTCCGGTATTTTTTTATTTTTTTGAAAATAAAGCAATGTATTTTCATCACTATATCCCTCTGATATATCTCTCCAATTTCGTTAGAAACAGAGACTCCTATGCCCTTCATCTAGAACAGATCGACTACATTAATTATAAAGCCGTTAAAATTACATGTTCTAGATGTAAGGCATAGGAGTCTCTGTTTCTGACAAAACTGGAAGGACATATAGAAGATATAGTGATGAAAATACATGATTTTATTTTTAAAAAAAATTAAAAAAATATCAGAAAATGGAACGGGGCAACGTCTTTTTTCCAACTAAAAATGCATGACTTACCGTCATGATACTTTCCTTTTGTCTTATAGAGTAATCATCTCATCCTTGCTCATAATGGTATATCATTCTTCGTCCTCCTCATCCGCATCTTATTTTCTATGTAACATATTCTTTGGATGTTGTTTGATAGCATTTATTCTAGAATACGAAGTAGAGGAAATAATGAGATCTTAGCAATAGAGTTTTATCTAAGACTCATTCAGAAAGCACGTACACGATCATCACACCATTAACGATTCCTTGAATCAGATTCGTAAATATTTTATATAGACCATACCATGTACCCACTCTTCTCGCAATACAATTAAATAAAAGTTTGAAACTCCAAATTTGCATGGATCAAGTAAGAGGACTATATTTAACTGAGCATTATCAAATGATCAAAGATTTATATTTTCTCTTGTCCTTTAATCTTCTTCCCCTCTCATTTATCTCCATCACTCTTATAAACTTTGTCATGTCCTCTCCCTTTGTACCATTTTCACATTCTCAGATTCAACTTCATATAAGCGCACAATATAAATGACAGAAGTAGACAATAAGCAAATTATAGTAATACAACATATAAATATACAATACATGTTAAGAATAAATAACATTAAAATAGTAATACAGTGAATTTGTATAATCAGATGGAGAGTATAATTATACCTTGTTTCCAACCCTTCTTTAACAGAGATAAATTGATTGTGAATAAAAGGTCTTAAATTGTGAAAATCATTCCAAAAAGGGTTTCTACCCATCAAAGGATCCATCCAATGAGAAGCTATGTGATCCCTCACAATTTTCTATCGAGAACCGTAAGGAGAGGGCTAGCACCCCTAAGATGGTCCTTCCATGCTACCGAGTGTGAGGGCCTATATTGTGTTTCATTAATTATCATTGAAATCTAAGGCTTCGCATAATATGCAATACTGACAGCTGATTTCTTGAATAAGGCCTCGTTAAATACCTCTAAATTAATAATCACCCACCCATCATTCTATAAATGTCTAGTGACCTTAGAACATGATACCTTTGAAATAGCTTTCGACCCTGCCTTTCCCGTCCGTAGCAATCTACGTCCAATCTGACCAATCTTTTTAAAAATTCCAATAGTGATTCTTAAGCACGAAACGACATGAATCACTAATGGTGCTAACGATGATTTTAGTAAAGTAACCCTAGATAGCTTTCCATCCTTGTCGTTTTCTAGCGAATTTGTCAATAATGTGAGACCAATATTTGGTCAGCATTTTTTTAGATAATGGGAAACCCAAATAGTTGATCGAAAAAATACCCTGATCCCGACCGAGAGACTTCTCAATCTCATCGATCTCAGTCATGTTTAAATTGAGAGCATAGGGAGCCGATTTGTTTCTATTTATATCAGACCCGATAAACCACTGTCCACTAAAGATCTTAAGTGTCATTTTTATGTTTTTTAAATCCTCTTCGCAATACTAAACAAAGGGTAAAAGATTGTTCGTAAAGTGGACGTTGGTGATCATTGACTCCATTCCTCCCTTTCTATATCCCCTAAATAAACCTCCATCAACCATTTTCACCATCAAGGACTGAAAGAGAGTGGATAAAGGGAGGGCGAAAGAGGATCCACCTTGCCTGATCCCCTGTTCCAGATGAATGAAACCCACAGAAGTGCCATTGATCTGGAAGAAGATCCCCGTCGTTTCCAGGAACCCTCTAATCCACTATATGAAGATTTGTGGATAGCTAAGGACAACGTAGAGTATTGATTTCGGTCGAACTGAAGATAACATTATAAAGAAATACGAAGCATATTACAAAGAAATTGTTGGAAGGCGGGCAACAAGCTGCGTCGCCAATTCCTTTTGGATGACAAATCCAATTCTTCGGAACACGACATCCATAGATCTGGGGACCATAACATTACTATGCATAATTTTCTGGACCCTCTTAAGGAGCTCTACAGCTTCAGATGCCAAGAACCCAAATGTATCAAACCCGTAAGGGATGAAGACATGTTGATTGTCAATACAAACCTTCTCATGTTTAGCAACTTTGGCTGAGGCAGCTTTCTATGCAGCGTATCCCGCAGTAAAATCACTTTTTATCAGACCAACTAATGGCTTACAGAAATCAATTTTAAGTGTAAGCGCTTTTGTCCCCCACATGCCCCCCGCATTATTTTTCAAAAAGCGAATCGAGAGGGGAGAATCTTATCTGCAAGAGAAGGTACCCATGTATTCGCTATCACTTTTGAAATGGCACACATCAGAATATTGATAAAGCTGATTGGCTTAAAATTTTCGATTGAATTATTCAAATGACATAATGTCACGTACGATTCGTAATTTTCCATTTGAATCGGAAAAGCCGAACTCCAAAGTAATTTAAAATGTTTTTCCTTCCCTGGAATTCCTCTGAGGAGAAAAAAAATTTCAACGGCAGAAGTAGAGCAGGTGGTCGCGTTCGTATCTTTTCCTTTTAGCCTCCTTAGAAATCGGGGAACTCGGTTCTGCATGGGAGATCTGGCTGCCCCGGTCAACTATCAGATTTAGTGGTTCCACAACCACTTCAGGTCCCTCCAACGGAGAGCTTGCCATATTCTTAATATGGCCCAACATCGAAGGATTGATGGTTTGATCCTTGCTCTGAAATCGGCCAACGCTTGCTCTAACTTGGAACTAATCATAGCCTCTTCCTTCTTAAACTTTTGCCGGATCGACGGCCTCCTGTGGGATGCGAAAGGCACCGCATTTTGATTAACTTTTTCCCACGCCACACCAAAGCAAAAGATCAAACTTCTCATGTTCCAGAATGGGACGACTGATACTGGAATTCCTCACCCATTTGTTCGGTTTGCCTTGAAAATCCTCTTCCAGTTTCTCTCGATGTAGGTATAAAATAGACTTAGCCTATTTTCAAGGTTAAGCTTTCTTGTTTTCTTCTCTCTTAATTATATCATATGTATTAATTACCATTAATATGAGAATATGTTCATGGAATGTTAAAACTTGTATTCACACTTAAAAATATGCAGGCAAGCATACTCGCTTTTCAATAGATACTCATTTATTTTAGTCTTTCTGAAGTTCGAATGGAATATGACAATAGTGATGGAGTTAACGTTGTAGGGATATTTGATACAATTTGATGGTCAATATCAAGTTGTATTAATTTATCTCAATTTATGGAATTCAATGTTTCAATCCTATGGAATGCTGTTTAGTCCCACATCGTGGAGAGTCAAAACTGTCACTTTGTTTTATATGAGAAGTCCTGAGACTAGTATGTAAACAGAGTAGAGAGGACTTTTGTAATGACCACTTTGGATTAAATATCATAGAATCAATTATAAAGAGAGAACAACAGTAGGGTACAAATGATCTATCAATATTGATGCAGATACATGGATTAACGGTGGAAATGATATATTCGAATACACTTTAAAAAGGGATATATATATATATCGTCACTTTCCTTATCTATAAAAAAAATTTACCTGAAAATTGATAGGATTAATGCAACCCAACATAGATGGACATGTATGCCTGAAGCATGAACCAATGTTTGATAAGAATTAGAATACAGATAATAAGAATATGGAAATTAGATTTGGGTTCACTATTTAGAAAATAGGTTTTAAAATTTGGTTCTACTACAAATAGGGAACACGTGATTCTTGCATAACAAATAAACGCGAGTTGCAACTTCTTGGATTTAAAATCCAAGAATCCACATTCACATTTCGTTGAAATTTATAGATATGGCTCGAAACGTGTATAATCATTACAATATTTTACGGGGAGCTTACTAAATATTTAATTTTTTTTCTGCATATAAAAGTTTTAGAAATTCCCTTGCGGGACCGCGGGGAGGTATATCAAGACATGCAACTTGACACGCGCATCCTAATTCAAATCGGTAAAGTTCTCAAAGGAAATATATATAGGATACCCAACAAGGCTTAGAGGTTTCGGGGATCTCTTAAATATAGAGGACAGAGGGCCGCCATAGAAGGATCAAGGAGAACAACCAGCACACAGTTGAATAGGTTTGTCTGCTTTCTTTTAGTTCTCGATTACAGTACTATGTGTAGAGAACAACTTTCGTTTCCACTATAATTAACAGAAAGTATTTGCATCTAAATCCAAACGTAACAGATTTTGAATAGTATAAATTAGTTCGTAGATATAGATACTCAAGTGGGTAATATATGATCCCATCTGTTGATATTACTATGTGGTAATCATCAAATATAATATGTAGTTGGTTGCACGTAATAACTGGGAACCACATGAGTTATGTTGAACTGCATATTTAGATTAAAGGTAGACAAGGAAAATTTCACAATCAGGAGGGGGTGCTTGTATTACATGTGCATCAAATAAGGTATAAAATAAGAACATCTAGTAAAGGGATATACTCTGCTCACGTGTAATTACACCTTATGATGTATAGAAATGGATGTATCCATATACACAGTATACTCATGAATGTATATGTTCACGATAAAGATTTTGCTCTCAGATATCCTCCTTATGTTTATAAATTATAGGGATATTTTTATCAACTTCGGGTGGACACTTGATACATTAAGTAGTAGTGGCATCGGAAGGATTTATACCAATGTGAGAGGTTTCAAGGCGTATTTCCTATGAAAAAAGTTAGTTTTTGCTTAATTTTATAGCAATGATTTTACAACAGTTCCATGCTTATGAAGATCTTTACAGTAATTAATTCGTGTGTTTATCCTGACATTTTATATACCAAGTTCAATTATGATTTTCATGTTGCAAAACAGAAGCAGTTTATGATTCATGAATGCCAGTTTTTTTTGGATATTTATGATTATGTCATCATGATTTTCATGATATAATATAAGATCAATGCACACTATGGCCTACTCCCCAGAAAATTCATGAACAAGTCACTACAGGTTGGGGTAGGTATATCCTCGTGATATACCTATGGCCTACTCCTTGTGACTCGGGAGGGTTTTGGGCCCGCATTTCATATACTAATGAGCTTTGGGCCGTATGCGAAATGTACTCGGTCTTTGGGAAATGCTAAGATTTTCACGGTCTTGGGTTGAGTTCTCTCCTTAGACAATTTTACACAGTTCATGAATTAGTACGACAAGTTGGGGTAGTGTGACATTGAATATGATATGGTAAGATTGTCAAGATTTTTTTTAATGTTATTTCATGACATAATTATTCAATGATATCTGTTGATGCATGCAGATATTTTTTTATGTTTCCTAGCAAAGAATTATTTGATACAATGCAAATTATGTTCATATAGTAGTTTATCAAAAGCTTGAGATCCGCTCGCTGGATCTAAGCTCTTTCATGGGTTTAGACTCACCATTCTATTATTATATTATTTCAGATAAATCTTAAACAGGACGCTTGGGAGGAACGTGCATTGCTCCATATCACTAGTCGGAGGTTGCGCCATCAAAGACTTTAGTTTTTGGTAACTTTTTGATATCCTTTGCAGATATTTGACAAAAGAATAGAGTTGTGGATTTTGTATGTATATGAAGGAATGGATAGTTGGAAGGATGTGAATATATGGAACTTTTATGTATATAAAAATGAAGAAGATGTCACTTTATTTTCAATAGTTCGATGAGATCTTGGTCAGAGTTCTAAGGATTGGTAATGGATGATTTTATAGATATGATGGATAATATTTCAGGTACAAGTTGTGGTTGGGAGATCCATATTATAGAGGAAACTCTGTCGAAATTTTTCCAGATAATGACTAAAGATTATAATAGAAGAATGCTTTAATATGAGGTTTATAATTAGGTTATTGCCGCGCTCGTCTCGGATAAGAGGGACGGGTCGTGACAACTTGTGGTATCAGAGCAAAGGTTTTGGATTCTAATTTACAGTTGAATTCGGAGAAATATTGCGAGAATTGGAATACAGAGGAAAATTGGATTGATTTCTAGGATGTTGAGGATTTATCTTATTCTATCATATGAAACTTTAGGGATGTTTGTTTTTGAAATTCCATCAGAGGATTAATTAGAGTACTATATTTTTTATATAGGACACGATGGCAGCAGAGCAACCAACTAGGACTACACAAGGATTGGGCAACGGGAATGAGACGAATAATAACAACTTGCAAGATACTCTAATGTTGATTTCCTAAACATTGGGAAGCATGGCTGCTCAATCCATGCGACCGCATGATTTGGACAACAATTACCTTTCAAGCATGTTCGCAAGTTATGGGCACAATCATTCTATGGTACGGCTGATCCAAAAGTGGTCAAAGCATGGTTTGAGAATACAGAAAAAGTATTCAATCTAATGGATTATACAGATGAACAACGTCTGAAATTTTCTGTTTTTCTACTAAAGGAAGACGCTTACGATTGGTGGAAGTCTCTATTGGTAAAATATGCAGACCCTGCTATTACTCAGACGTGGCAGATCTTTCAGAAGGAATTTAATGAAAAATATTATCCAAGAGTTTATCAGGAAGAACGTCGTCGAGAATTTTTGTATTTAACTCAAGGAAGTATGTTAGTGGATGAATATGAGAAGCATTTCAATGAATTGTCCAAGTATGTTCCTTCATTAGTGGCTAAAGAGGAAGAGAAATGTCGTCGCTTCGAGGATGGCTTACATATAGGCATAAAGTCTATGTTAGCTGTTGCAGGATATACTATTTATGCTGATCTAGTTGAGGCAACTCGGAGAGCAGAGAAGGTAGTCCATGAACAAAGAAGATGTAATGTATCATCAAGGAAAAGAGGTGGAGAAATCTCACATTGGAAAAGTGATGGCCCCAAAACATTCAGAAATTTCAAAAATCCCAAACAATTTTATATCGGTGCACGAGAACCAAGGGTAAAGGAAGTGACAATGAACACTTATCCGCGATGCAATTCTTGTGGACGGAATCATCCTGAGGAATGTCGTAAAGGTACGCGAGATTGCTATCACTGTGGGCAGACTGGACATATACGACGCGATTGTCCTATTTGGATCAGGAAATATGGAGATACTCAAGAATCAAACGAACGATGGAATAATGGTGCTAGAAACCAAGTACCCTTAAATAGGGGCAAAAAGAAGCACAATGAGCAAAATCGCCAAGTTCAGAAAGGACAAAATTCTGCCAAAGCCTTTAACATGACTCTTGAAGAAGCCATTGCCTCAGAAGATATTGTCTCAGGTATTACAATAATTTTCGACAAAGTGGCTTATACACTTTTTGATTCCGGAGCCAGTCATTCTTTTATTTCTCGAAGTTTTTGCATGTATGCTGACATAGAAATGGAAAATCTTGAAAATACTCTAGCAATTACAACACCTAAAGGAGAACCTGGAATAGTCTGCCACATTTTCAAACATTGTGTGATGCGGATAGGAGAATATGAGATCTATATGGATCCAATTCTTATGCATATCAAAGAATTTGATATAATCATTGGAATGGATTGTCTGACTGCATACCATGCTCTATTGGACTGTTATAAAAAGGAAGCCATTTTTCGAAGACCCGAGGAAGCTGAATTTATTTACTGAGGAGGTAGGAAAATATATCCTACTCTTGTAATTTCTAATATATTGACTCACAGATTGATAAGGAAGGGATGCTCTTCTTATGTTGTTTTTATTTATAACACAAAGGTGGAAGCTATTAGGCTAGAGAACATTCCTATCGTACAAGACTTTCCTGAAGTATTTTCGAATGAACTACCAGGGCTTCCACTAGATAGAGAGATTGAGTTTAACATCGATCTAGTCTCTGGTACAACTCCGATAGCACTAGCACCCTGTCGAATGGCTCCGTCTGAACTCAAGAAACTGAAGATTCAGTTGCAAGAATTAACAGATAAGGGTTTCATTCAGTCTAGTAAATCTCCATGGGGAGCTCCTGTTCTTTTTGTTAAAAAATAAGATGGTTCCTTTCGTCTTTGTATTGATTATAGAAGGTTAAATCAAGTCACTGTACGTAATAATTATCCTCTTCCTCGGATAGATGATTTATTTGATCAACTACAAGGGGCTTCTGTGTTCTCTAAGATAGACATAAGATCAGGCTATCATCAACTGAAAATCAAAGCCGAAGATATCCCTAAAACAGCCTTTCGAACTCATTATGGGCATTATGAATTTCTAGTAATACCTTTTGGATTAACAAATGCCCCTGCCGCTTTTATGGATTTAATGAATCGTGTATTTCGTCCTTTCTTGGACAAATTTGTAATTGTATTTATTGATGATATTTTGGTCTACTCACGATCAGAGGAAGAGCATAAGGAACACCTGAAGATTGTATTGCAAACCTTAAAGGAACATCAATTATTTGCAAAGTTGGATAAATGTGAATTTTGGCTGAAAAAGGTGGCATTTCTAGGTCATATAATTTCAGGAGAAGGTATATCGGTAGATCCAAGCAAGATAGAAGCTATCTTGAATTGGGAACAACCCACAACTATATCAGAAATTCGAAGATTCCTTGGCCTCGCTGGATATTATAGAAGATTTGTTGAGAACTTTTCAAGAATTGCGGCACCATTAACAAAACTAACTAGGAAGGAGGTGAAATTTGTATGGGATGATGAATGTGAGAAAAGTTTTCAGAAACTTAAGAATCGGCTCACATCAGCACCCATTCTTAGCCTACCATCAGGAACTGGCGGATTTATAGTTTATAGTGATGCGTCACGTCAAGGATTGGGATGCGTACTCATGCAAAATAGAAAGGTGATTGCTTATGCATCTAGACAATTGAAACACCATGAGCTTAATTATCCTACACATGATCTGGAATTAGCAGCGGTAGTTTTTGCTTTGAAAATTTGGAGGCATTATCTGTATGGCGGAACTTGTCAAATATTCACAGATCATAAGAGCCTAAAATATATTTTTTCTCAGAAGGAACTGAATCTTAGGCAAAGAAGATGGCTAGAGCTGATTAAAGATTATGATTGTACCATTGAATATCATCCTGGAAAGGCAAATGTCGTAGCCGATGCTCTTAGCCGAAAGTCTAATGGTCAATTGTCATATATCAAAAGTGAACGTCTCCCTTTATTGTTACAACTGAGAGGATTACGTACCAATCTGAGCATGAAACTTCTGGAAATTTATTAGCCTCATTACATGTTAGGCCTATATTGTATGATAAACTCCGAGATGCTCAATTACATGACCTAGAAATCAAAAGGATACTTGAAAAAGTAGAAAAGGGAGAATTGACAGAGTATACGATCAATAAACAAGGAGTACTATTTTTCTGACAAAGATTGTGTGTCCCAAAATCACCAGAAATCAGAACTGAAATTCTTGAAGAAGCACATAACTCCATGTATGCGATGCACCCCGGAAGTATGAAAATGTATAGAACATTGAAGACATCCTATTGGTGGTCGGGAATGAAGGGCGAGATTGCTGAATATGTTTCCAGATGTTTGATTTGTCAGCAGACAAAGCCTGAGCATCTACGAATGGCTGGTACATTGCAACCACTTCTTATACCAGAATGGAAATGGGAACATATAACTATGGACTTTGTAACCGGATTACCTAGGACTCGTCGAAACCATATACATGTGATTTTGTTTATCATGGCAGCTTTGTTGTAACAAAAATTAATCAGTCGAAAATCATGAAGAATGATAATGTGCAATATACATATATCACTACTTCATAATAAAGGAGAAATGTGCTTAATAAATTAAAATCTACACAAATAAAATTGTGTTTGTCATGTTGAAGATGATTAAAATCATGAACGAAATGCATAATCCGTTCCAAAATAAGTGTTCACAATGGAGATAGTCATAATATCATGCTGTGGATGCTGGACGTACAGAGAGGAATGTTTGTGTGTATATAGTATACATAAACTTAAAACCTAAAAAGGTAAGTATTCTGGTACCTGCAATTGAACAATTTCTTACGTTTTCTCACTTCAATTTTGATTTTGTGTGCATGATAGGCAACTTGGGATGTAAATAAATATGGATATATCCGTTGCTGATCTGTCATCGTATTCGTTTTATACATATTTTTAGCACACATTCGTTTTAAAATGGATACATAAATTTATATCATTTAATATCCGTAAATAAATATATATATATATATATGTACATACATTTTTATGTATAAATATATTTGTATATTGATATTTTGTCACGACCCGCCCCGCTAGCCGGAACGAGTGCGACATTTAATCTGTTTAATCAGTTTAACAATCATTAGCATGTCTATAAAATTTTTGACAGCAATTCCTCTATTTTATAAACTCCCAAACGCTACCTTGTACCTGAAACAATTCATATAAAACTTTTACATAAAATTCTCCTTCCAATTCACCATCACATCCACCCAAGTCAAAATCCGCATTCACATCACCAAACACATACATTGTTTCTTATGTACAACCATCATCTACTATTATAAGTCCAGATACAACTGTTCTTTTCACTTTACAAAACATCACGTCTTTCTGGATCCTAACTATTTACCTGTAGTACAAAAATGTGCTGCAGTATCACATGAAGGATTGAAGCAACCAACTATCAGCAAAAATTTAATTCCTTTTCACGCGTCGTTTACAGCTCCTCAGGTGTGTCTGTAAATAATTTTTAATAACAGAGGGTTGAGTCTAAACTCAAAATGAGCTTAGACCCAGCGAGTGGGTCTCAAGCACTTGGTAAGAAAATATATTCGCTATTTTGAAAATAACTTTGCTGGCTAGTAGAAATAAAATGCAATGCTATAATAGGGCAATTTCATAAAAAAATGAAGCTTTGCAAAATAATAATGTTATACAAAAATTGAAATATCAAACTGACAAAATGAAATTAATTTACTATCCGGCTGTTGAAAATCTTGCGGAAATGAAATTTTCTATTTTCCAATTGTTATAACAACACCACTGTGGCTAACGCACTACGTCCATGAACACTGAAACAAACTGAGTCATACGCATAGACAGCCCCAAAGGCTAAAGAACACTCTGCATATGGCCCAAAGCCTATGTGTATACAAAATGCGGACCCAAAGTCCTCTGAATCATATCTGACTATTGCCATATATGATGGCGTGTTTCAGGGTCATATCTGATGACGTCACCATATCTGATGGCTAGTTCATGACCATGTCTGAGAGCTACTGTGGTGGTCATTGTTTCGGACATATTTTCTAATCCATAGTAATATAATTGCAGCTGAGAAATTTATAATATCTGAATCACAGTCTTATACTGAACTTATCTGCATGTATCTAAAACTCGTGTAGTTTGGTAGCAACATAACTGAATACTAAACATTTGTTTGTAATCAACATTCTCAATACAAAGTAATAAAAACTAAGCCTTTCCAATCACACATTTAGTTTGGATAACAATTCCAAATTTATAAAACTGCAAAAGACATCAAATGATAATATTACAATGTACATGTGAAAATATGGTTTATATCTTATAGACTTGAGACCACTCACCTCAATATTGAGATATTGTACCTACTCAAGATTATCATCACCCTCGATCCCGAGCTCTTGCAAATTATATACATGCGCTTTGCAAAATAACGCCTACAGTTGGAAAAGAGGAAACATATACGCATTCAACAGATGAAATTACATGGAGTATGTGAACGCATGTTTTCACTGATATTTTTACTCCATACGTATATGTATACTGTATTATATCTATTTTCTGTGTGATTCCGATCTTGACTTCTCTTCAAGGGAGACTTGGACCCTTTATTGGTCATGGACTTCTACGTAATTATTACCAGTCAATTCCGATTATCACTAATACCTAAATTCACAAATCCACTAGAATAGAAAGGTACGTATAAACTTAATCGATTCATCTCTATTTCCATAAATGTTTAACAAGTCTTTCCTTCCTTTGTAATTCCTCATCTACGTTTTTTTCCACCTAACATGATTATGGTATAACCTATGTGTGGGCCAACATACCTTAATATCAAAATGCTACTTGCAGAATAATACCTCACAGATAGTATACCCATCATGTTTTAATCATAAAATCCGATGTTGTTAATTTGTGGTAAACAAACTGGTTGACTAATACCTTTTTAGATACTTTTAGGTACCCCTGGGAAAACAAAAGAGCTTATATTATAGACTAACTATAGTAAAGAAACTCCTAATGATAAAGATCGACGTGAGGTGTAAATATATGCTATAACTCAGGTGTATGACGATTTTCTGTCTAGGTAAATCAAAGTTTTGTTTACATGAAATCACTAGTTTACCTTTATCAGATCTAGATCCAGCAACACCTCTGCAACTTGTTGCTTTCTAGCCCTCCATCACATGAATATGTCTGAGCAACTTGATATTTTGGCCATCGCAACTTTAAAAGCACTACTTATTTATCCTCTACACACGATTTGGATTCTCCAATCTTCTAAAACATACGTGGCTAAATAGATAAACCTTTGGGACACACTTCACTTATATAATATTTTCTCACCATGCAAGGTTATAGAAGAGGGAGAGGGTCTGATTTATCATCTAAAATAAAAAGACTTCTCAAGGCACCACGTCAAGCCTTGTTTCTTTGTTTATTCTTATTATATTTTTTATAACATATATATTATACCGGATGTAATTCTACTACGGAATTGAAAGTAATACATATTTATTTTAGATTTCTTATTGTCATAGGTTCAGATAAATATGCCACTATTCATTTATGTATCCGTTCACTAACATGTGTACTTTGTCTATATAATATTAAACTAAGCTAGCTATAACGTATCACATAATAGTAACGTATCTCTCTCTATCTCTCACTCTATGTTACTTAGATTCTAGGCAACCACGTAAGACTAGTTCAATTTGAATAACTATATGCAAATATCAAACCTAATACATTCAACATATACTATAGACGGTGAAAAAGACCATGACTATATCTGTATACCATATCCACTACCATATATGTGTTTGTCTATATATAAGTGTCCGTAGATATATATACATCTGTATCTATTTCGATATGATAACGTACCATTTCCATAAATCAATCTATGTATTCACAGTCAAAAAAATATATGGCATTTGTACTGATCACAATGTAGACATCTCTCAAAACATTATCCAATCCGTACATTTTAGCCTCTAAATTTTTATCCATACAAGTCTGTATCTATATCATTCCGTATTTATATGCATATTCTAAAATAAATAGGGTAACAACATACCTGTATCCGACCATTGACATCCTAGAAACTTAAGGTTAGTGTAAATGAATATTGTATCCTACATGAATGTTACATATTTAACTATATATAACATAATTTTATATATTCTTTCATCATATTTAATATAATTTATAATTCAATAAATATATTTAATATATTTATATCATGTACAATCCATCCAATTACATGTATATCAAAACTAGTATATATATAGTATTTAATTAAAGGGATATTTACATCCATAACCCTAAGTAGTTTCGTTATTACCCCAAGAACCCTCGATAATCGCGAACTACATTCTGAACCCCGAATAATGCTTAACCTTTACATCACATAATCTTGTGTGAAGTTCCGTCCTAATTCTCTATTAACTATGACAGAAGAAATCATATGTTGACCATTTTGCCCTTTGAAACACATCATATTTATAATATGATGCCATTTGCAGATCAAACAAAATGATACCCCCTCCCCCTCCTTCCCCGGGCAAGTTTAAGGCATCCATAGTTAACGGAAGGTTATTGGTATAAAACGGAGCAGTTACTCGGGGTCCTTCGTGATTATCGAGGGTTCCTGGGGTAAGTACGAAACTACTCAAGATTATGGACGTAAATATCCCTTAATAATATATGTATGATCCATATTCATTTACATCCCCGTATCTTTTTTTAAAGATATGCTATCCCAATTTTTTTATTTGATAATATATGTATCTCTAATCTCTGTATCCGTATTTATAAATGAATATGGATAGGAGACATCTATACCTCTATCCTTATTTGACAATTTGCATCATTATAGGTAATTGGAATCTAAACATGTGAGAAGGAACCAAACCTTTTTATGCATTCGTCTTTCTTTATGCATTCGTCTTTCATAACGCTACAGAATTTCTCCATGCTTTAGTTTGTCATCTTTACTTATATCCTTCATGATCTTACATAATGTGGTTTGTGTTTTCCATGTCACTAGACTCAGTACGTCTGTCCCTCCGGCCTCAAGTGTTATCACATATCTATATCCTAACAACTAAATAATGTCGCCACTTTCTATATTTAAAATAGTTTCACTACTAACTAAATTTGGATTTTCTCTCTTCCTTTCTCCTCTTTAGGACACGTAGATGGTTGATGAAACCAGGTTCCATGCTTGTAAGTCACTGAAATTAACCCCTTATCTTAGACTAGGTGTCAATAAAAACCATAAAATCCTTGTAATTATCAGAGTCTTTGAATAAATTAAAAACCACAAAAAATCACAAAGTTAAAATCCGTGGTGTTTTTAGCCTTAAAATTACCCTTAAAAATATTCTCTCTTTATTTGACCTCATCTCCTTTCATGTTTTGAGTTTTTCAAAATTCGGTCATCTACACTCTCAAAATTCACTTTTTAACTTCGAATAATCTTTGGGCCACGTGGCTCTCTTCGGTTGAGCCGCGTGGCCGCATCACCTCATATCACGCACCCGTGCCGAGCCGCCGTCGGATGAAGGTTTGGAAGCCTTAGTCGCCACCGTCCATCCCACATTTAATGTCAGCTGTCAGATCAAGCTCCTGATCTCATCACAGCCATCCGCTAGCGCCAGTCCCTCCTTGCGCCACAAGGCATTGGCTGCGTCGTGCGATTGCGCCCCATCGATCAAATCAAGATCGCTCGTCAGCGTCCTCTTCTCGACCGTCGGATCGCAAGATCCTACGGTCGAATCGTCGTCCCCTACCTCCAGTCAGCCCTCTCTCCCACGTTCACCAGCTCGCGGACCACCTTCCCCCTTTCATTTTTTTCCCGAGTCTCCAGCCACCTTCTCCACTTCCCGAAGACCCCACGACGTTCCCCCATCATCCCTCATCCTCGCGATCCACCACTCATCCCACGTCTATCCCCCACGTGCTCCATATCCCTCGGTCAATCCACGCCCCCACTCACCGGCTCCGATACTCTCACTCATTAAATAAGCCATCTCCGCCTCACTTCACGGTTGTCCACCTTTATGCGGGGCTCCGCCTAACCCCTCTATTTCTCCCCATGACAGTGGGAAGGACGATCGAGGTGCAAAAATGGCGCTTGCCCGCGGTGTTGACCCTAATCCATGGTAGGCTTAGCCCTGCAGAGCTCCGCCTCTGCCGAGCTGCCCCACCCGGCTGAGGGGGTCCAGCGATGACCCTGAGCATCTCCCTGACGCTCAAGCCCAAGCCCAATGCTCCACCATAGCCAGGTAAGCTTCTTCAATCTCTCTTGTTTATTCCTTTTTTTCTCGTAATTAATTAGGCCGCTACCAACCCGTTCATCCTTCATTAACCACCTTGTTAGCTTCCCCGCACAACCCCCTTCCACACGCACTCCTCCGATCACCCCTCTCTTCTTCTTCATGCCTCGGCCACCTTCGACCCATCTCCTCTCTGGTCGCCGGAGAAGAAGCTCCGGTTCCTTCGCCTCCCCTCGCTCGCATGGAACCTCATCCCACTCATCAGCACGCGCACTACTCACTTGCATGCAAAGGATCATTTGAACTAACCTGCAAGAGAATGCACTTCAATGGTCGGAGCTCTATCAGAGCTGACTTCCTTACCTTCGCCGCCAACATCCAAGCTCCGATGGTCTGATCCAGGAGCTCTGGCATCCTCCCCGAGCTTCCACGATGAACGTTACATCTCCAGATGTCTTCATAGTGCAGCAGAGCAAGTTGAAGAAGGAGGCAGAGCTTTACGCGCTTCGCCGGAGCGTAGCCTACTCCGTCACTAGAGGCTGAGGAACATAAGAACACGACGTACATGTGTCGTTCGATGGGCAAGATCGGACGGCTTGCCAAGGGCCACGTCATTTCCCCAGGAACGTACATCAACCATCCGATCTTCATGATCGGATGGTTCACATCTCTCCACGTGGCGTTGCCAGAGCTACTCCAAGCCTCAGTACCTGACCCTTCAGGCTCGTGCCTCCCGAGCCTATACCAAGCCTCATACGAGCCCATGCCTGAAGGCTCGGACTATCCGAGCCTAGCCGAAGCTGCTCCGAGCCTTCCCCAAGCCTGAACCTCTACTGAGCCTAGAGAACACGTGCCGATCACATGCGACCTGGGCAAATTGCAGAGAGGCCCACCAGATTCTTCAAAAATTGCAACCAGGTCCTGGAGTCACGTGCCGACCACATGCATAGTGGGTATTTTACATTTCTACCCTTGCGGGTTTTCATAATTGCAAAAATATCCCTGTGCGTGTGGGTTATTTATAAGGGAAGTCCCGAACTTTCTTTTAATTGTATTTTAGTCCTTCTCAGGGACCTGTTTTCTATTTATCTTTCATGTTTTCTTGCATTTATGTCTCTGGCTTCGCTCGTGTATATCTTGAGCATAAAATCTCCGATTGAGTCAATTTCAGTGGCGTTTTGAAGCTCTTTTCATTGTCTTTCTTTATGGCATGCTTGTATTTCAGTTTTAATACTACGAGATTTTATGTATTATTTTATTGGCTAAGTGTCTTGATTTCAATGCTTCTCATGCTTAATTTTTACATGAATGAAGATAGCTTCATTATTCGACCCTGATTTGACTTCTAATTAAATGGCTCAATTATTTGTGTAATCCGGGCATATTTGCATTGCATTTAATTGTATCTAAGTGCATGATTAAAAATAAAATAAAATAATACATAGTTTCATGTTTATTTAATGCATTGGATTGTCTTCGTGGACGTATTGACCTATTGCTCTCTAACTCAACACTTAATAAGATTAATAAGAGTCTAAATATCACGAGAGAGGCTCATGTCCCTGAGTTCGACCTTGGTTACTTACCAAGTAAAATAAAAATACTTGACCATTGGATTTCTTTGTCATATGAAATCAGATGGTCTTTGACGGACCGAATCCAACCCGACTGCGATGACATCCGAGTGCTAATTCCACGCTCTTAAAGGGCTGGATTTCCGGTTCGTCAAATGGCGTCATTGCCGGGGACACGGCTCATTTCTTGTATTATTTGGATTTTTATTTATTTAATTAAGTGTTTCTTTTATGTAGGTTAATTTGTTCATTTATTTTGCATCGTAAAATTTTTCTTCTCGATTGATCTCTAATCTTTGCTTTTGTGACAGGGCCTTTGATGTTCAAGGAGGCGAGGAGCAGGTGCTTCCTGCTATAAGGAGCCGCAAAAGCATGCTTGGAGCAAGTCGAAAAGAAAGAAAAAAATGTGTGTTCTTTTGCATCATGTAATAATCTTCTTTATAAGGGTTTTCGATCGAAGACTCACGATTGTAATCGAACTAATATATGTTGTTGTGTGGGGATCGTCTCCACTTGAGTGTCGACCTAGGATCAGGCACGCGGCTCTTCGAGCTTATTTTATCATTCCATTTTTTTACATGCTTGCTCGTAGGTAGGACACACATTAAACAAAGACGCATATAGTATCGCTTCACTTAGCCAAACTTTCAAGATGTTCTTTCTCGCTAATAGAAGAATGTTAGGTGTGGTTTTTGATCGACTTGCATACATTATTTTGGTCTTTAAAATAGTCAAAGTTTTCACGTATTTTTTGCCAAGGCACTGCATGTTTTATCGCTTAGCCTAAATCATAGTTTTTATCGATTGCATGGCTTTTCTCAATTTTCCCTCCTAGCTTGATCACCTAGGTTAATGGAAAATGAGAATGAATGGTAGACGATGATTGCTTGATTTATGTGCTCACCTTAATTCAGTGACAACCTTAAGCAAAATAATTGGACTGTTAATTGCAAGTCAACCTAAAATGGAGTAAAAAAAATGTTTTGGGAGAGCAACACCCTCGATTATGCAGTTGATTTTACTTAGCATTTTTTCCGCATAAAAATAGAATGTTTTAATCACCAATAAAACCGACAAGATAATAAACCAACATCTGTTGGTTTCATGTGTGAGTTGGTGAAATTGAAGTGTGTTGCATGCTTGTTTAAGCCATGTTTGCCTCGTCACCCTTCCCAGAGCCTTAGATACTCCATTAATCTCCAAAGATTCATCCACTCACTAGTATATTCATCCATCTTCTTCGTTCACCTCAGGTCTCCCTTCGCATCAAATCTCAATCTTTATACTTAGGCTACTCTCAGCCTAAGTATAGGGGGTTCCTGAGTCCCTGTGATTTTCTCTACTCTTCTTTCCTTGCCTCAATACTTAGGTTATTTCTAACCTAAGTACAGGGGGCAGCCCTCCTTAGTTCCCCTATACTTTTCTATATTTAAATGGACCTATGGACTTGTAACATCTAGTGCTATGAGGACATAGTAAAGTTTAAGTATAGGGGGTATACCGTATATACTGTATATGTACTTTAGCTACAATATGAAAATTTTGAAAAATTTAAAACTTTTTAGCTAAATTAAAAGTTTTGAACTAAGTGGACTCAGTGGTTTTCAAGGCCTTCTATATTATGTTACACTATTTTTTATAGAAAATTTTTTTTTTGAAAATGATTTGAAAAATGAGTTTCCCTTGTTTTGAAAAATCTTTTGAAAATGTTTTGAAAATTTTTATTTGTGTGACATGGTATTGAATTTTTTTTGATTTCAAGGAAAGTTGAGTCTAACCAGTGTTCTAACCTTTAATTAAAATTCCATTAAAATGAAAATCTAAAAATCCTTTAAGAGTCATTAGTGACTACTAAGCCCAAATAAGTAGCCGCGTTCAGTGAGGGTTCACCCTTAGCAGAGTGTGTGGTTTAGAGGACATCGTGCAAGGCTCCGTCCTCAAGCAACGGGCTCCGGCCTGTACTTACACCTTACACCTATACTGGCTGAACGCAGATGCATCTACTCATTTGAGTTTAGGCAGTCATATTGTCTTTTAAAGCCAAAAAAAGAAGGAGTTGGATTAATCATCTACATTCACACTTCCACCCAGGATCTAAAATGTTCAAGAAATCTTGATTTATGATGACTTGAGATTTTAGGTTAACCAGCCTTAGCCATCAGGGTCTTAGACTTAATCATCTACATTCCCCTAGATATCTAGATTTGCGTGCTATATTGCATGCTTAGTCTTCGACCATAAGAATATGATCAACACATCACATGCACGACTGTGGTTTCGATGAGATGAGTTGACTCTTCACTTGAGGGACTGGGATGAGGGATTCGAGTATGGACTTGATCATATGATGCTCGAGGATGGGATAAAATCTTTGAAAGCTTCATGAAACATGAGTGTCAGCAACTTTATTCAGTATGAGAACTTGGTTCTTATACTAATCTCTTGACATTGACCTAAGTGCCATGGTGTGAAATAAACAAAAAAATGTTGATCAGTGTGCATCAACTCTTGGTAAAAGCAATGGGGCTAGACAAAAATACTACAAATCAATGAAAAGAAAAGCTCTCACTCCACAAAGTTAAATATCGAAGAGCTTCCACAAAGGGCGAGCACTCCCAACCATTTCAAAGTGTCCACTTGGACCACCGCTATTAGGATCAGGAGTCGGGCTTGCACCAAAAAAGGGTTTTGCATCGTAAATGCTCCAAGTCTGGGTGTAGAAGGTACGATAGGTACTCAAAAAAGGCACACCCTGGTGTACTCCCAGGAAAACAAGTGCAGACGGCTCCAAATTCTCTTGATGGACGCACTGATCAACATCAAAAAAATGTGTTGCGTAATAAGGCACTAGAGAGAATCCTTGTTCCAATGAGAGGGAGAGAAGAAATGACACAATCCTAAATCCCTCCATCATCTGGCCTGCCATATACACTTCTAAGACTGACAACTAAAGATACGGTGGACTGGATGTAAGATTTGATTTATTCCCTAGTATTGAGGATCGGGTCCTTAGGAGAATTTCTTGGATCAAGACCTTGAGAGACGTTTTGACTCTACTCTCGTAAACGCAGTCAATACTAAATATCACACCCTTAGACTATATGTACATCAGAGAGAGTCTGGATAATTTGAGGAATTGGGTGCCTCTTGATTAAGGCTGAGTTGAGCTCTAAAATTTTGGATCTCTAACAATAAGAAGACTTGAACAGAACGGATCCTGTACGCACTTGCACAAGGGGGTTAATCCAGTTCATTCATTTTCTTTGATGCCCGGGGACAAGCATAGTTTAAGTATAGGGGGTTGATGAAGGTTTCATGCTTGTAAGTTACTGAAATTAACCCCTTATCTTAGACTAGGTGTCAATAAAAAAACCAGAAAATCCATGTAATTATCAGAATCTTTGAATAAATTAAAAACCACAAAAAATCGCAAAATAAAAAGCCGTGGTGTTTTTAGCCTTAAAATTACCCTTATCTTTATTTTACCTCATCTCTGTTTTTAGTCAACATGGAACTTATAGTCTCATCGAGATCTACAACTTTCATGTTTTGAGTTTTTCCAAATTCGGTCATCTACACCCTCAAAATTAACTTTCTAACTTCGAATAATCTGATTGGGCCACGTGGCTCTCTCTGGTTGAGCCACGTGGCCGCATCACCTCGCGCCACGTGCCCGTGCCCAGCCGCTGTCAGATGACGGTTTGGGAGCCATAATCGCCACCGTCCATCCAGCATTCAATGTCAACCGTCCGATCAAGCTCCTGATCTCATCATAGCCATCCGCTAGTGTCGGTCCCTCCTTGCGCCACACGACATTGGTTGCGTCGTCCGATTGCGCCCCATCGATCTAATCAAGACCGCTCATCAGTGCCCTCTTCTCGACCGTCGGATCGCAAGATCCACGGTCGAATCGTTGTCCCCTACCTCCGGTCAGCCCTCTCTCCCACGTTCACCAGCTCGCGGACCGCCTTCCCCCTTTCATTTTTTCTTGAGTCTCCAACCACCTTCTCCACTTCTTGAAGACCCCACGACGTTCCCCTATCATCCCTCATCCTCGCGAGCCACCACTCATCCCACGTCTATCCCCCACGTGCTCCATATCCCTCAGTCAGTCCCCACTCACCGACTCTGATACTCTCACTCATTAAATAAGCCATCTCCCCTCACTTCACGGCTGTCCACCTTTATGCGGGGCTCTGCCAAGCCCCTCTCTTCCTCCCCGTGACACGGGGAAGGATGATCGAGGTGCAAAAATGGCGCTTGCCCCCGATGTTGATCCTAAGCCATGGTTGAAGGATATGGAATAATCCTCAAGCGGATCACGAAAGCGTGAGCGTCATATCGAATACGACGAGGAATGACTAGTCGCACTAGTTCTTCTATGCAGCAGAATTTAAAAATTTTCATGCGACGAAACCACATGATCCAAGAACATTTATCGGATCGTTTCGTCTAAACCACAAAGAAGTAGTAGGATTACCTCTTGAAGCGTGGTTGTGATCGAATCTCTAAACGAAGAGACCTCCTATCTCAAGTCCGATCCGACGGAAGAGATGCTTGCGAGCGCGGGGATGAATTGCGTGCTTCTCGCAATCCATGTTGATGATCCAAGCGGCAGATCTCCTGATCCAGACACACGAGATCCGACGTCTTCTTCACGAGTGAGGCGCACCGAAGGAGACGGAGATCCATGAGCAGACGATCGGGCAACATAACGATGATGCTGCGGCGATGGAGACTCCCTCTAGGGCATCTATGGTAGACGGTCATATGAGAGGGAGAGAGAGTAGACGTATAGAGAGAAGGAGAGTGAGATATGTGCTACAATATCTTGTGTAAGAGAGCATGGTATGCCTCTCTATTTATAGGGTTTTAGGATCCATGGATCTCAATCCATGGGACATATAAAATCAATGGATGAGATTGATTTATGTCAATCCAATGGTCAAGATTGTTGTTGGTAAAAACCAACAACTTATGATTTAATTTAGATCAAATATATTTGACTAATCAAATATACATCAATCCTAGAATTAAATCAATCAAATAAGGAAGCAATGACATGGAGATTGCATCTCCCATGTCAACATGGTGGACGGCCACCAATTCCAAGTAGGACTTGGTAGCTGTCCACATGTTTCCATGTGGAGGAAATCTCATGAGATTTCATGCGATTGCATATCTCCATGTATTTCTCCTTTATTTAATCTAAACAACTTTTATTGTGATTTATTCTCCAAAAATAATTCATAATTAATTTTTGAGAATATTTTAATCTTGATATTGGAAAATTATGAATCACATTCACAACCCAAAACAAAATATAATTTACATTTTCAATTAATTAGACAATGTGTATCCAATACACATTAATAATTAATCAACAAATATAAATTATAATTAGCTCTCTCTAATATATTATAAATCACATTTATAATATATACGAATAATTGGATATTACTATCCACATTATCTTATCCATAATAATTAAATCACATTTAACCATCTTGGATCTCTATTCTCATGTGCCCAAATAATATGAATCACATTCACATTACTTACATCTTTAATAATCAAATCACATTTAATTATCTAAGATAACTCTCTTTATAATATGAATCAAATTCATATTAATCATGATAATTAAATCACATTTAATTATCTATTTTCTCAATGCTCGGATACATATATCAATGATAGAATTATCCATGAACTCTTTCAAGGATAATGCGCTTTCTCCGCGAATACTTGGAGATAAGGACGGGGCGATTGTATTGTTCCACGTATAGTGAATTGGATATAGAGATCACATCTCAAATCCAGATCTCAGGCCTCCCATATATGCTTGATTAAATCAAGACCACAAATCTAATCTTCTCATTGCATCTGAATCACATTCAGATCAATGTCCAACATTTGGACTAAGATCGGATTACTTCTCTACTGAGAGGAGTCACTAAAATCCAGACCCGTTTCATCACTCCCTAGGAATGGAAGCGTCATGGTTATACAACCGTTTATGATCACATCACCCTCAGGTATTCCTAATACCTGTACATCCTGCATACTGGAAGACTCAGAATAAACTCGAAGTATAAGATTAATTTTACACTGTCTACTTCAGAGGTTTTATCATTAAGTTTCTCATTCGATCATTGGGAGTCGGTATCAATCATATGCTTTCCAAAAGCATATATCATACCCAGGTATTGATCATATACTTTCCAAAAGCATATATCAAACCTACAAATTCAGTCAAACTTCCAAAGCGAGACAACCATGCACGGAATTTGGTTTTTCCCCAATATCGCATGAGTGATCTCATGTCTTCCGATTCAGTAATGAACATGTATGATCCCTTTGAGAGATCGTATTACTCATATGCCCTTATATGCACACCAGCGCGCCAGTGTATAGACCTTGATTAGGTCATCAACCTACTGGTCTGTCAAATGTACATACTCAGATATATAGTAACACATCTGTCTCCGGTCAGAGGATGTGTGCATATATCATGACAGCATATGACATAAGACTTTGGTTATCTCGATCTCGTTAAGTCAACTCTTTGACCTAACTTATCTAACACCTCCGAATCTCTATTCCTATGCAGAGGACCTGCATCAAGAGGTCAGTTAGATATCAGCCTTTAGAGAAAGGATTGCCATCTCCTTCTCAGGATGGAGATCATCTCTTAACAATCATTTGACGGTTCTTGATGAGTCATCAATCTAACTCTTTAAATATTCATCCAAGCACTAGCCTCTATGATTCAATAATTGAGTCAACAGTTGTATGATCATTAAGATGGCCATGGTACATAACCCTAATTGTACTAAGGGACCTATTATGCAAATTATTTATTCTTCATTTCAGATCAGGAAATGATATTTGCAATAACATGTATTGCATAATGGCTCGCTGTGGGCTCGCATGTCCAACAATCTCCCACTAGCCCAAAGAGCCATTAATGGGCTAATCATTTAAACACACAATCATGTGACAATCATAGGCTATTTAGAAAATATCTAAGTAAGCTGATCAGTCACTCTGTTCCCAAGAGACTACGCCAAGTCCTTTTACGGCACTTGCATTTCCCCTAGTAACAGTGCTCGCATCCAATGCGAATGTTGCATCTTATGCAACCAATACTCAATTTTTGTTATAGTGTCCTTGAACACTAAAGCTCGATAATTATCATTACCAGTATTACCATAATCCTTATCAGAATACCCTTATTCCTGGAGATCTCTATCTCCTAAGGTATCTACAGTTAAGACCCTTATAGATCTCTATCTACAAGGTCTTAAACTTTTGAAGATAAGACTTTGAGATCACTATCTCTAAGTTTCATCATCTTTGAAGATATTGTTATTACTGCAATCAAGTGTTTAATCACCATAGTAGGATCAGCAATCGTTTACTACTCCCACTGCATGGCAGACATCTGGCTTTTGTACACCTCTCGTATACACTCGGATTCTTGAAACTAATGCACAAGGGCAAGCAGTTTTAGCATTCACATCCTCAACTCTTTGGGGTGCTATTCCTTTAGATAGGTCAGTACCATATCTTGAGGAGAAGAATCCTTTCTTGGAATTTTCCAGAAAATGGAATAAGTCCAAGGTGTACTACTAATGTGATGATCCCAATACCCTCTTGTCTTTACTTCTGAACGACTTCAGAACTAAGATCTAAGAGGTATCCTTGAGATCATATCTCGAGGTATGTAACAACCAGATTATAAAACACTTATGATTATCATCCTTAGATCATTCCAAATGATTAAGATATCTACATTTAGCACGATGAACACAGTGGCACTCCCACTAAGCTTCACTTTGTTTATCAAGATTTTATCTGAAACCATAACATTTATGATTTCATCAAATCCAAATATTCCAACTATAAGAAACTTATTTGAGTCTACAGATGGAATTCCTTAGCTTGCACCTTTTGCTTTCCTCAACCATGAAGCCCTGGGCTGCTTCATGTGAATGTCCTCAAAGAGGTATTAATAGAGGAATGCAATCTTGACTCACATCATGAAGATGTCATAGTCAAGTTGTGTAGCTATAGTTAGCAATATTCTGATGGGTTAAAGCAAGGTCATGAAAAATGAAAATGCGAGAGCTGCTAAATAGTGGTCTGACAAATCAAACTCATTGTCGCTGAGGCAACTATTCAAGCCTTCTCGTTTGTCAACAATTAACCCACACGATCAATCAAACAATCAAGAGCAAGGATTAAAATTTATTATTCCCTACTAAAAATGTACAATGGCAAGCAAGTAGGGGTCGAACACAGGAAACAAGGGTGTAGAGTATAAACAAAAAGTCAAAGCCTAGGTCTAATAAACTACTTAGCCAATCTAAATTTTTTTTGTGGGTTTTTAATTCTATAATTTTTTTATTCTTTTTTATTTAATTTTTAATTTTATATTTTGGTTTTTAATTTTCTGATTTTATATTTCCTTTTTATATTTTATAATATTTTTATTTTCTTTTTCAATATTGGAATATATAAACAAGATAATAAAAGAGGTGTTAGGGTATTTGTAAAAATAAGGAAAAATAGTCAAAAATTAAGAAATAAAATATTTTTAGTCTTTTTATAATTTTTTACTATTTTTGTGATTTTTGGGTATTTTTCAGAATATTTTTATATTTTTAAAAGGTAAAATAAAGAAAACAGTGAATTAATGATCTTGGCCAAAATTAAAATGGGAAGGAAAAAATCAAATAATATCAAAATTTTCCCAAATTAATTTTAAAATACAGAGAATAAAATGGGGAACCTACAGGACCTGAGTTTATAATTTTTTTGAGTTTTCTAGACTTTTTTAGATTTTTTGGAAGTTTTTAGGTATTTTCTAATTTTTAAGGTTTTGGTTTTGAATTTTTTTAGTGATTTTTGGACTGACAATGAAAGACACTAAAATACACTACAAGTAATTTTTTTGGAATTTTTCAAGATGTTTTAATATTTTTTGGTATTTTCTAAGATAGACAGTAGCTAAAATGCAAGTTTTTGATTTTTAGTAAATATTAAAATGCAACGAAATTCAAAATAAAAATGATGACGTGAAACTACAAGTTAACATGAGCCTAGAATATTTTTTTGTGGAATTTTTAGAACTTTAATGATGCATGAAATAAATAAGACAAATACACAAAAATACTAAGCCTAGCAGGGGTATATATGCAATTAGAAAACATTCAGGGGCCTGGCTGCAAATTTCACCAAAAATACACATGCGACGCATGCGATCTGTTGTTCACAGGGGTATATTTGCAAATAATAAAAATTGGCAGGACAAGAGTGCAATTATCCCAAAAATATATTTAAATCACGACGCTTAGGGGTAGAACTGCAAATACATGAAAGTTCAGGACCGAAAATGCAAAATTCCCAAACACACGTGGCCCAGTCACGTGAGGTGACGTGGACGAGGACTGAAGTGTAAATCAGGAAAGTTAAGAGGTCTACTTGCAATTATTACAAAACTTTTTGAAATGAAAATTAAAGTTTTAGGACTATAAACTAAATACAAAAAGGACCAGGGTTAATAGTGCAAAATACTCAAGCCTTGTGCGAGAGCGGACGGCGGAGATGACTTCACTTGACGCGTGGCGCTCCCTGGTGGCGCAATGACGGTTCGCCTTCAACGGTCGTGATTAGATCGTCGATGAAGGTCCAACGGCTACTGCTCACGATCATCCAACGGCTGAGGGTGAATCTGGTGCGTGCTCGTAATCGGACGACCTTCGAGGATGGTAGAAGAACTCGGCCTGGGGGTTGCTTCGAGCGATGATGGTGGCCGATTATGGTGTCCTCCGACCCTAGGATCAAGGGCAAAACGATCCTGGGGCCCTTCCGCGTCGAATGGGGGTCTCAGGCGAGCCTGAGATGGCGTGGAGCATCGGGACGACGGAGATGACATGGGCGGCTGCTCCCTGGAACGTCGAGGCTCGATAGAGCCTTCTCCTTGGCTCTGACCTGCGGGGTTAGTCGCACAAAAACCAGGCAAAGCTACGGGTGTCCTCAGATGGTGCAGGAGGCGAGTGGTAGCTCGGGCGTAGAGCTCCGGCGAGCGGCGGAGAAGGGAGCTTGGGTCGCTCGATCTGGGCGAGATCGAGGGTGATGGAGGGGTGGAGCGGAGCGACGGAGTGAAGGGAAAGAGGATGGAGGCGGTTGGCAGTCAGTTCGATGCTTGGAACGATCGGAAACGGCGAGCGGAGCTCAGCTCCGCCGTCGGTTCGGTTGATGAAATCACGGCGATAAACTGAATCAAATGCGAAACTGGTGCTACCCTAACCTACACTAGACCTAAGTTATCAAATGAAATAAAAAGAAGAAGGAGAGTCTCACCGGCGTGGGCTGCAGCGAGCTGCAGGCAGTGCTCCGACGAGGGGTTGGATCGACCCTAATTCTACTCCCGGAGCTAACCCTCGGGCTCAATCTCCTCTGGCTGTCACCAGGAGTACAACAGGCTAGGGTTTTAGGTCTAACGATGGAGGAAGAGGGATCAAACTTCGAAGGGAAGTCGGGGATTCTTTTTTTAGGGTTGACGAAATGGCGTCAAAGATCGATGAAGATGGATCGAATCATGGGTCCAATCCCTGATATTTCACTTGGGCGTGAATCACCGTTCATCGAGGACAAAAAGATGGGAAGGCTTCGACATCAGAGGATGCAAGACGGAGCCTCGAGAAAAGGTTGAAAATGGTCTAAAATTCAGATCTGACAAGGACCAGACCTCGGTCAGTGAGTTGACCGAGGTCAACCAAGGGCGCCTTCTGGTTGGTCCACGTGGACCAACAGGAAAATCCTTGGAAAAAATCCTTGTAAAATCCGTTAAAAATAGAAAATGATGTACTTAAAATTTGATTATAAAATAAAAAATGTTTATTATTTTATGAATTATTTTATGGTAATTTTTAATTATTTTTAGGAGGTATAATTTTATAAGTTGCCTTTTATGCCCTTTATAGGTATAATACCTATATATTAGTATTTTATTTTTATTTTGTGTTTTTTTAATTTATTTATTTTTATTTATTATTTTATAAATTTATAAAGTATTTTTATACACTTAAATATATTTTTATTTTATTTTATTGATATTTTTTGTATATTTAATAAAATAGAAGTATGTATCATATAGGTATATTTATAGGTATAATACCTATGTATTTTATATACATGTATTTTATTTTGCATTTCTTTTGTATTTTTATTCTGATTTTAATGTAAAAATATATTATAAACAATTTTTACAAAATTATAAAAATAAGAAATTATAATAATAATGAATAAATAATAAAATGAATATTTTAATCTGTACAAGTATACAATGAGGGTCCCAAAACTCAACTTTTGAACCGTAGCTCCACCAAATGCGAAACCACCTCCATTAAATAGCTTATTTTATTCTATATATAATTAAAGGTGAGTTTGCTGCATTTAGAGTTTTCATTTGTGAGATACGGATCTGGGAAGTTGGGATTCTGGATATTTATTCAGACCATAACTTTTTATTTGTGTATTATTTTTGAGTAAAATCAATTTTGTATTTTTTTTATTTGATTATCTACAACTTTCATGTACAAAGTTTCTTTATTTGATGTATAAAAAGTGGAACCAAAAATAGGTCCCAAAATGAATAAAGAATGAATAAAAAGAATATGTATTTTGACTGTATTTTGACCCTTATCTCCCCTACTTTATTCCTTGTCGACCTAGTCATCGAGATGCCTAGGTCTCGGGATTTCGGGTCATAAAATATTTACAATATTTTATTCTTTTTCTTTTCTTTTCTTTATTCTATAATTTTTGGCTTTAAAACCGCATTTTATACAGTATTTACACACATGTACATGCATGCTAAAATGCATGAATTAGCTCTATTTACACGCATTTACTAAGGTTTTTAAGGCCAAAATGTTAGAATAAAGTTGATGAAACGTAGATTCATCAGGTCACTGGAGAGCAAATCTCATCGCAAGCGATGTCTTCTCTTCGGTGTGCAGCTCATGTCTACGAACCATGCTTTGAAGGTCTCTACCTTCTCATCAGGTTCCCTCTTTCTCTTGAAGATCTATTTACACCATAATGGGTCTTACCCATATAGTTGGATCCTCGAGGGTCTATATACAACATTTGTATATGAAGTCTACTTTACACTTTTATTGCTAACATCCATCTTTCCATGATATGATCTTTAGAAGCATCATCACATGAAGTCAGATCATTGTCAGATTCAACTGACACATGGAATCCATTCTCAAACTTCTTTGAAGAGGTATTAATGTTTCATCTTTAATTGTCTATTTAGTTTCTGATTTCAGGAGCCTCATTATCTTCTCAAGACTAAATGAGTTCCTTTACTTCATTTTCATCTTGATTCTCAAGAGAGTCATCCTATAAGAATCAAATTCTCAATGATGAGATCTTTTAAGAATCTCAAGGTCATAAAGTAGGTATCCAATACCATCCTTTATTTTCATAATGAAGTAGCACTTTCAAGTGCTAAATTCCATCTTACTTTCTTGGAACCTCGTTAAGGATATATATTGTAGTCTCTACTACATATATACCTTGGAAACTAATAGATAATTATGCTAAGATTAATCATTGATCAAATCATGTCACACATGATCAATTGTATCTCTCTACAATTCTATTTGTGTTAAGGTTCATTAGGAGGATTGAGATAGGAATGATATTCACATCTCCATAAGGTATACCTTGAATTCATCTAATAGGTATAAGCTACCTTGGTTAGACCAAATTCATTTCATCTTCCTTCAAACTTTGGTTCTAAACCAAAATTGTGAAATTTTTGAACATTTCAAAGTTTTCTAAGTGAAGAGAAGAAATCTCATATCACAAATAATCGTTAATAGATAATACATATCCATAATATTTATTCTGATATAGATGATTCACATACATCAATATGTATGAGATTTTTAATACCTTGACATCTTACACCATTCCAAGGAAGGGTGTATTGGACATTTCTACTCTTGAATATAATATTCACAAGTATGTAAGATTTGAACCATTAGACAATCTAAAGTTTCATCTCTTATCAGTCCATTGATCACATCAACAAATAAATGTCCAAAACATGATGCCAGATCATTGTCAAAAGATCTTTATCCTCCTATTGATCTTTAAAGGTTTAATTTTCAGTATTAGAAATCTTAATGAACCATTCATTAATTTTCTAATTTAGCGGAGTCCACAAAATTTTAGATTACTATCTGAAATATCTCCATCATAACTCTTTATGATAGGTCTATTATAGAATTATTGTTTATTTCCAACATTTAGAAATAAACAAAGAGTGTATTCTAAAATCTAGGTCACAGAGACATTCTCTAAGACTAAGAATTCCCACTGAAATTATGAAGTCTAATGATCCAATGGAAATTGTTGCAACGATTGCATCACTTCCAAGATGGATGACCATTAAACTTTAAGATCAAATTTCTAATAATCTAATACATATGCAACCCATTGCAAGTATCATTAGAAAATTGAGATACAATTATTAGACTTTATCTTATCAAATAAGTAAGTTAATTTCAATGATTATATGTAGATTATTCTGATGTACTATCCGATTCATTCTCTAAGGATTCTAGATAGATTTGATAGTCATACTATCAACACATCAACATATTGCAGTATTGGCATTCATCCAACTCTTTGGATGTCACATGGAAGTCACAGAAGTACAGTCAACTCTTTGACTTTCCTTTGTACTTGGGTCCAACTCATGCTTCCACTGCGCTCCCTTTATCTATAAGCAACCATTGCTCAAGACCAAGTTCTCTTATGTTAAAATCAAAATTTTCAATATAAGAGTACATGCTTCATTCAATTCATACAATATGAATATTATGAAGCTTCATGAATGACTAGAGTATAGATAGTAGAATGATGTCACTCATCGTATCTACATCCATTTAAACTCTTAAAACTTAGGTTCAGGTAGGTACTCAAACAATTTGAATACATCATCTCCTATAGAGCTGCCATTCTTCATAATGTAGAGAACCGTGTCATTCATGATTATATGTAGAGAGCACATATGTATGCCAGAACATCTTCTTAGATTTTATAAGTATTATTTGATAATTACGATCATTATCGACATGTCACTTCAAAAGTACATTCGATGAGATCAAGACTTATAGAGACATACAAATTCTAGGGTTTTAGTCCTATTGTATACTTAATTATCATTCCTCATTATTATGAGGAAACTTGCACATTGCAACCATATACATTATGTGTCCAATTGCAAGTACAATATCTGGATCATAGGTCCAATCCATGATATTCTACTGGTTATTATTGAGTATAACATTGAGTGTGATTTAAAGAAGGATTATTTGAAATAAGAAATTTGCATAAACATAAATATATAATGTACTTTGACTTAGGAATTTTTATATCAAAGTTGTCTTGCCATGTCAACAATAAAAGTTCATTCCCTTAATCACTTTCAGTGTAAGAGATATACTTACCATTATATCTCAAGCAAGATCTGGGATCTCCTTCCTTATCTTTGTTACATCCCAATAATATGAGAACTTGTAACTCGGATAAAAAGAAGCGGGAACACATTCCGCCTTGCAAGTCCAACTTGCCTCTCCCAATTCGATCTTTAACACCCGGGTTCACCACCCCTAAGGTGATGTTGACCCGTCACTAATTGAACCAACCGTCAACATGAATACAACTCGTTATGCGCAATCCAATATCACCCCAATAATATGAGGACCCGATATTGGGGTCACTACGCATACATCCTTACTCTTTCGAGAAGCGATGAGCCTGATCCAAATGGATCATATGCAGTAGATATCACTTCAGACAGGCGTCTCCTACATACAATATCTGGTGACGGAACCCTTCGCTTTGACGGGAGACCATGGATGTCGCTTATGTTATCCTCCATATCATATTTAAATTCTAATTAATTATCATGAATCATATTCACATAATTAATTCTTCCAAGAAAAATAACACATCTATTATAATAGAGTGTTTTTAATTTGATATAATTAACTTAATCATATTAAATTAACTATCAATCCAATTCAATCAACAAACTTGATTTTACTTGAATATATGGTATTATCTCAAAATACGTATTAATTCGAATTTTAATAATTAGAGAAATACATCATGATCTCTCAGGCATCATTCCTTCCCTACCCGTTGTCATGGCAAGTACCGGCGAGAGTGGGACAGACCGCATCCGGTGCAACCCGCTACCACAACGATCCTCGACTAGACACCATATCCACCTCGGGAAAAAATAATACCGAGTCAATCACTTTGTACTTGAGATGATCATCGATTCTTCAACTGAAATTATACCATCTAGTAATAATCAAAACATTTTTGATTATAAGGAAATTTGCTAGACAAATTCCCAATCCTATTCAAGCAAGGAGTTTGAAGATTGTGTTTCCAATTATGATCTAGATCAAATCTAATCAATCTATTGGTTGAGGCCAAGTCAATTAAGGAAATAAACATCATCAAATATTTCTCAAATATTTTCCATAATTATTTCATGAAATTAACAATTAATTTCACTAATTGACAATCACATGATTCTTGATTAGGAAAGTAATTTCAGCAGTGACCCCTACTTACTAAAATTAGCATATATCAATCAATTTAAATCCAAATTAGACAAAATCAATTTTCAAAGATTGCTAAGGTTTAGGACAGAACCTAAGTGATATTTCATGTACTTTAAGGTGGATCAAAATAGTAATTAACTCATTAATCATGTTAAGATTCGCAGTTCCCGCAACAGTGAATACATGTTCATTAAAACAACCATATCTCGAGCAAACGGAATCCAAATTACGTAAACTCAGATCCTATGGTTTCCTTATTTAATGGAGAACAAAATCCAAGTTTTATTTTTGTGTTTAAACAATTTAAACATGATCGAAAATAATCACTAAACAGAGATGCAAAAATGAAGGCTCTGATACCACTTGAAGGATATGGGATAATGATGACACAAAACCTTCGACCTAAGGCTCTGATACCACTTGAAGGATATGGGATAATGATGACACAAAACTCCGAGAGACTAAGGTAATTAGGTGTATCTCAAACGGTCGTTGCGACCTCGGTCACTCAGATGTGTCGATCAAGAAAAATGAACCACTAATAGAGATAAAGTCAATAGAAATACGAAAGCGGTCCTGCTATTTGATTGACCTGGTATAGCTCCCAGGGTCGAACTCAAGGAGCACAGGTTGGCCTCTTGGCCTACGAAGTAGTAAAAAGAAATAAAATAAAAGAACAAAATATTTTTAGTGGTTTTTGAGTATTTTTATATATTTTTTTGGATTTTTAATATATAAAGAAAATAAGAAAAACAAAGAAAGTACACACTTCAACAATTTATTCAAAGCATTAAAAATCAACCAAAAATTAAAACAAAAATATTTTTATGTCTTTTATAATTTTTAGTATTTTTGGTGAATTTTTGAGAATTTTCTGATGTTTATTTAATTTTCTAAAAATCAAAAAGTGAGTGAAATAGAGGGTACTGTCCAGCCGAGCCAAAAAGCCCTAGATAAATATCTAAGAGCCTCAAAATGGCTGGAGGTAATTTTCCTGTAAAGAAGATAAAACAAGGAAAATTTAGGTACCACTTTTATTATTTTTGGATTTTTAATTTATTTACTAGAATGTTTATAGGTTTTTGAGTGTTTTTAAGTTTTTAGTGATTTTCAGTAATGAAAAATAGCCAAAATTGGCTAGAAAATCAAACGAAGCAAGACAAACAGTGGGTAAGTTTTATAGAATTTTTAAATAAGTTTTGATATTTTTTGTGATTTTTCAAGTTAGACAATAGCAAAAATGAAGGTTTTTGATTTTTTAAAAATATCAAACTAAATCAAAAATGTCCTCAAAAATCCACGAAAATTTTACACCATGGCAGGAGCCATGTGTCCAATTTTCGTTGGATTTGGAGGTGATTTGATATTTTATTCAAAAATAAAGGAAGGGCACTGTGCATAGGGACCAAAGTGCAAATACCCGAAGTTCTGGGGGGTCTGGTGCAAAATACCGAGCAAAACACGCGTCACGCGCATGCCTAGGGCACTCAGGGACCCAAATGTAATAAAAATAAGTCCCGAGGACTTATTGGTAACAAGTACCAAAAGTCCAGGGGCTTATCTGCAAAATACCCAATATATAACACACGTGGAAATAAATCACGCACAGGGGTATAAATGCAAATAAGTAAAAGATTTCATTCATTCAATAACATCCAGAACTACAGGGGTCTCTACTGCAAATAACCCAGAACAACACGTGACGAAGCACGTGGCATACAACGCACAGGGGTATAGATGCAAATAAACTAAAGCATGGGGTCCATTATGCAAATAAACCTAAAACTAAACAACTGCATTCAATATTTACAGGACTGAAACGAAATAAAAATAAAGACAGGGACTAAGGGTAAATTGCCCTTTATTAAGCGGATGGGCTGGATGCGCGCCACGTGGATGATCGGAAGGCAGCTGACGGTGGGCGCTCCAGATGACGTCTCCTCAGATCGGACGATGAAGGCTGCTCCGGAGATGGACGGCTAGGATTGAATCTGGAGCGGGAGGGGACGATCGACGGCAACGGAGGGTCCTGGAAGAACAGGTTTGCGGCGAGACTCACCGGGCTCGGGTGTGCGCAGCTGACCTCCTGGGAGCACTCTGATGGTCAGAGAAGGATCGTGGAGGGCTCCTGATGAATACCCATTCATCACTCTTTATTCTTATATTTTAGCTACAAAAACCTATGCAAATGCATGTAGATATGTGTAAATAGGATTCTTTAGCAAAAGCATGCATGTTTGTAAAAATAAATAATTAGCATGTTTTTGTGCAAAAATAGAAGAATAAAGAAGAAAAAGAAAAAGAGGGAAATATTTAGAATAAATATTGAGCAACCTAACCCAAGGGAGGGCTCAGCATGGGCCTGACCGCATAAAAGCCACAAGTAGAGGGAGATAGGGGCTCATGTGTAAATATTTATGTAAATAAATAAAATAATATTTTCCTCAACCAAAAATATACTTGTATATATTTTGTATATATTTAGGAACTATTAAAAACAAGATAAAAATCTAAAAATCAAAAATACCAAAAAGAACCCTTCACCATGTACATAGTCCATCATCCTTACTTTATTTCACCTTGTAAATAACCTAATTTATTTTCAAATCTTTTTGTAAATATTCCTTTTTATGTTTTGTAAATAAAATAAATAAAAAGAATCAAAACAAAAATCAAATAAAAATTACAAAATTAAAAATATAAAAATATCTTGTATATATACCATGTATATAAGTGTAAATAAATAATTATTTCCCATATGTATATAAATAATAAAAATAAAGTAAAAATAGCTTTTTATTCCTCATTTTATTCTATAAATAAATAAAATATAAAATGGGAATAAAAATGTATAAAAATAATTAATTAAAAATCAAAAATCAAAAATCAATATAGTGTATATATACCTATGAATAGCTAATTTGTATATACCTTATTTTAATTTCCAAAAATTAATTAAAAATCACAAAAAAATAGAAAAAATTAAAACAAACATTTTTCATGTTTTGAGTTTTTGGAAATTCGGCCTTTTAAAGGCCCAAAAAAATAAAATAAAAATCTCAGCCTTGGCGGCCTCTGATTGGTCCACGGGGGATTGTTGACCCCCGGTCAACACCTCCCCCAGGACCACCAGAGGCGCGGATCTGGGTTTCGACCCGATTTCTCGATCTTTTCCCCACCTGATCCGAATACCAAATCCGCAAACCCCGGGCCCTAATCCATCTGCACACACCCGAGATCCTCGCCCGGAGGTTTGCATGGGGATCCGCGCGCCGATCGTCGTGCCCGACTCCATTCTTCCCGGACCCCTAGCACTATAAAGTTGGAGCTCCGCCGCACTCTCACGCTATCTTTGGCTACCCATTCTCTCTCCAGTGAGCTCCATCGCGACCAGCAAGGTGACAGCTTGCCCCCGCCGGTGTCGCAGCGAGGAGGAGGTGTTCGACCATCGATCCGGCCGCTTCTTGCAGCCGTGCTCCGACGACCACCCGGAGCTCGAGCCTCGGGAGTTGACGACCCTTGAGGCGAGGACCAGGAGCTAGCTGAGCTCCAGCCCAGTCTACAGCATCACCCAGGTAACCTTAGTTCCTACCCAGTTAGAGTAATTTTGGATTTCGCCCAAATCGACCGTTCGCCGTGTTCCTGTGATTCCGGCTATCTCGCTTCATATTTCGATCATCGGAGCACCCCATCACCTCCTCCATCTCCTCACGCACGTTCTACGCCCACTCGTTCAACCCAGCTCGCCCCGGAGCTGGGAGTCGAGCTCCACCGTCTTCCGCTCGCCGGAGCTCCTTCGCCCCGACCCACCAGCCACCTTCACCCCGCTTCTTTGGGTCGAGGCACTTTGCCCTCGACCCACGAAGCTTTCTGGTTGCTTTGCAGGTCCAAAGGGAGGTGTCTGAGCCCCCCTTACATCCCAGACCGGAGCTTCGCGCCGCCAGCCTCACCGGAGCCCCTCCAGGGCTCGGGTGGACCATCGGAGGCTACCACTAGCTGCGGGGCTCTACCGGGAACCTGTTCCGACATCCAGAAGCAGCTGAGGAGGAGTGTAGCTCACGCAGGAGGCCGGCGAAGTTCGCCGGCGTCGAGTTCTTTCACCATCCTCCAGAGCCGTCCGATGAAGCCTCAGCTCCAGTTCTAATATCAGCCGTCCGTTCGTTGAGGAGCAGCGTCCATCCGATCATTCGAGGAGCCATCCGGACCGTTCGTGCGAGGAGAGAGGCCCCTGCACTGCCAGCCCTCAGATCATCCACGTGGCCTCCCTCGTACCGTCGATCGAGCCCAAGAGAAGAAGAGAAGGAGAGCGCCGCCCATCCTGACCGTCCATCCACCACGTGGCGCGCATCTGGCCGTCGACCAATAAAGGGGTAAATATCTTAGGGCCCCCTCTTAGTTTGTCATTTCATTTCCAGTCCTGTAAATATTTTTAGAACTTTATTTACGTAGGGTTATTTGCAGTATGGACCTTGTGCTTAGTTTTAATTGCATGTATGCCCCTGTGTGTATGTGACCACGTGCTTCGTCACGTGTTGTGTTGGGCATTTTACATCTTTTGTCCTGTAGAACTGGGTTGTTATGAAATGAATGAATATTTTTGAGTAATTGCAGTTATGCCCCTGTGAGTGTTTTTATTACACATGTGCGAATTTTATTGGGCTTTTTGCAACCGAGTCCCTGGGCTTTTGATACGAGTTATCAAAAGGCCCTAAGACTTGGTTTTTATTACCATTTGGTCCCTGTGTGCCCCAGCCACGCGCCACGCGCGTGACTTGCTGGGTATTTTGCACCAGAGCCCCCAGATTCTCGGGTATTTGCACATTTGTCCTTGTGCACTATGCCCCCTTTGCATTTTTGAATAAAATATCAAACGACCTCCAAATCCAATGAGATTTTGACACATGGCTCCTGCCATGGTGTAGGAATTTCTGTGATTTTTGAGGACATTTTTATTTTCATTTAGTATTTTTAAAAATTCAAAAACCTACTTTTTAGCTACTGTCTAGGTTTAAAAATACCAAAAAAATATAAAAACATCTCCAAAAATTCTAAAAAAATTAGATATTGTTGTTTGCTTGCTGTTTGATTTTCTAGCCAATTTTGGCTATTTTTCATTGAGTAAAAACCTTAAAAATTGAAAAACCCCTAAAAACCCATAAAAATTATAATAAATAAATTAAAAATCCAAAAACAATAATTAGGGTGCCTAAATTTTCCTTATTCTTCCTAGACTACAGGAAAATTACCTCCAGGGCTTAGTGAGACTCTTAGATATTTTATTTTTGAGTTTCAAGCCTTGCTGGACAGTACCTCTTTTATTTAGCACTGTTTGATTTTTAGAAAATAATTTACCCATTAGAAAAATTTCAAAAATTCACCAAAAACAGTAAAAAACTTAAAAAACATAAAAACAATTTTTCCTTAATTTTTGCATCATTTTTAGTGTGTTTAATAAATTGTTGAAGTTGGCTTGAGTTTCTTGTCTTTTATTTTCTCACTCTTTTGAAAATCCAAAAAAAAATATAAAAATTAACAAAAACCATTAAAAATCATTTTATTTTATTTTATTTCATTTTCACTACTTCGTAGGCTTCTGCCAATCCGTGCTCTTTGTGTTCGACCCTGGGAGCTATACCAGGTTAATATCATAGCGAGACCGCTTTCGCATTTTCGATTGATTTTATTTCTCGTAGTGGTCTAATTTTTCTTGATATACTTAGTTCGATTGACTGAGGTCACGACGACCATTTCTTTACCTTTACCTTTAGTCATTCGGACGGTTATCAGAATGGCGCCGTTGCCGGGGAGCACGGCTTAGTAGTTGTTTTTTATTTTTATTTTCGTTTTGTTTTCGCGGTTTTTCGCGGCTCTTCAGAGCTCGCGGCTTTTCGCGGCTTTTGTATTTATCCTCTTTTTGTTTTATTTTGTTTTATTTTGATTTTCTTTTCTTTTTATTTTTGTTTTATTTTTGTGTGGTTATTTTATTTCCATTTTTGCACATATATCCTCATTTTTATTTTCATCTCTTATTTGATTATTTTATTGGTCTGACCACCCTTTTCTCTGTTTCTTGCGAGGGCCCGAGGACCGCGGAGGCGACTTTCGAGGAGCCGGTGCAGCCGCGGCACTTGGAGGCGGCTTTTCTCTCGACGAAGCCGCAGGAGAGAGCGAGAGGAGAGAGTTGAGTGGGAGAGGATAGGATAATTTCTAGTTCATTTATTATTCATTAATTGTAATAATACAGGACTCTGAGACTGTTTGGACTCTTAGACTTAGACCGTAGCGGGTCTGTTTCGCCGAGCACCGGCGTGCTCGGGGGACCCATTAGGACCTGCGGCTTTTTCGCGGTTTTTATCGCGGTTTTCTTTTTCTTTTCTTACTATCATTTTCCGGATTTTTCGCGGTTTTTGCTCGAGCCCCTAGACATAGGATTTTTGTTGATTGTGACGTAGGATCTCTAAGGCCCAACACTTAATAGAATATCTGTTCCTATAGAACGTAATTGGACCTTATTAAAATTCACTGAAAAAGTTAGTTTGATTGGATTCGAGACCACGTGCCGTTAGGAGTCACATACAGCGCTGGCAGGACCCGTTGTGGCGGGCACCGAGTGACTCCCAAGATCGGACTCCGGACTCGATTCGGTTGACTAACTATTGTTCTTCACTATCAATAGAAATTGCCTGTTTAGGACTCGGCTTTTTACCGTGCATCATATAGCTTAGTTTACTTTTCTGCCTTTTATTTTATGCGCGGATCATTTTGCATGTAGAGTGCTGGCGGCAGGTACGCATTTCTGACTTTGCATGCATCATTGATTTTCTCGTGCATCGGCTTTTTCGACTTCTCCCCCCGTTTTTGGACTTAATAACCAGGAGAAACCGAAAAATTCGTTAGGCGATTTTGTTTGCTTGAAAAATACCTAAAAAGAAAAACCATAAAATTGGGACTGTTTAAAATTATCGATCTTAAAACTCGCTCACCCTAAAAATTTTGTCTTGGGGAGAGCAACCCCCTCATTGTTTGGTTTGCTTGTGCGAGAGAGTGACCCCGAACACTAGGTAGAGCCCCCCGTTGTGAAACCCGACTGATTACCGACTCATCCGTGCGGGCTAGTCGGTTGGGTTAGCAGCGGATATCCCAACAGGTCACGTAATCGCTCTGCTATCTTGATTGTTCACAAAATAAAATAGACAAGATAATTTGACCGAACTTTCACGGTCTTCAGCTCGTGTTGTGTTGGTGAACCGGGGGTTTGTTTTCTGATCGTAATTTTTCCAGATCTCATCCGCCCTACTCGCTAGATTAAGATGATGGGTAGACGGTCTCTTAGGCAGCCTTTGGTTGCACCGCTTTCGGGCGCGTCTACCACATCATCTAGGTTGGCTCGCGAGAGCTCGGACCCGCTCTCCGAGCCCGAGTATGATTCCACCCTGTTCCCCCTCGACCCCCTTTCTGATCTACCTGAGAGACATGAGCCCGAGGAGAGACTTATTCATTTGACAGCACCTGAGTTGGGCTCCTTCGATTTTGCAGACGTCGCGATGGCCGGCAGTTCTGACGATCACTCCCGCAGACCCGAGCACTTTGTATTGGACCAGGGAGCGATCAACTCCACCCTGATCGCACAGTTAGAGATAGTCCAGCAGCAGCTCCGCGATCAGGGAGCGTTTATGATAGAGATGAGGCGTGAGATGGAGAGGCTCAGAGCAGAGAGAGATGCACAGAGCGAGCCCGAGGAGCCCGATGAGGCACAGGCACAGGCACGAGCCGCAGCAGCAGCAGCAGCAGCCGCGGCCGCCGTCGCAGCGGCAGCAGCCGCAGGAGGAGCAGGACCACCGAGACCGATGCGGGATTTACACAATCCCGGCTCTACACTGATGCACCACTGGGTGGTGGTTCCTGCTATCGTGGGGGACTTCAAGTTCCCCCCGAACACCTTGCAGATGCTTCCGAGGTTCCATGGACTGGCTACAGAGGAGCCCCACCTCCACCTACAGGAGTTCTTGATGATTTGCAGTACTGTCCACGACAGGCATGTGGACCAGGATACCATACGGATGATTGCTTTCCCCTTCTCCCTAGCAGACAGAGCAGCCACCTGGCTGAAGCACTTGGGGAGATTCGTGTACACCTGGGAGCAGCTCCGCACCGAGTACTTGAACAAGTACTATCCACTCGGGCGGACGAACGCAGCGAGGGCCCTGATCAGCAACTTCTCCATGTTCCCCAACGAGCAGTTCCACGAGGCTTGGGAGAGGTTCAGAGAGCTCCTAGACAGATGCCCATACCATGATATCACGAAGCCGAACCTAGTTCAGAGCTTCTTCAGTGGGTTGTCACCAGAGCTACAGGGCCTGGTGAACGCTTCTTGTGGCGGGTCCTACTTCGCCAAGGACCATGACCAGGTCTGGGTGATTTTTGAGGAGATGGCAGAGAACTACATGGTCATGTCCCAGACCCGGCTCTACACGCAGAAGACCCAGCCACTTCAGCCAGGACCCGTGCAGTACCAGAGGATCGCACGGGTAGATGCAGGTCCAACCAGTTCGTCTGCAGCAGCAACACAGGCAGAATCATCAGCTGCAGACATGGGCATCATCAGCGAGAAGCTGGACCGCATGGAGCTGATAGAGAAGAAGCAGTGCCAGAGCATAGCACAGATGGATCAGATGGCACAGGTCTTGAGCGACCTGAAGACACAGATCATGTGTCTCCAGGAGACACAGACGGCTTCTCAGCCCCGTCTTCAGTCGCGAGGCGACACCGGCAGCAGCAGCAGCTCGTCCCAACGCTCCAGCGCCCCAGCACAGCCTAGACAGGTTCACCTTGTACAGGCGGAGCTGTACCAGCAGCCGTAGCACACCTACCAGTCTCCACCGTCTCCAGAGATGCAGATGGTGGTCTACCAGCCGGACCAGCCGTTGGAAGTACTACCCCCAGCCCCCTTGGATGCAGAGCCGTTGATGGATGTCAACGGGATCTGGTACGACCGTCCCCAGCCTGGGATCCGACGAGACCATCCCGGATTCAGGTGGGGGAGTGGTGGTGCCCAGTCCCAGCAGCAGCCGTCAGGTCAGGGAGGGCAGTACTCCCAGCCGAGAGACCATCACCAGCAGCCGCAGCAGCAGCCCCCAGTTTACCAGCAGCAGTCGTCCTATGGTCCTCGTCCCTATCAGCAGGGACAGTCTTGGAGGCGTGAGCAGCAGGCTCACCCGGGATACCAGCACCAGCAGCACCCTCCGTCCTACCCCTCTCACCCACAGCAGTACCAGCAGCCTCACCCACAGAGAGGCTACCCGTCGGGCTCCCACGAGAGCCCCGCTTTGGATGACATCACCCGCCTCCTCACGGATCAGCAGGCGACATTCCGACGGGAGATGGATGAGTTCCGCCAGGAGTTGCGGGACCTGGTGAGAGGGAAGGCCGCCATACCTGCACAGATAGAGCCCAATCCGAACAACCTGAAGCGGAAGTCTGAGCAGGTAGTACATACTGAGTTAGCCACTCCTAGCGATCCATTTGATGATACTTCTTCAGATCTGTTTGATGTTGATTTTGCCACGCTTAGGAGCGGTAGGACCCCAGCCGGCGGCGGCGCCTCAGCTGAGCACCATCCAGAGGCGCCACAGGAGGAGGAGAGCGGTACTGAGGCCGCTCCAGTTGATGACGGTGGTACTGAGGCCACCGAGGAGGCTGATCCCACCGGCGGTACTGAGGCCGCCACTTCACCAGATTCAGGAGGTGGTACTGATGCCACCCCAGCAGCAGTCGAGCCAGTGAGCGGTACTGATGCCGCTCGACGTCTACCTTCACCAGCAGCAGCAGAGCAGCCCATCCGTGGTGGTACTGAGGCCACCGGTGTTTGTAGAGAGAGATCTGATTTTGTTTTTCCTCATGGTCATGTATCTCAGGATTCTGTGATGAATAAAGGAAAAGGTTTACATTCTTTTGGTCCCACTGTGGTGCATGATGTATGTGTGGATCCGGTCCTCGAACCGCGTAGATCTTTTCCTAGTCCTTCATCTGAGAAGGACCCAGTGATCCCCTTCCCTAGAGCCCTTCAGATGGGGAAGGGGAAGAAAAATAATTCAAAAAAGAGGGAGTTTGAGGAGTTCAGCCAGAGCATGATAGATCGGTTTCACATCCAGCTGACCCTCCAGGAGGCTTTGCAGCACATCCCCCTCCTCCAGAGATCTTTGAGAGAGAGGACTACAGTTAGGAGGAGGAGGAGGAACCACACTTCAGAGATCCATGTGCTGACCAAAGCCACGTGCTTTGCGATTCAGAACCGACTGCCAGCCAAGAGGCCAGATGCAGGGGCCCCGTATGTCAGATGCCAGATCAGAGAGCAGTGGTTCGACCGTACTCTTTTAGATAGCGGATCTTCGATCAACCTACTTCCGGCAGCCCTTCTCGACCGCTTCGAGTTGGGCACTCTTCGACAGAGCAGGACAGTCCTTCAGTTCGCTGATCGATCTGTCAAGAGGCCGAAGGGGTTGTTACGAGACGTTATCGTCACGATTCAGGGTCTGCAATTCCCCGTGGACCTCGTAGTGTTGGACATGGAGATCCCTGAATCAGTGGCCGATACCCCCATCATCCTTGGTCGTCCGTTCTTGGCCACAGCCAAGGCGGTGACTGATCATGATAGCGGGAAGGTGTACTTTCGCGTCCAGGGCGAGAGTATACAAATAGAGACGGTCGAAGACTACAGAGCCAGATCCAGATCCCGCTCAGATGCCAGTACCAATTCAGAGCAGCTGACAGACGCAGAGCCAGACATCCACCAGGACTGCGACTTTGTGATTACAGATGATGAGGCAGCTTGGGCAGACTTGGAGTCACAGACTACCCTCTCACTTTCAGACACAGTTGATGCAGAGATGATAGCAGAGGAGAGTCTGGAGAGCACAGACCTGGGTTCGGATACAGTTGCGGCAGCAGAGCCGGTTCTCGATCGCAGCACAGTGTTTTGTGATGGTGGTGTTGAGGCCACCTTGTTTTCCGGTGGTACTGATGCCACCGAGTCTGATACAGATCCCTCGGACTCAGAGTCTGATTGGGCCGATTGTTACGATCAGATGCCAGATCTGAGTTCACCTGAGCCTACAGAGGAGGAGGCAGAGGCAGAGCAGAGCAGAGACAGTGCAGTTGAGCCGCCTTCTCCCGACCCAGTTTGCGAGAGTACACTTTCACTTTCCCAGGCAGATTTGGCCGATCTTGCAGCTTTCACTCAGTTTCTTCCACAGCCAGATTTGCCAGCACCCAGCATTCCAGAGCTGAAGCCGCTCCCTACTTCGCTGAAGTATCGATTCCTTGCGGGCGATCCTGAGATGTACCCAGTCATCATCTCCGCTGAGTTGACTGGAGAGCAGGAATCCCGTCTGATGGGGGTTCTTGAAAAGAACCGCACGGCGATCGGATGGAGCGTAGCAGATCTCCATGGGATTGATCCATCAGTTTGCTCCCACCACATCTATCTCGAGGATGGGGCGAAGCCGTCGCGTGAGTTCCAGCGGCGTCTGAACCCCAACCTGAGAGAGGTTGTCATGAAGGAAATATCGAAGTGGTGGGGTGCAGGTTTTATTTATCCCATTTCCGACTCCAAGTGGGTCAGCCCCTTGCATGTGGTGCCCAAGAAGACGGGCATCACGACTGTGATCAGTGAGTTGGGAGAGGAGATTGCTACACGGGTACCCACCTCTTGGAGGGTTTGTGTTGACTACAGGAGACTCAACCAAGCCACCAAGAAGGACCATTTCCCCCTGCCTTTTATTGACCAGATCATTGAGAGACTGGCAGGGAAGAGCCACTATTGCTTCCTGGATGGGTACTCGGGCTACAACCAAGTGGCCATCGCTCCTGAGGATCAGGAGAAGACCACCTTTACCTGTCCCTTCGGCACATATGCTTTTCGACGCATGCCATTTGGGCTATGCAATGCCCCTGCGACTTTTCAGAGGTGCATGCTGTCGATCTTTTCGGACATGGTAGGGGAGTGCCTTGAGGTCTTCATGGACGATTTCTCGGTCTACGGCGACGGATTCGACTCCTGTCTTGACTGCCTAGACCGAGTACTCCAGCGATGTATTGAGTATCACTTGGTGCTATCTTGGGAGAAGAGTCACTTCATGGTGACTCAAGGGACGGTGCTTGGCCACATCATCTCCAACAGGGGCATGGAGGTTGATCCGGCCAAGGTCGATGTCATTAGGAAACTCACACCGCCGTCCAATCTGAGGCAGTTACGGTCATTTCTGGGGCACGTGGGATTTTATAGGAGATTCATTCAGGATTTTAGCAGGATTGCCCGACCGTTGACTGACCTCTTGACGAAAGACACCGAGTTCCTTGTCGATGACAAGTGTCTTTCGTCGTTTGCTACTCTCCAGAGATGTGTGATTGAGGCTCCTGTCCTCCAGCCACCTGATTGGTCTCTCCCATTCGAGATCATGACGGACGCCTCCGATTTTGCCGTAGGGGCAGTGCTGGGACAGAGGAGGGATGGAGTACCATTTGCTATACACTATGCTAGCCGCACATTGGATTCCGCCCAGCGGAATTATACAGTCACAGAGAAGGAGATGCTAGCAGTAGTGTTTGCCCTGGATAAGTTCAGATCGTATATCATTGGATCCCGAGTGACTTTGTACACAGATCACACCGCCATCAGGTACCTCATGGCAAAGAAGGATGCCAAGGCCAGACTGACTAGATGGATCCTTCTACTCCAGGAGTTCGACATTGAGATCAAGGATAAGCCTGGAGTCAAGAATGTGGTGGCGGACCATTTATCCCGTTTAGAGCAGCCTGAGGAGTCAGAGCAGATTGATCCGATCAGAGATACCTTCCCAGATGAGGCGATCCTTGCTATCGCCTCACTCCCATGGTATGCCGATATTGTGAACTTTCTCGTTGCTGGGAAAGTCCCACAAGATTGGCCCAGGCAGAGGCTTGAGACCTTCCTCGCGAAGGCCAAATCTTACCATTGGGAGGATCCCATCCTTTACCACGAAGGAGGGGATAGCGTCTGGCGTCGGTGTATTCCTCAGGAGGAACACCATAGCGTCCTCACTTACTGCCACAAGCTTGAGGCAGGAGGACATCATTCTGGGAGGAGAACGGCACAGAAAGTGCTCCAATCCGGTTTGTGGTGGCCTACCCTCTTCAAGGACTCAGATGAGTTCGTGAAGAGGTGTACTGACTGTCAGAGGATGGGCACTTGTGGACAGCGTGATATGATGCCGATGCAGCCTATTCATTTCTGTGAGATTTTTTACGCATGGGGCATCGATTTCATGGGCCCATTCCCTAAGAGTCAGGGATTTGAGTACATTCTGTTGGCCGTAGATTATGTGAGTCGTTGGGTGGAGGCTATCCCCGCCCGAGCCGCTGATGCGAGGACAGTTTGCAGATTTTTGAGGAAGCACATCATCACGCGGTTCGGGGTTCCACGAGTTCTTATTTCTGATGGGGGATCTCACTTCATCAACGACCAGGTGAAGGCACTTGCTACCGAGTTCGGCATAGATCATCGTGTTGCTACACCGTACCATCCACAGACGAATGGTCTAGCCGAAGTGTCGAATAGGGAGATCAAGACTATTCTGCAGAAAGTCGTCCGCCCTGACCGAAAGGATTGGTCACAGCTATTGGACTCGGTCTTGTGGGCATATAGGACGTCTTTCAAGACACCTTTGGGTACATCTCCCTTTCGTCTCGTATATGGCAAGCCTTGTCACCTACCTGTTGAGCTGAGGCACAAGTCACTCTGGGCAGTTACAAACATTCTCATGGATCCAGATGGTATAGGAGACCAGAGGAGGGCAGAGCTAGCTGCCCTGGAAGAGCTTAGAGATGCAGCTTTCTCGAGCAGCCTACATTATAAGGAGAAAGTCAAAGAGTGGCATGATTCTCATATCAGCCACAAGCATTTTGAGATTGGACAGAGAGTATGGTTGTTTGATGCGAGGCTTAGATTATTTCCAGGGAAGCTACAGAGCAAATGGAAGGGACCTTATCTGGTTCGGAAGGTACACGACAACGGTAGCATCGATATATCCGAGTTGTCTTCTGAGAGTACCTTCCGAGTGAACGGCCAGCGGCTCAAGCCATTTCTAGATCATGAGCCGCGGGTCGCTGATCTTGCCCCTATTCATTTTGCGTGAGATGTGGTCTTTGATTCACATCTAATGCATCTCACGCCTGAGCTTTACTGATTCTCCGCTGTACATAGATCCAGATGTCCATATCAGCACATTCTTTAGTCCCACATCCCTTTCTCCATCTTATGATTATGCTATACTTAGGGTGCACTTTACCCTAAGTATAGGGGGGATGTGAGACATTTCGGGTATTTCTTTTGTTTTTGTTTACCCCTGTTTTGCCGCCTATACTTAGGGGTATTTTACCCTAAGTATAGGGGGGGTAGACCCTGTACATTCTCCACTCGGTTTTCCCTTCGTGTACAGCCTGCTATACTTAGGATTACTTGATCCTAAGTATAGGGGGAAGACCCGAGTCCCTCTTGACTTTTCATTCTCTTTTGTATAGCCTTCCTTTTCACTTCCCTATATAGAGCACGAGTTATGTCTTCTTCATCGCTCTTGACTCTGAGGACATCGTTCGAGCTAAGTATAGGGGGGTGTGTATATATTTCATATATACTTTAGCCATAACTCGTACTTTGTGTGAGTGTGTTAATAAATAAAAATGGCTAAAAACCACAAAAATTAAAAATTTTCATGTACATAATCTTCTTTTAGTTGCACATAAATAGCTAGTGTACAAATTATTTTTGTAAAAATGATTTCAAAAATCTTTTGTGTGTAAAGCTTGTGTAAATATTTTCTGTATCAAAATTATGTATATAGTACAAAATTTTTCCAAAATGTTTTGAAAATCAAAAGTTTGCAAAAATCTTGTGTAAATGTGTGTAAATACCCTTTTTTTTGCAAAACTTGCACTTCATGCATCATCATTCATGATTTCAAAACATTTTTCAAAAATTTTGCATGATTGTAAAATTTGTGTAAATATGCATCTTTTTGTACATATGTATATAGTTTTTCTGGATGATAGTTGACATTTAAACTAAGCCGGGAATCAAATTGAGAAATGGAGCTTGATTAAGATCTTAATCCACCTAATTTCTAAGAGGAACCTTATAGGACTTAGGTTTAAGGCTTTTCAGGTCCATGGTGACTTAATTCTTTGAGTCCACTAGGCTATGATCACATGTCATCTCAATGAGCCTAAGTAGAGCACTTAACAACAACACATGACTCATATAGATTATGGCTTTACTTGGACAACCGCACTATGCACCGAGCTCTCTACGGATGAGGTGGTGAGGAGGCAGTCTTCCTTGACATGGGGTAGCATATGAGGGTAGTACTTCTAGGCGGAACCTCTCTTCTTCATTTAGTGAAGGAAGTGCGTCTCAACTTGGTCTGGTTGCCATGAAGTCTAACGACGGGAGTTGTGGGTTGCAATAAAGCTTCAAAAGAGGGATAGTCTACTGGCTCAAGAGGAAAAACTCCTTGTATATATGCTGCACATGTACATGTTGTATAGATGCACTCAAAAAAAATGTGAAAAAGAAAATAACTCCAAAAAAGTGGTGGGTCTGAGAGAAAATGATAATCCCACCGGAGTATGTATATAAGTGCAATAAGCAAAGCTTGGTTTCATGATCCACCTGTTGTAGCTTGCAGCAGGGAGACTTGGCTACACTGGTCAAGATCCCAAGGGTACTTGGCTACACTGGCCTTGACCCATTCTCTTCTTCCCCCTCTTCTTGAGCCGGTTGTACTTGAACTTAGAAGGGAATACCCCGCTCCTCGAGGAAAGAGTGGCCAGATTGAGGTCATAGAGTTACCTTGTTGGGGAGGGTTGTCAAGTTGCCATTTCTGAGGTGGAGAGCTTAGACCTCACTTTCACAGGACAAGAAAAGATTCATGATCTTCAGGGTTTGTAGTTGATGACTTATTCTGATCTGGAGCATTGAGGAGTCTTGATTATAGATTAGTGGAACTTGGAGGCTGTTAGGTTTTAAGCTTAAGTCTAAATAAGGTTCCGACACATCAATAATCCAAAGATCTGATTAAGCTCCATACCTCAATTTAATGAAGGCAAGTTTAATAATCAGCCTTGATCCATGTACATTCTCTTTTTCTTTTTCCTTTTTCTTTCTTTTGCACTTCTTTTTCAAATAAGTGTTTGCTAAGGGACTAGCAAAGTATAGTATAGGGGGGTGATGAATACCCATTCATCACTCTTTATTCTTATATTTTAGCTACAAAAACCTATGCAAATGCATGTAGATATGTGTAAATAGGATTCTTTAGCAAAAGCATGCATGTTTGTAAAAATAAATAATTAGCATGTTTTTGTGCAAAAATAGAAGAATAAAGAAGAAAAAGAAAAAGAGGGAAATATTTAGAATAAATATTGAGCAACCTAACCCAAGGGAGGGCTCAGCATGGGCCTGACCGCATAAAAGCCACAAGTAGAGGGAGATAGGGGCTCATGTGTAAATATTTATGTAAATAAATAAAATAATATTTTCCTCAACCAAAAATATACTTGTATATATTTTGTATATATTTAGGAACTATTAAAAACAAGATAAAAATCTAAAAATCAAAAATACCAAAAAGAACCCTTCACCATGTACATAGTCCATCATCCTTACTTTATTTCACCATGTAAATAACCTAATTTATTTTCAAATCTTTTTGTAAATATTCCTTTTTATGTTTTGTAAATAAAATAAATAAAAAGAATCAAAACAAAAATCAAATAAAAATTACAAAATTAAAAATATAAAAATATCTTGTATATATACCATGTATATAAGTGTAAATAAATAATTATTTCCCATATGTATATAAATAATAAAAATAAAGTAAAAATAGATTTTTATTCCTCATTTTATTCTATAAATAAATAAAATATAAAATGGGAATAAAAATGTATAAAAATAATTAATTAAAAATCAAAAATCAAAAATCAATATAGTGTATATATACCTATGAATAGCTAATTTGTATATACCTTATTTTAATTTCCAAAAATTAATTAAAAATCACAAAAAAATAGAAAAAATTAAAACAAACATTTTTCATGTTTTGAGTTTTTGGAAATTCGGCCTTTTAAAGGCCCAAAAAAATAAAATAAAAATCTCAGCCTTGGCGGCCTCTGATTGGTCCACGGGGGATTGTTGACCCCCGGTCAACACCTCCCCCAGGACCACCAGAGGCGCGGATCTGGGTTTCGACCCGATTTCTCGATCTTTTCCCCACCTGATCCGAATACCAAATCCGCAAACCCCGGGCCCTAATCCATCTGCACACACCCGAGATCCTCGCCCGGAGGTTTGCATGGGGATCCGCGCGCCGATCGTCGTGCCCGACTCCATTCTTCCCGGACCCCTAGCACTATAAAGTTGGAGCTCCGCCGCACTCTCACGCTATCTTTGGCTACCCATTCTCTCTCCAGTGAGCTCCATCGCGACCAGCAAGGTGACAGCTTGCCCCCGCCGGTGTCGCAGCGAGGAGGAGGTGTTCGACCATCGATCCGGCCGCTTCTTGCAGCCGTGCTCCGACGACCACCCGGAGCTCGAGCCTCGGGAGTTGACGACCCTTGAGGCGAGGACCAGGAGCTAGCTGAGCTCCAGTCCAGTCTACAGCATCACCCAGGTAACCTTAGTTCCTACCCAGTTAGAGTAATTTTGGATTTCGCCCAAATCGACCGTTCGCCGTGTTCCTGTGATTCCGGCTATCTCGCTTCATATTTCGATCATCGGAGCACCCCATCACCTCCTCCATCTCCTCACGCACGTTCTACGCCCACTCGTTCAACCCAGCTCGCCCCGGAGCTGGGAGTCGAGCTCCACCGTCTTCCGCTCGCCGGAGCTCCTTCGCCCCGACCCACCAGCCACCTTCACCCCGCTTCTTTGGGTCGAGGCACTTTGCCCTCGACCCACGAAGCTTTCTGGTTGCTTTGCAGGTCCAAAGGGAGGTGTCTGAGCCCCCCTTACATCCCAGACCGGAGCTTCGCGCCGCCAGCCTCACCGGAGCCCCTCCAGGGCTCGGGTGGACCATCGGAGGCTACCACTAGCTGCGGGGCTCTACCGGGAACCTGTTCCGACATCCAGAAGCAGCTGAGGAGGAGTGTAGCTCACGCAGGAGGCCGGCGAAGTTCGCCGGCGTCGAGTTCTTTCACCATCCTCCAGAGCCGTCCGATGAAGCCTCAGCTCCAGTTCTAATATCAGCCGTCCGTTCGTTGAGGAGCAGCGTCCATCCGATCATTCGAGGAGCCATCCGGACCGTTCGTGCGAGGAGAGAGGCCCCTGCACTGCCAGCCCTCAGATCATCCACGTGGCCTCCCTCGTACCGTCGATCGAGCCCAAGAGAAGAAGAGAAGGAGAGCGCCGCCCATCCTGACCGTCCATCCACCACGTGGCGCGCATCTGGCCGTCGACCAATAAAGGGGTAAATATCTTAGGGCCCCCTCTTAGTTTGTCATTTCATTTCCAGTCCTGTAAATATTTTTAGAACTTTATTTACGTAGGGTTATTTGCAGTATGGACCTTGTGCTTAGTTTTAATTGCATGTATGCCCCTGTGTGTATGTGACCACGTGCTTCGTCACGTGTTGTGTTGGGCATTTTACATCTTTTGTCCTGTAGAACTGGGTTGTTATGAAATGAATGAATATTTTTGAGTAATTGCAGTTATGCCCCTGTGAGTGTTTTTATTACACATGTGCGAATTTTATTGGGCTTTTTGCAACCGAGTCCCTGGGCTTTTGATACGAGTTATCAAAAGGCCCTAAGACTTGGTTTTTATTACCATTTGGTCCCTGTGTGCCCCAGCCACGCGCCACGCACGTGACTTGCTGGGTATTTTGCACCAGAGCCCCCAGATTCTCGGGTATTTGCACATTTGTCCTTGTGCACTGTGCCCCCTTTGCATTTTTGAATAAAATATCAAACGACCTCCAAATTCAATGAGATTTTGACACATGGCTCCTGCCATGGTGTAGGAATTTCTGTGATTTTTGAGGACATTTTTATTTTCATTTAGTATTTTTAAAAATTCAAAAACCTACTTTTTAGCTACTGTCTAGGTTTAAAAATACCAAAAAAATATAAAAACATCTCCAAAAATTCTAAAAAAATTAGATATTGTTGTTTGCTTGCTGTTTGATTTTCTAGCCAATTTTGGCTATTTTTCATTGAGTAAAAACCTTAAAAATTGAAAAACCCCTAAAAACCCATAAAAATTATAATAAATAAATTAAAAATCCAAAAACAATAATTAGGGTGCCTAAATTTTACTTATTCTTCCTAGACTACAGGAAAATTACCTCCAGGGCTTAGTGAGACTCTTAGATATTTTATTTTTGAGTTTCAAGCCTTGCTGGACAGTACCTCTTTTATTTAGCACTGTTTGATTTTTAGAAAATAATTTACCTATTAGAAAAATTTCAAAAATTCACCAAAAACAGTAAAAAACTTAAAAAACATAAAAACAATTTTTCCTTAATTTTTGCATCATTTTTAGTATGTTTAATAAATTGTTGAAGTTGGCTTGAGTTTCTTGTCTTTTATTTTCTCACTCTTTTGAAAATCCAAAAAAAAATATAAAAATTAACAAAAACCATTAAAAATCATTTTATTTTATTTTATTTCATTTTCACTACTTCGTAGGCTTCTGCCAATCCGTGCTCCTTGTGTTCGACCCTGGGAGCTATACCAGGTTAATATCATAGCGAGACCGCTTTCGCATTTTCGATTGATTTTATTTCTCGTAGTGGTCTAATTTTTCTTGATATACTTAGTTCGATTGACTGAGGTCACGACGACCATTTCTTTACCTTTACCCTTAGTCATTCGGACGGTTATCAGCTCCCGCGTCTGCCGGTGGGCTCCGATGATCGAGCCGAGCTCCGAGGGGCTCGGGCGAGGTCGGCGGAGCTGGGTCTCCTGGCTGGATGACGAAGGGCCTCAGATGGCCCTCGTTTCGACCTGAAAAGTGAACCAGAAGACTCACGAGTCGAGGGCAAATTGCCTCGACCCGGTTAGGCGAAGTGGGGGTGACTGATGCGTCGGGATGGCGAGCTCCGGCGAAGGTGGTGGACGGAGGAGCTCGGTTCCCAGCTCCTGTGCGAGCTGGGTTGAGTGAATGGGTGAAGAAGGTGCGTCGGAGGGTAGCGGAGACGAAGGTAGATTCCGATGATCGATAGGGGTAACGGAGTGGTCGGAATCAAAGAAACGCGGCGGCGGAGCGATTTGGGCGTAAACTGAAATTAAAGGAAAAGATAGGCTATCGGAGCTACCTGGGTGGTCGGAGAGACTGGGGAGGAGCTGCTGATGCTCCTGGTCGTCGCCTCAAGGATCGTCTCGCTCCGAGGCTCGGAGCTCACGCGGGTGGCGGAGCTGCGGCGGCTGGGCTCGCCGGATCGATGGAATCGCCTCCTCTCCTTGCTCCAACAGGCTCAGACGCGAGCTGTCACCTCACGCACTCTCTGGAGCTCACAGGAAAAGGAAGCAAATGGCCAAAGATAATCAATCGAGTGGCGGAGCTGCAGCTATATACGGCTAGGGGTCCGAGAAAGATGGGTCCGGGCAAGCTCAGGAGCGCGCGGATCCCGAGGGAGCGGCTCCGGCGAGGATGTCGGATGAACGATTAAGGATTCAGACCCGGGGTTTAAGGGAATGGGTGTCGGATCAAGCGGGTATAATTTTGAGAAATCGGGTCGGGTGCTTGCATCCGCAGAAGGTGGTCCTGGGGGGGGGGGTAGTTGACCGGGCGGTCAACATCCCCAGGACCCAATGGAAATCGGCCACGTGGCTGGATCTTAAAATGAAAAATAAAGGTAGCTAGGGGCCGAATTTGCAAAAACTCAAAACACAAACTATTTTTATTTTATTTTTTTCTATTTTTTAGTGATTTTTAATTAATTTTTGGAAATAAAAATAAGCTATATACATAGTATGTACTATATAGGTATATGTACACAATTAGGGTTTTTGATTTTTGATTTTTAAATTATTATTTTTGTATAATTTTATCCCTATTTTATATTTTATTTATTTATAGTATAAAACAAGGAATAAAAAGGTATTTTTATTTTATTTTTATTATTTATGTACATAAGTAAAATAAATATATATGTACATCTATGTACATGGTATATGTACAATGTATTTTTGTATTTTTAATTTTGTTATTTTTATTTTGCTTTTGTTTTAATTGTTTTTATTTTATTTATTTACAATATATAATAGAGACTATTTACAAAAAGTTTGGAAATTAATTCTATTTATTTACAAGGTTAAATAAATACATAGGAGTGGTCCATGTACAAGGTGACTATACAAGATGTGTTTTTGTTTTCTTTTTAATTTTTAAATTTTTATTTTGATTTTATATTTATAAATATATACAAGTATTTACAAGCATGTTTTTGGCGAGGAAAATACCTTTATTCTATTTAATAAATATTTACACTCATGAGCCCCTATCTCCCTCTACTTTGGCTTTTATGCGGTCAGGCCCATGCTGAGCCCTCCCTTGGGTTAGGTTGCTCAATATTTATTCTAAATATTTCCCTCTTTTTCTTTTTAATCTTTATTCTTTTATTTTTGCACAAAAACATGCTAATTATAGGTTTTTACACAATGCATGCTTTTGGTAATTATTCCTATTTACACATATCTACATGTATTTGCAAAGGTTTTTGTAGCTAAAATATAAGAATAAAGAGTGATGAATGGGTATTCATCACCCCCCTATACTTAACTTTACTAGTCCCTTAGCAAACACTTATTTGAAAAAGAAGTGAAAAAGAAAGAAAGAAAAAGAAAAAGAGGATGTACATGGATCAAGGTTGATTATTAAACTTGCCTTCATTAAATTGAGGTATGGAGCTCGATCAGATCTTTGGATTATTAATGTGTCGGAACCTTACTTAGACTTAAGCTTAAAACCCAACAGCCTCCGAGTTCCACTAATCTATAACCAAGACTCCTCAATGCTCCAGATCAGAACAATTCATCAATCACAAACCCTGAAGACCATGAATCTTTTCTTGTCCTGTGAATGTGAAGTCTAAGCTCTCCACCTCAGAAATGGCAACTTGACAACCCTCCCCAACAAGATAACTCTATGACCTCAATCTGGCCACTCTTTCCTCGAGGAGCGGGGTATTCCCTTCTAAGTTCAAGTTCAACCGGCTCAAGAAGAGGAGGAAGAAGAGAATGGGTCAAGGCCAGTGTAGCCAAGTACCCTTGGGAGCTTGACCAGTGTAGCCAAGTCTCCCTGCTGCAAGCTACAACAGGTGGATCATGGAACCAAGCTTTGCTTATTGCACTCTATATACATACTCCGGTGGGATTATTATTTTCTCTTAGACCCACCACTTTTTTGGAGTTCTTTTCTTTTTGCATTTTTTTTTCAAGTGCATCTGTACAACATATACATGTGCAGCATATATACAAGGAGTTTTTCCTCTTGAGCCAGTAGACTATCCCTCTTTTGAAGCTTTATTGCAACCCACAACTCCCGTCGTTAGACCTCATGGCAACCAGACCAAGTTGAGACGCACTTCCTTCACTAAAAGAAGAAGAGAGGTTCCGCCTAGAAGTACTACCCTCATATGCTACCCCAAGTCAAGGAAGACTGCCTCCTCACCACCTCATCCGTAGAGAGCTCGGTGCATAGTGCTGGTGTCCAAGTAAAGCCATAATCTATATGAGTCATGTGGTCTTGTTAAGTGCTCTACTTAGGCTCATTGAGATGACATGTGATCATAGCCTAGTGGACTCAAAGAATTAAGTCACCATGGACCTGAAAAGCCTTAAACCTAAGTCCTATAAGGTTCCTCTTAGAAGTTAGGTGGATTAAGATCTTAATCAAGCTCCATTTCTCAATTTGATTCCAGGCTAGTTTAAATGTCAACTATCATCCAGAAAAACTATATACATATGTACAAAAGATGCTTATTTACACAAAGTTTACAATCATGCAAAATTTTTGAAAAATGTTTTGAAATCATGAATGGATGATGCATGAAGTGCAAGTTTTGCAAAAAGATATTTACACACATTTACACAAGATTTTTGCAAACTTTTGATTTTCAAAACATTTTGGAAAAATTTTGTACTATATACATAATTTTGATAAGAAAATATTTACATAAGCTTTACACAAAAGATTTTTGAAATCATTTTTACTAAAATAATTTGTACACTAGCTATTTATGTGCAAATAAAAGAAGATTATGTACATGAAAATTTTTAATTTTTGTGATTTTTAGCCATTTTATTTATAAACACACTCACACAAAGTACGAGTTATGGCTAAAGTATATATGAAATATATACACACCCCCCTATACTTAGCTCGAACGATGTCCTCAGAGTCAAGAGCGATGAAGAAGAAGACATAACTCGTGATAGGTATAGGGAAGTGAAAAGATAGGCTATATACAAGAAGAATAAATGAAATGAAAAAGTCAAGAGGGGCTCGGTTCTTCCCCCTATACTTAGGATCAAACAATCCTAAGTATAGCAGGTTGTATACTAAGGGAAAACCGAGTGGAGAATGTACAGGGTCTACCCCCCCTATACTTAGGGTGAAATATCCCTAAGTATAGGCAGCAAAAACAGGGGTAGGCAGAAGCAAAAGGAATACCCAAAAGGTCTCACATCCCCCCTATACTTCGGGTAAAGTGCACCCTAAGTATAGCATAATCACAAGATGGGGAAAGGGATGTGGGACTAAGGAATGTGGTGATATAGACATCTGGATCTGTACAAGGCGGAAGATCAGTGAAACTCAGGCGTGAGATGCATTAGATGTGAGTCAAAGACCACATCTCACGCAAAATGAATAGGGGCAAGATCAGCGACCCGCGGCTCATGATCTAGAAATGGCTTGAGCCGCTGGCCGTTCACTCGAAAGGTACTCTCAGAAGACAACTCAGATATATCGATGCTACCGTTGTCGTGTACCTTTCTGACCAAGTAGGGTCCCTTCCATTTTCTCTGTAGCTTCCCTGGAAATAATCGTAGCCTCGCATCAAACAGCCATACTCTCTGACCAATCTCAAAATGCTTGTGGCTGATATGAGAATCATGCCACTCCTTCACTTTCTCCTTATAATGTGGGCTGTTTGAGAATGTTGTATCTCTAAGATCCTCCAGGGCTGCTAACTCTGCCCTCCTCTGGTCTCCCATACCATCTGGATCCATAAGAATATCTGTGACTGCCCAAAGTGACTTGTGCCTCAGCTCAACAGGTAAATGACACGGCTTGCCATATACGAGGCGATAGGGAGATGTGCCCAATGGTGTCTTGAAAGACGTCCTATATGCTCACAAGACCGAGTCCAATAGCTGTGACCAATCCTTTCGGTCAGGGCGGGCGACTTTCTGCAATATAGTCTTAATCTCCCTATTCGACACCTCGGCTAGACCATTTGTCTGTGGATGATAAGGTGTAGCAACACGATGGTCTATGCCGAACTCGCTAGCAAGGGCCTTCACCTGGTCGTTGATGAAGTGAGATCCCCCATCAGAAATCAGAACTCGTGGAACCCCGAACCGCGTGATGATGTGCTTCCTCAAAAATCTGCAAACTGTCCTCGCATCAGCGGCTCGGGTGGGGATGGCCTCCACCCAACGACTAACATAATCAACGGCCAACAGAATGTACTCGAATCCCTGACTCTTAGGGAATGGACCCATGAAATCGATGCCCCATGTATCAAAAACCTCATAGAAGTGAATGGGCTGCATCGGCATCATATCATGTTGTCCACAAGTGCCCATCCTCTGACAGTCAGTACACCTCTTCACGAACTCATCTGAGTCCTTGAAGAGAGTAGGCCACCACAAGCCGGATTGGAGCACTTTCTGTCCCGTTCTCCTCCCAGAATGATGTCCTCCTGCCTCAAGCTTGTGGCAGTAAGTGAGGATGCTATGATGTTCCTCCTGAGGAATACACCGACGCCAGACGCTATCCCCTCCTTCGTGGTAAAGGATGGGATCCTCCCAGTGGTAGGACTTGGCCTTCGCAAGGAAGGTCTCAAGCCTCTGCCTGGGCCAATCTTGTGGGACTTTCCCAGCAACGAGAAAGTTCACAATATCGGCATACCATGGGAGTGAGGCGATAGCAAGGATCGCCTCATCTGGGAAGGTATCTCGATGGGGTCAATCTGCTCAGACTCCTCAGGCTGCTCTAATCGGGAGAGATGATCCGCCACCACATTCTTGACTCCAGGCTTATCCTTGATCTCAATGTCGAACTCCTGGAGTAGAAGGATCCATCTAGTCAATCTGGCCTTGGCATCCTTCTTTGCCATGAGGTACCTGATGGCGGTGTGATATGTGTACAAAGTCACTCTAGATCCGATGATATACGATCTGAACTTATCCAGGGCAAACACTACGGCTAGCATCTTCTTCTCTGTGACCGTGTAATTCCGCTGGGCGGAATCCAATGTGCGGCTAGCGTAGTGGATAGCAAAGGGGACTCCATCCCTCCTCTGTCCCAGCACTGCCCCTACGGCAAAATCGGAGGCATCCGTCATGATCTCGAACGGGAGAGACCAATCAGGCGGCTGGAGGACAGGAGCCTCAATCACACACTGCTGGAGAGTCGTGAAGGACGAAAGACACTTGTCATCGACAAGGAACTCGGTGTCTTTCGTCAAGAGGTCAGTCAACGGTCAGGCAATCCTGCTGAAATCCTGAATAAATCTCCTATAAAATCCAACGTGCCCCAGGAATGACCGTAGCTGCCTCAAATTGGACGGCGGTGCGAGTTTCCTAATGACATCAACCTTGGCCGGATCCACCTCCATGCCCCTGTTGGAGATGATGTGGCCAAGCACCATCCCTTGAGTCACCATGAAGTGACTCTTCTCCCAAGATAGAACCAAATGATACTCAATACATTGCTGGAGTACTCGGTCTAGGCAGTCAAGACAGGAGTCGAATCCGTCGCCGTAGACCGAGAAATCGTCCATGAAGACCTCCAAACACTCCCCTACCATGTCCGAAAAGATCGATAGCATGCACCTCTGAAAAGTCGCAGGGGCATTGCATAGCCCAAATGGCATGCGTCGAAAAGCATATGTGCCGAAGGGACAGGTAAAGGTGGTCTTCTCCTGATCCTCAGGAGCGATGGCCACCTGGTTGTAACCCGAGTACCCATCCAGGAAGCAATAATGGCTCTTCCCTGCCAGTCTCTCAATGATCTGGTCAATAAAAGGCAGGGGGAAATGGTCCTTCTTGGTGGCCTGGTTGAGTCTCCTGTAGTCAACGCAGACCCTCCAAGAGGTGGGTACTCATGTAGCGATCTCCTCTCCCGACTCACTGATCACAGTCGTGATGCCCGTCTTCTTGGGCACCACATGCAAGGGGCTAACCCACTTGGAGTCGAAATGGGATAAATAATACCTGCACCCCACCATTTTGATATTTCCTTCATCACGACCTCTCTCAGGTTGGGGTTTAGTCGCCGCTGGAACTCACGCGACGGCTTCGCCCCCTCCTCGAGATAGATATGGTGGGAGCACACTGATGGACTAATCCCATGGAGATCTGCTACGCTCCATCCGATCGCCTTTCGGTTCTTTTCAAGAACCCCCATCAAACGGGATTCCTGCTCTCCAGTCAAATCGGCGGAGATGATGACTGGGTACATCTCAGGCTCTCCCGCAAGGAACCGATACTTCAGCGAAGTAGGGATCGGCTTCAGCTCTGGAAGGCTGGGTGCTGGCAAATCTGGCTGCAGAAGAAAGTGTGTGAATGCTGCTAAGTCTGCCAAATCTGCCTGGGAGAAAGAAAGCGAACTCTTGCAAACTGGATCTGGAGAAGGCTGCTCAACTGTGCTGTCTCTGATCTGCTCTGCATCTACCTCCTCCTCATCTGTCGGCTCAAGTGGACTCAAGTCTGGCATCTGATCATCACAATCTGCCCAATCAGACTCTGAATCCGAGGGATCTGTATCAACCGCGGTGGCATCAGTACCACCGTAACACAAGGTGGCCTCAGCACCACCATCACTGATAGTCGTGTCGCGATCAAGGACCGGCTCTGCTGCCTCTGTGGTATCCTGATCCAGGGCTGTGCTCTCTAGACTCTCCTCTGCTATCATCTCGGCATCAGCTGTATCTGAAAATGAGAGGATGGCCTGTGCTGCAGGATCTGCCCATGCTGCCTCGTCATCAGTGATCACAAAATCACAGTCCTGGTGGATGTCTGGCCCTGCGTCTGTCAGCTGCTCTGAATCGGTGCTGGCCTCTGAGCGTGCTCTCTCTCTAGCTCTGTAGTCCTCGACCGTCTCTATTTGTATACTCTCGCCCTCGACGCGAAAGTATACCTTCCCGCTATCATGATCAGTCACCGCCTTGGCTGTGGCCAAGAACGGACGACCGAGGATGATGGGGGTATCGGCCACTGAATCAGGGATCTCCATGTCCAACACTACGAAGTCCACGGGGAATTTCAGGCCCTGAATCGTGACGATAACGTCTCGCAACAACCCCTTCGGCCTCTTGACAGATCGATCAGCAAACTGAAGGACTGTCCTGCTCTGTCGAAGAGTGCCCAACTCGAAGCGGTCGAGAAGGGCTGCCGGAAGTAGGTTGATCGACGACCCGCTATCTAATAGAGTCCGGTCGAACCTCTGCTCACTAATCTGGCTTCTGACATACGGGGCCCCTGAATCTGGCCTCTTGGCTGGCAGACAGTTCTGGATCGCAAAACACGTGGCTTTCGTCAGCATATGTATCTCTGAAGTGTGGTTCCTCCTCCTCCTTCTGACTGTGGTCCTGTCTCTCAGCGAACGCTGAAGAATGGGGATGTGCTGCAAAGCCTCCTGGAGGGTCAGCTGGATGTGGAATCTATCGATCATGCTCTGGCTGAACTCCTCCTGCTCTCTCTTTTTTGGGTCTTTTTCTTTTTTCTTCCCCTTCCCCATCTGAAGGGCTCTAGGGAAGGGGATCACAGGGTCCTTCGCAGATGAAGGACTAGGAAAAGGCCTAGACGGCTCGACGGCCGGATCCACACATACATCACTCACCACAGTGGGACCAGAAGAAACTAAACCTTTTCCTTTATTCAAAATAGAGTTCTGAGATATAGTAACATGAGGAAAGACAACATCTCTATCAAAACGAACACTGGTGGCCTCAGTACCACCTCTGGCTGGCTCTGCTGCTGGACGTCTCGCGGCATCAGTACCGCGGGCTGGCTCGGCTAAACTGGTGGCGTCAGTACCACCTCCTCGAACTAGTGAAGCGGTGGCCTCAGTACCGCCGGTGGAATCAGCATCCTTGGTGGCATCAGTGCCACCATCGTCATCTGGAGCGGCCTCAGTATTGCTCTCCTCCTCCTCATGTGGCGCCCTGGAAGTATCCTCGTGGTGTAGCTCAGATGAGGCGCCGCCTCCTGCTGGTGTCCTATCACTCCTAAGTGTAACAAAATCAGCATCAAATAGATCCGAAGATGTATCATCAAATGGGTCACTAGGAGTGGCATGCTCAGTAGAAACTACCTGCTCAGACTTCCTCTTGAGGTTGTTCGGGTTCGGCTCAATCTGTGCAGGAATGGCGACCTTCCCTCTCACCAGGTCCCGCATCTCCTGGCGGAACTCGTCCATCTCCTGTCTAAATGTGGCCTGCTGATCCGTGAGGAGGCGGGCGATGTCATCCAAGGCGGGGCTCTCCTGGGAACCCGACGGGTAGCCTCTCTGGTACTGAGGCTGCTGGAACTGCTGGTGGTGCTGCTGAGAGGGGTAGGAAGAGGGATGCTGCTGGTATGCTGGGTGAGCCTGCTGCTCACGTCTCCACGACTGTCCTTGTTGCTGATAGGGACGAGGGACGAAGGATGATGGCTGGTGTGACTGATAAGCTGGGGGATGCTGCTGCGGCTGGTGATCTCTCTGCTGGGAGTACTGCCCTCCCTGACCGGCTGGCTGCTGCTGGGGCTGGGTACCTCCACTCCCCCACCTGAATCCGGGATGGTCTCGTCGGATCCCAGGCTGGGGGCGGTCATACCAAATCCCGTTGACATCCATCAACGGCTCTGCATCATAGGGGGCTGGCGGGAGTACTGCCAGAGGCTGATCCGGCGGGTAGACCACCATCTGCATGTCTGGAGATGGTGGGGACTGGTAGGTGGGCTGCGGCTGCTGGTACGGCTCCGCCTGTACAAGATGAACCTGTCTAGGCTGCTGGAAGGTGCTGGAGCGCTGGGACGAGCTGCTGCTGCCGCCGGAGTCGCCTCGCGACTGAAGACGGGGTTGTGAAGCCGTCTGTGCCTCCTGGAGACACATGAGCTGGGTCTTCATGTCGCTCAGAGTCTGTGCCGTCTGTTCCATCTGCGTGATGCTCTGGCACTGCTTCTTCTCAATCAGCTCCATGCGGTCCAACTTCTCGTTGATGATCCCCATGTCCGCAGCGGACGACTCTGCCTGTGCTGCTGCGACTGCGGACGAACTAGATGGACCTGCATCGACCCGTGCTATCCGCTGGTACTGCACGGGTCCTGGATGCTGCTGGGGTCTCTGTGTGTACAACCAGGTCTGGGACATCACCATGTAATTCTCGGCCATCTCCTCGTAGATGGCCCAGACCTGGTCGTGGTCCTTGGCAAAGTAGGACCCGCCGCAAGAAGCGTTCACCAGACCCTGGAGCTCTGGTGTCAACCCGCTGAAAAAGCTCTGAACTAGGTTCGGCTTGGAAATGTCGTGGTGCGGGCATCTGTCTGTGAGCTCTCGGAACCTCTCCCATGCCTCGTGAAACTGCTCGTTGGGGAGCATGGAGAAGTTGTGATCAGGGCCCTCGCTGCATTCGTCCGCCCGAGTGGATAGTACTTGTTCAAGTACTCGGTGCGGAGCTGCTCCCAGGTGTAAACAAACCTCCCCAAATGCTTCAGCCAGGTGGCTGCTCTGTCAGCTAAGGAAAAGGGGAAGGCGATCATCCTGATCGTGTCCTGGTCCACCTGACGGTCGTGGACAGTGCTGCATATCATCAAGAACTCCTGGAGGTGGAGATGGGGCTCCTCTGTCGCGAGTCCGTGGAAGCGGGGGAGTAGCTACAAAGTGTTCGGGGGGAACTTGAAGTCCCCCACGATCGCTGGAAGTACTACCCAGTGGTGCGTCAGCGTCGATCCGGGGTTGTGCAACTCCCGCATCGGTCGTGGTGGTCCTCCTGCCGCGGCGGCTGCCGCTGCGGCGGCTGCTGCTGCTGCTGCGGCTGCTGCGGCTCGTGCCTCTGCATTAGGTCCGTCCTCAGGCTCGCGCTGATCTCTCTCTGCTCTGAGCCGCTCCAACTCTCTCCTCATCTCTATCATGAAAGCTCCCTGATCGTGTAACTGCTGCTGAACTGTCTCCAATGAGGCGATCAAGGTGGAGTTGATCGCTCCCTGATCCATGACGATGTGCTCTGTACGGAAACGATCCTCAGAACTGCCGGCCATGACATCTGCAAAATCAAACGAGCCCAACTCAGGTGCTGTCAAATCTATAAGTCTCTCCTCGGGCTCGTGTCGCTCAGGTCTGAAAGAAAGGGGGTCGAGGGGGAACAGGACGGAGTCGTACTCGGGCTCGGAGAGCTGGTCTTGGCTCTCGCGGGCCAACCTAGATGACTGGGTGGACATGCCCGAAAGCGGTGCAGCCAGAGGCTGCCTAAGAGAGCGTCGACCCATCATCTTGATCTGGCGAGTAGGACGGATGAGATCTGGAGAAACTATGATCACAAAACAAACCCCCGGTTCACCAACGCGACGCGAGTTGAAGACCGTGAAAGTTCGGTCAAATTATCTTGTCAATTTTATTAGGTGAACACACAAAATATCAGAGCGCTTACGTGACCTGTTAGGATACCCGATGCTACCCCAACCGACTGGCCCGCACGGAAGAGTCGGTAATCAGTCGGGACTAGCACCGGAGGGCTCTACCTAGGGTGCTTGGTCACTCTCTCACGCATCCAAACCATACAATGAGGGGGTTGCTCTCCCCAAGACAAAATTTTTAGGGTGAGCGTCTTTTAAGATCAATAGTGTTAACCAGTCCCAATTTTATGGTTTTTCTTTTTAATATTTTTTAAATAAAAATAAACGACCTAACGAATTTTTCGGTTCTCCTGGTTATTAAATCCAAAACAGGGGGGAGAAGACGAAAAAGTCGATGCGCGATGAAATCAATGATGCATGCTGAGTCAGAAATGCGTACCTTGTCTCCAGCACTCTACATGCATGTGATCCACGCAGAATTTAAAGACTGAAAATAAACTACCTATATGATGCAACGGGAAAGCAGAGTCCTAGACGAGCAATTCTATCGCAAGAACCGTCTAACCGGTCACCGACCTCCAAGCCAAAGGGTCCGGTCTTGGCCCGTCCCTCCTCTGTCTGACAAATCGAGGGTAGGAGAAAGCGCTTTACAGGACGGGTTGCGGCACGTAGGCTACGAAGGAGATGAGTCGGTTATTTTTATTAATTGATTATTAGTAGGTCCAATTAACGCACTATAGGAACATGCAAGCAGTTAGATGTGGGGATCCTACTAATTACGGCACAAGCAAGAGAAATTCCTAAGTCTAGGGGCTCGAGCAAAAACCACGTAAACACCGGAAAAGGCAGTAAGAAAATAAAAAGAAAACCAGGTAAAAGCCACGAAAAACTCCTAAGGGTCCCCCGAGCACACCGGTGCTCGGCGAAACAGACCCGCTAAGTCACACGTCCACAAATGTCCAAGTCCTGAGAGTCCCTGTATTATTACAATAGAAATGAAATAAAAAGCAAAATCCTCTCCCACTCAACTCTCCCTCACTCTCTCCTGCGGCTCCGTAAAGAAAGGAGCCGCCTCCGAATCCCGCGGTTGCGTCGGCTTCTCGAAATCAGCCGCCTCGGTCCTCGGGCCCTCGCAAGAAAAAGCAGAGTGGTCAGAACCAGATAATCAAATAATAAAAAGGAAAAATAAATGGAAATAAAAATGAGGGTATATATGCAAAAATACAAAATAAAATAAACACTCAAAATAATAAAAACAAAAATAAAAGAAAAAGAAAATAAAACAAAATAAAACAAAAATGAAAATATAAACAAGAGCCGCGAAAAGCCGCGAAAACAAAATCAAAGCAGAAACAAAAACTACTAAGCCGTGCTCCCCAGCAATGGCGCCATTCTGATGACACAAAACTCCGAGAGACTAAGGTAATCAGGTGCATCTCAAACGGTCGTTGCGACCTCGGTCACTCAGATGTGTCGATCAAGAAAAATGAACCACTAATAGAGATAAAGTCAATAGAAATACGAAAGCGGTCATGCTATTGGATTAACCTGGTATAGCACCCAGGGTCGAACTCAAGGAGCACGGGTTGGCCTCTCGGCCTACGAAGTAGTAAAAAGAAATAAAATAAAAGAACAAATTATTTTTAGTGGTTTTTGAGTATTTTTATATTTTTTTTGGATTTTTAATGTATAAAGAAAATAAGAAAAAAAAGAAAGCACACACTTCAACAATTTATTCAAAGCCTTAAAAATCAACCAAAAATTAAAACAAAAATATTTTTATGTCTTTTATAATTTTTAGTGTTTTGGTGAATTTTTGAGAATTTTCTGATGTTTATTTAATTTTCTAAAAATCAAAAAGTGACTGAAATAGAGGGTACTGTCCAGCCAAGCCAAAAAGCCCTAGATAAAATATCTAAGAGCCTCAAAATGGCCTGGAGGTAATTTTCCTGTAAAGAAGATGAAACAAGAAAAATTTAGGTACCACTTTTATTATTTTTGGATTTTTAATTAATTTACTAGAATTTTTATAGGTTTTTGAGTGTTTTTAAGTTTTTAGTGATTTTCAGTAATGAAAAATAGCCAAAATTGGCTAGAAAATCAAATGAAGCAAGACAAACAGTGGATAATTTTTATAGAATTTTTAAATGAGTTTTGATATTTTTTGTGATTTTTCAAGTTAGACAGTAGCAAAAATGAAGGTTTTTGATTTTTTAAAAATATCAAACTAAATCAAAAATGTCCTAAAAAATTCACGAAAATTTTACACCATGGCAGGAGCCATGTGTCCAATTTTCGTTGGATTTGGAGGTGATTTGATATTTTATTCAAAAATCAAGGAAGGGCACTGTGCACAGGGACCAAAGTGCAAATACCCGAAGTTCTGGGGGGGTCTGGTGCAAAATACCTAGCAAAACACGCGCCACACGCGTGCCTAGGGCACTCAGGGACCCAAATGTAATAAAAATAAGTCCCGAGGACTTATTGGCAACACGTACCAAAAGTCCAGGGGCTTATCTGCAAAATACCCAATATATAACGCACATGTGGAAATAAATCACGCACAGGGGTATAAATGCAAATAAGTAAAAGATTTCATTCATTCAATAACATCCAGAACTACAGGGGTCTCTACTGCAAATAACCCAGAACAACACGTGACGAAGCACGTGGCATACAACGCACAGGGGTATGGATGCAAATAAACTAAAGCACGGGGTCCATTATGCAAATAAACCTAAAACTAAACAACTGCATTCAATATTTACAGGACTGAAACGAAATAAAAATAAAGACAGGGCCTAAGGGTAAATTACCCTTTATTAAGCGGATGGGCTGGATGCGCGCCACGTGGATGATCGGAAGGCAGCTGACGGTGGGCGCTCCAGATGACGTCTCCTCAGATCGGACGATGAAGGCTGCTCCGGAGATGGACGGCTAGGATTGAATCTGTAGCGGGAGGGGACGATCGACGGCAACGGAGGGTCCTGGAAGAACAGGTTCCCGGCGAGACTCGCCGGGCTCGGGTGTGCGCAGCTGACCTCCTGGGAGCACTCTGATGGTCGGAGAAGGATCGTGGAGGGCTCCCGCGTCTGCCGGTGGGCTCCGATGATCGAGCCGAGCTCCGAGGGGCTCGGGCGAGGTCGGCGGAGCTGGGTCTCCTGGCTGGATGACGAAGGGCCTCAGATGGCCCTCGTTTCGACCTGAAAAGTGAACCAGAAGACTCACGGGTCGAGGGCAAATTGCCTCGACCAGGTTAGGCGAAGTGGGGATGACTGATGCGTCGGGATGGCGAGCTCCGGCGAAGGTGGTGGACGGAGGAGCTCGGTTCCCAGCTCCTGTGCGAGCTGGGTTGAGTGAATGGGCGAAGAAGGTGCGTCGGAGAGTAGCGGAGACGAAGGTAGATTCCGATGATCGATAGGGGTAACGGAGTGGTCGGAATCAAAGAAACGCGGCGGCGGAGCGATTTGGGCGTAAACTGAAATTAAAGGAAAAGATAGGCTATCGGAGCTACCTGGGTGGTCGGAGAGACTGGGGAGGAGCTGTTGATGCTCCTGGTCGTCGCCTCAAGGATCGTCTCGCTCCGAGGCTCGGAGCTCACACGGGTGGCGGAGCTGCGGCGGCTGGGCTCGCCGGATCGATGGAATCACCTCCTCTCCTCGCTGCAACAGGCTCAGACGCGAGCTGTCACCTCACGCACTCTCTGGATCTCACAGGAAAAGGAAGCAAATGGCCAAAGATAATCAATCGAGTGGCGGAGTTGCAGCTATATACGGCTAGGGGTCCGAGAAAGATGGGTCCGGGCAAGCTCAGGAGCGCACGGATCCCGAGGGAGCGGCTCCGGCAAGGATGTCGGATGAACGATTAAGGATTCGGACCTGGGGTTTAAGGGAATCGGTGTCGGATCAAGCGGGTATAATTTTGAGAAATTGGGTCGGGCGCTTGCATCCGCAGAAGGTGGTCCTGTGGGGGGTAGTTGACCGGGCGGTCAACATCCCCAGGACCCAATGGAAATCGGCCACGTGGCTGGATCTTAAAATGAAAAATAAAGGTAGCTAGGGGCCGAATTTGCAAAAACTCAAAACACAAACTATTTTTATTTTATTTTTTTTCTATTTTTTAGTGATTTTTAATTAATTTTTGGAAATAAAAATAAGCTATATACATAGTATGTACTATATAGGTATATGTACACAATTAGGGTTTTTGATTTTTGATTTTTAAATTATTATTTTTGTATAATTTTATCCCTATTTTATATTTTATTTATTTATAGTATAAAACAAGGAATAAAAATGTATTTTTATTTTATTTTTATTATTTATGTACATAAGTAAAATAAATATATATGTACATCTATGTACATGGTATATGTACAATGTATTTTTGTATTTTTAATTTTGTTATTTTTATTTTGCTTTTTGTTTTAATTGTTTTTATTTTATTTATTTACAATATATAATAAAGACTATATACAAAAAGTTTGGAAATTAATTCTATTTATTTACAAGGTTAAATAAATACATAGGAGTGGTCCATGTACAAGGTGACTATACAAGATGTGTTTTTGTTTTCTTTTTAATTTTTAAATTTTTCTTTTGATTTTATATTTATAAATATATACAAGTATTTACAAGCATGTTTTTGGTAAGGAAAATACCTTTATTCTATTTACATAAATATTTACACTCATGAGCCCCTATCTCCCTATACTTTGGCTTTTATGCGGTCAGGCCCATGCTGAGCCCTCCCTTGGGTTAGGTTGCTCAATATTTATTCTAAATATTTCCCTCTTTTTCTTTTTAATCTTTATTCTTTTATTTTTGCACAAAAACATGCTAATTATAGGTTTTTACACAATGCATGCTTTTGGTAATTATTCCTATTTACACATATCTACATGTATTTGCAAAGGTTTTTGTAGCTAAAATATAAGAATAAAGAGTGATGAATGGGTATTCATCAGATAATCCTCAAGCGCATCACCGAAGCATGAGCGTCGTATCGAATACGACAAGGAATGACTAGTCACACTAGTTGTTCTATGCAGCGGAATTTAAAAATTTTCATGCGACAAAATCACATGATCCAAGAACATTTCTCGGATCATTTCGTCTAAACCACAAACAAGTAATAGGATTACCTCTTAAAGCGTGGTTGCGATCGAGTCTCTAAACGAAGAGACCTCCTGTCTCAAGTTCGATCCGACGGAGGAGACACTTGCGAGCGCGGGGATGAATCGCATGCTTCTCGCAATCCATGTTGATGATCCAAGCAGCGGATCTCCTAATCTCGGCACATGAGATCCGACGTCTTCTTCACGAGCGAGGCGCACTGAAGGAGACAGAGATCCACGAGCAGACGATCGAGCAGCATAACGATGATGTTGCGGCGATGGAGACTCCCTCTAGGGCATCCATGGTGGACAGTCATATGAGAAGGAGAGAGAGTAGACGTGTAGAGAGAAAGAGAGAGAGATGTGCTACAATAGCATGAGTAAGAGAGCATGGTATGCCTCTCAATTTATAGGATTTTAAGGTCCATGGATCTCAATCCATGAGATATATAAAATCAATGGATGAGATTGATTTTTTAAATCCAATGGTCAAGATTATTGTTGGTAAAAACCTACAACTTATGATTTAATTTAGATCAAATATATTTGACAAATCAAATATACTTCAATCTTAAAATTAAATCAATCAAATAAGGAAGAAATGACATGGAGATTGCATCTCCCATGTCAACATGGTGGACGGCCACCAATTCCAAGTAGGACTTGGTAGCCGTCCACATGTTTCCATGTGGAGGAAATCTCATGAGATTTCATGAGATTGCATATCTCCATGTATTTCTCCTTTATTTAATCTAAACAACTTTTATTGTGATTTATTCTCCAAAAATAATTCATAATTAATTTTTGAGAATATTTTAATCTTGATATTGGAAAATTATGAATCACATTCACAACCCAAAACAAAATATAATTTACATTTTCAATTAATTAGACAATGTGTATCCAATACACATTAATAATTAATCAACAAATATAAATTATAATTAGCTCTCTCTAATACATTATAAATCACATTTATAATATATTATGAGTAATTGGATATTACTATCTACATTATTCTTATCCATAATAATTAAATCATATTTAATCATCTTGGATCTCTATTCTCATGTTCCCAAATAATATGAATCACATTCACATTATTTACATCTTTGATAGTCAAATCACATTTAATTATCTAAGATAACTCTCTTTATAATATGAATCTAATTCATATTAATCATGATAATTAAATCACATTTAATTATCCATTTTCTCATTGCTCGGATACATATATCAACGATAGAATTATCCATGACCTCTTTCAAGGATAATGCGCTTTCTCCGCGAATACTTGGAGATAAGGACATGGCGATTGTATTGTTCCACATATAGTGACTTGGATATTGAGATCACATCTCAAATCCATATCTCGGGCCTCCCATAGATGCTTGATTAAATCAAGACCACAAATCTATTCTTCTCATTGCATCTGAATCACATTCAGATCAATATCCAACATTTGGACTAAGATCATATTACTTCTCTATTGAGAGGAGTCACTAAAATCCAGACCCGTTTCATCACTCCCTAGGAATGGAAGCGTCATGGTTATACAACCGTTTATGATCACATCACCCTCAGGTATTCCCAATACCTGTACATCATGCATACTGGAAGACTCAGAATAAACCCGAAGTATAAGATCAATTTTACACCGTCTACTTCAGAGATTTTATCATTAAGTTTCTCATTTGATCATTGGGAGTCGGTATCGATCATATGCTTTCCAAAAGCATATATCATACCCAGGTGTTGATCATATACTTTCCAAAAGCATATATCAAACCTACAAATTCAGTCAAGCTTCCAAAGCGAGACGACCATGCACGGAATTTGGTTTTTCCCCAGTATCTCATGAGTGAGCTCATGTCTTCTGATTCAGTAATGAACATGTATGATCCCTTTGAGAGATCGTATTACTCATATGCCCTTATATGCACACCAGCACGCCAGTGTATAGACCTTGATTAGGTCATCAACCTATTGCTCTGCCAAATGTACATACTCATATATATAGTAACACATCTGTCTCCGGTCAGATGATGTGTGCATATATCATGACAGCATATGACATAGGACTTTGGTTATCTCGATCTTGTTAAATGAACTCTTTGACCTAACTTATCTAACACCTCCTAATCTCTATTCCTATGCAGAGGACATGCATCAAGAGGTCAGTTAGATATCAGCCTTTAGAGAAAGGATTGCCATCTCCTTCTCAAGCTGGAGATCATCTCTTAACAATCATTTGACGGTGCTTGATGAGTCCTCAATCTAACTCTTTAGATATTCATCCAAGTACCAGCCACTATGATTCAATAATTGAGTCAACAGTTGTATGATCATTAAGATGGCCATGGTACATAACCCTAATTGTACTAAGGGACCTATTATGCAAATTATTTATTCTTCATTTCAGATCAGGGAATGATATTTGCAATAACATTTATTGCATAATGGCTCGTTGTGGGCTCGCATGTCCAACAATGGTAGGCTTAGCCCTGCGGAGCTCCGCCTCCGCCAAGCTGCCCCACCCGGCTGAGGGGGTCTAGCGATGACCCTGAGCATCTCCTTGACGCTCAAGCCCAAGCCCAACGCTCCGCCATAGCCAGGTAAGCTTCTTCAATCTCTCTTGTTTATTCTTTTTTTCTCGTAATTAATTAGGCCGCTACCAACCTTTCATCCTCCATTAACCATCTTGTTAGCTTTCCTGCACAACCCCCTTCCACGCGCACTCCTCCGATCACCCCTCTCTCCTTTTTCATGCCTCGGCCACCTTCGACCCATCTCCTCTCTGGTCGTCGAGATGGAGCTCTGGTTCCTTCGCCTCCCCTTGCTCGCTTGGAACCTCATCCCACTCATCAACACGCGCACTACTCACCTGCAGGCACATGATCGTTTGAACTAACCTGCAGGAGAATGCACTTCAATGGCCGGAGCTCTATCGGAGCTGACTTCCTTACCTTCGCTGCCAACATCTAAGCTCCAATGGTCTGATCCAAAAGCTCTGGCATCCTCCCCGAGCTTCTGCGATGAACGTTCAATCTCCAGATGTCTTCATAGTGCAGCAGAAGAAGCTGAAGAAGGAGGCGGAGCTTTACGCGCTTTGTCGGAGCGTACCTACTCTGTCGCTGGAGGCAAAGGAATAGAAGAACACGACGTACAGGTGTAGTCCGATGGGCAAGATCAGACGGCTTGCCAAGGGCCGCGCCATTTCCCCAGGAACGTATAGCAGCCATCCGATCTTTATGATCGGATGGTTCACATCTCTCCACGTGGCGTTGCCAGAGCTACTCCGAGCCTCAGTACCCGACCCTTCAGACTCGTGCCTCCTGAGCCTATACCGAGCCTCATACGAGCCCATGCATGAAGGCTCGGACTATCCGAGCCTAGCCGAAGCTGCTCCAAGCCTTCACCGAGCGTGAACCTCTATCAAGCCTGGAGAGCACGTGCTGGTCACGTGCGACCTGGGCAAATTGTAGAGAGGCCCACCAGATTCTTCAAAAATTGCAACCAGGTCCTGGAGTCATGTGCCGACTACGTGCATAGTGGGTATTTTGCATTTCTACCCTCGCAGGTTTTCATAAATGCAAAAATACCCCTATATGTGTGGGTTATTTACAGGTAAGGTCCCGAACTTTCTTTTAATTACATTTTAGTCCTTTTCAGGGACTTGTTTGCTATTTATCTTTCATATTTTATTGTGTTTATGTCCCTAGCTTCGCTCGTGTATATCTTGAGCATCCTAGCTCCGATTGAGTCGATTTCAGTGGCGTTTTGAAGCTCTTTTCATTATCTTCTTTATGGCATACTTGTCTTTCAGTTTTGACACTACGAGATTTGATGTATTATTTTATTGGCTAAGTGTCTTGATTTCAATGCTTCTCATGCTTAATTTTTACATGAATGAAGATAGCTTCATTATTCGACCTTGATTTGACTTCTAATTAAATGGCTCAAGTATTTGTATAATCCGTACATATTTGCATTGCATTTAATTGTATCTAAGTGCATGATTAAAAATATAATAAAATAATGCATAGATTCATGTTTATTTAATGCATTGGATTGTCTTCGTGCACGTATTGACCTATTGCTCTCTAACTCAACACTTAATAAGATTAATAAGAGTCTAAATATCACGAGAGAGGCTCGTGTCCCTGAGTTCGACCTTGGTTACTTACCAAGTAAAATAAAAATATTTGACATTGGATTTCTTTTACATATCAAATTAGATGTCTTTGACGGACCGAATCCAGCCCGACTGCGATGACATCCGAGTGCTAATTCCGCGCTCTTAAAGGTATGTATTTCTGATACGTCAATGGTTTAGTCCACTCTCCCGTGTTGTACACACGAAGTCATATCCCTCTTCTCTCCTAAGTCTATCTATCACTAGAAAGGATCGTCTGCTGTGCAGCAGACTCTGTTGTATATGGCAGAACCGTCCGATCACTGACCCCCTATCTCAAGATGCAAACCCACTATCCTCAGTGCCCTATGAGGGTCGTTCGATTTTCATCTGACGGACTGCCTTGATTACAACACCGTTTGTAATTATCAATTACAACAGATGATTCGTTCCCTAGCTGTCACACTTCTCAACGCCCTCTTCTTCAATGCAGCATATCTTCTATTGTACGTTTATAAATAATAGGGATTGATGTGAATTTTTTTTTTTGCAAAATCGATTTAAAGAATCCAATAGTGTAGATTGATTCTATGATTGTTGTTCTATATACCTATAAATTTTTGTCTAAATTCGACCTTTCTAATTATTTTATCTTAATGGTCAAAGAAAAAGTCAACATCCAAGAAAGTTGAAGCCTATTTAAGATTATTTTCATCATTTAGATAAAATAAGATGAAATAAGATGAAAATATCGATTTAGATAAATTTTGACAGATAGGTGAATAATAATCATAGAACCAATGTATACGATTGGATTTTTAAATCATTTTTTAAAAAAAATTATAGGATCACAATTATTGTAGGCAAACCTACAACAAAGGATATGCTCTCCTCCTTCACCCACGACAACTCTTTTCTTCATGATCTCTCTCTCTCTCTCTCTCTCTCTCTATATATATATATATATATATATATATAGGATTTAGTAGAGCTGCCCCATGGGGGCAGCCAACATTGTTGTTCCACTCCCTATTTTGACTTTTTTTATTTTTTTTGAAAATATCATCATGTATATTCATCTCTATATCTCTCCTATATGTCATTCGAATTTCGTCTAAAACAGAGACTCCTACGACCTCCATTGAGATAGTGTCGATTTAACAAATCATGTTACCGTTAAAAAATGATTGTTTGGATGGAGGCCATATGAGTGTCTGTTTCTGATGAAATTCGAATGGCATATAGGAGGAATATAGGGATGAATATACATGATGATATTTTAAAAAAAACATCGAAAATGGCACGGGGCAGCCATATTAATCTCTTATATATAGGGTAAAATGGGGCTGCCCTCATGGGGGGAGCTAACTTGGCTCCCGCGCGTCATTTCGCTTGCTTTATTTTTTTTTGAAAATTTCTTCCGTGGATTTTCATCAATATATACCTATATATGTCATTCAAATTTCACTCGAAACAGAGATTCCTACGACCTCCATCCAGAAGGGTCATTTTTAGCAATTCTGTTACCGTTAAAAAATGCATGTCTCGATGGATGCCGTAGGAGTCTCTGTTCCGTACAATGAATAACATAATATAGGGATATAGTGATGAATATTCACGGAAGAAATTTAAAAAAAATAAATAAGCGAGTGAAATGACGCAAGGGTGCCAAGTTAGCTCCCCAAAGGACAGCCTCATTTAACCCATAATATATATATATATATATGAGGTAAATGGGGCTGCCCCCAGGGAGTAGCCAACTTGGCTAATCCCACCCCTATTTTTCCCTCATTTTTTTTTATTTTTTTGGAAAATAAAAATTTGTATATTCGTCATTATATCTCTCTCACATTCTATTAAAATTTCGTCAGAAACAGAGACTCCTACGGCCTCCATCCAAACATGGTCGATTTAAAAAATCCTGCGACCGTTAAAAAAATGACGTGTGGATGGAGGGCTTAGGAGTCTCTGTTTCTGTCGAAATTTTAATAGAATGTGGGAGGGATATAATGATGAATATACAAATTTTTATTTTCCAAAAAAATAAAAAATGAGGGAAAAATAGGGGTGGGAGTAGCCAAGTTGGCTACTCCCTGGGGACAGCCCCATTTTACCCTATATATATATAGGATTTATATCCAATGCGCACAGGGCGCATTAGTGTTTCGGTGCGCACCATTTATTGGCCATACACGTGTATTACCAATCGAATGGTTACCTATTTCGAAGGATGTTGTTTTAGGAAGGAGATTAATATGCAAAGCGATTTAACAATAAGTGTTATTCCAATTATATCTCGTCCTATAAAATAGGAAGATCGTTTTGGAAAGAAAACAATCGAATAGATGATTTCTTACAGAAATTCGAGATCCAAATGCTCATGTCAGTAATATATATATATAATAGTCAAGTAAATTGTTGTTGCGAGATCAGTAATATCCAAAACATCGGTCAGTAATTTACATTCATTGTATTACATGTTGCTGAATTCAGTAACATATACACAATGGACAAGTAAGTGCTTATTGTGATGTCAGTAAAACCATAACAAACGGTCAGTAATTTCTATATGTATTACTACTTTGAATAGAACTCAGTAATTTCGACACAATACGCACATAAATGGTTGTTGTGAGATCAGTAATATCCAAACAACGGTCAGTAATTTACATTCATTTTATTACATGGTGCATAATTCAGTAATATATTCACAATGGACAAGTAAGTGCTTGTTGTGAAGTCAGTAATATCCAAACAACGGTCAGTAAGTACTTGTCTTATATCACATGTTCAGTAATATCTTTACGATTCTCAAGTAATAGCTACTATGAGATCAGTAACAACAAAGTAATGGTCAGTAAGTCATGGGCATTGCTCAAGTAAGAATGTAACTACTTGTCAAATGCAATTCACATTACATAGACACTGGTATTACTAACCATTTGTTATATTATTACTGATCGCACAACACACATTTACCTGACCATTTTATACATATTACTAGATTATGTACAATGTAACTATTTGGATGTAAATTACTGATCATTTTTTTGATATTACTGATCTCACAATACGCATTTACTTGACCGAATTATATTTATTACTATCATAGCGTTTGGATCCTTAATCATCCGCGTGGAATCATTTATTTGAATTGTTTCTTTCCAAAACCGTCTTCCAATTTTTAAGGACGTGTAATAGGAAATATAGGATTTTTTTAAACACGTCGTAGCCTATAATTAGCAATATAATTATTGTTAATGCACGTGTATGGCCTAAAATGAGTGCTCATTGAAACGCTAATGAGCCCTGTGCGCAGTGGATAAGCCCCCCCCTCTATATATATATATATGAATATTTACCCTAAATATGTATTTTGCATGTCATGTGCCTTGACATGGCAGTGTCAGGACAATTGCTTGGCATGGGAGGCTAGATTATCTTTGCAAAATAAGAGTGCATTATCAATAAACTTAATATTTGTAATATGTAGATTTAAATTTGGCAAGAGAACCCCATGATGAGCACCATATACAAGTCTCATTTCGCCATCCGCTGCACTCAAACCCCGATCCCAAAGGTAGAGCCATAGGATATATACCTAGTGGATGTTTTGTTGATAAACAATTCCAATCTTTTTGAGAATAGAAAAGAAACCTGGTGTTCGACCCCTCACCATATGGCTTCCCAATAAATTAATGCAATCATCCTCAGAAATCTATGCAGCATGTTATGATGCATTTCACGTGAAACCTCAACCTCTTCACGTCGTCCATTGACGGAGATCTCTCTCCTAATCAGCGCTCATAGACAACCGCATCGTTACATGTCACCTCATTTTTGTATCTTACTATACTAACATATTATTAATATATGATTTTCTAATACTCGTTTGATATATAAAACAGTCTATCATCCAACAACTAGATAAAATTAAATATCATAGCTTCTGGTATTCTCTATTTCTCAGACCGTGAGAATATAAATTATATTCGCTGGTGTTATCAATTTTTCTCGTGGGTGCTCCGGGAGGGACCAGTTACAGATCGTGACGTTGCAGAACCAACGGTCTGGATGCATTTGGGGGGCAGACGGCACGGGGCTCCTACTCCTATCTCGAATCTGCTTCGATCTTACGCGAAAGCTCGCGCACTTGTCTCTGCATCGGGCCCTTTTTCTAGACGTGGGTTCCCTTTGGAAGTATTTTCTTACCTGTTTTAGTAGGCCGCCAAACGATTTCTATTGGGAAGTTTCCGAGGAATTTGCATGATGCCCCTTGTAAAATTTGCATCCTTCAATTTTGCAGACGAACAGTTCGATTCCTCTTTGGGCAGTGGAAGCAAAGGTGTGGGGGAGGGAGGGAGGGACATTTCAAGTGGGAGAGAGATGGGACTGTGGAGGCGGCTCTCTGACCCCGATACCCATACGCCCCGGCTATATATACGTGTACTACTGAGAAATTAAGGGAAGGGGCCAAATTAATACAGGACATTGGTTCTTCTATTCTACGTTGGATCAAACCAGCCCACCCCCTCCGCTCAATAATATCCTCCTGCCTCTCCCCCTTTAGTTGGAAAGATCTTATCCAGCAGAATCGCCTCTATTTCTTTCTCTCCTCTCCAACCCATCGTCTCTGTGGACTTCTCTTCTTTCATGTCCAAATCCCAGAGAAGAAACAGAGGACTTCGCCCTTTGCTATCTGATTCTTGACCTTTTTCGCAAGATCTCTCCAATCGGATTTGAGGAAAGAAAGAAAATATCCCAACTTTTTCCTCCACCCACATCGAGGTTTGTGGAGAGATGCTGGAAGGGGGATTCCAGGGAGGGGTGAGGTTGCCGGAGCAGGAGCAGCAGCTGAGGTGCCCGAGGTGCGAGTCCACCAACACCAAGTTCTGCTACTACAACAACTACAACCTCTCGCAGCCGCGCCACTTCTGCAAGAACTGCCGCCGCTACTGGACCAAAGGTGGCGCGCTTCGCAACATCCCCGTCGGCGGTGGCACCCGCAAGAACTCCAAGCGCGCCAAGAGACCTGACGCCTCCTCCTCTGCTGCCGAGGAGGCGCCGAGTGCCGGTGACCAGATCTACCGGGGAGGGGAGCTCCAGACACTGACGCGTGGCGGGGAGGAAGCGGCTGCCGAGGGGTGGAATGACGGCGGAGGGTTGTCCATGTACGCTCCCCGTTTCGGTTGATTGTTGCGCCTTTTTTTCTCTAAAAATCCTCTTGATTTCCATCACTCCCTCTTTTTTCCATCCCACCATAAAATGACGACGATGTATTACACATGTGTGTGTTGGATTGCAAGGTAATGCTGTATTTTATTATTTAACACCAACGATCTCTCTTTTTGGGGGGAGTTGATAGAGTGCGGTTTGAGCTTTCTCGATTGTTGTAGAACGCATGCTTGATGTGGAGGATGTGATTTAGGTCCTTATTTGATTTCGCGATGGAGAGTTCTTACAAAGGTGGGTAATGCATATCAATATGGATGCAGTTTCAGAGTTTTGTCTCCCTCCCGTGGAAGAGTGGAGAACTTTCTGAAGATTGGGATGAGAGCAGCATGGTCCTCTGTCATTTGCATGTGCTCGTGATGGTCTGGAACTTGCGAGTAGTTGACTTGTGAAGATGATGGAGATGGTCCCGATGGAAACGGGCATTCAGCTGAGGAAAACATGGCAGAATTGAGGAAAGCCATGCGTCAATGATCCTTGAAGTAATAGTGTGAAAAATCAAATATGGTGTAGTTGCCCAACGAATCCCTGCCTTTACTCATTGAGATAGTTTGGGTTGATTTTTATGAGTGAATTTGTTCAATTGGATGTTAATTTAAAGATTAGACGTTTCGATTTAAGGTGAGTATGAGCTAGGAGGTAGAAAGCAAATGCCTTATTTGTTGGTTCTAAATTTTTGATTGACTTCAATATTAGTTGCCTGTAACCTCTTGTAGCAAAAGCAAATAGGAAGGTTGTATGATTGCACATGCACATATGTTGCGATTACAAATTGGAATAAGTCAATTCAGATCTCGCTACTTTTGTTGTGTATTACTTTTGATGCCTAGATAAACATTAGGATTCTAATAGGAAGTTTCAGATTTCAACTGTTTCCTCCGTGCAATCTGAACTTTGAGAATCCAACATATTCTTTTTATTTGGTGGTTACACAAATTGATGAGAATTGATCAATATTCCTGCTTCTTATTAGGAATAGGAGTCATATTAGGATTAAGAATAAGAGTCATATTAGGATTGTGAATCTTAAAGGGATGCGACTTCTAATCCTAAGGGCTCATTTGGTTGGTGGTGTGCCTCAGGTTATCCCAGGATAACTCGGTAAACTACCCTACAAACCTGAGTTGGAATTCCATCACAATCAAAGCGACATCACGTCACATTCACTTAGGATTAAAGTCATATTGCGACTGAGAATCCTAATGGGAAGGGAATCCTAATCTTAATAATAGTTGAGTTGTATTTCATTTGTAGTCCGAATGGGAATAGGACTATAGGGTTGTAACTGGGCTACATATAAAGGGGGTGGGAGGCATTGCCTTCATACCGTTGCAAGAATAATGTAACCCCTAGAGAAAGAGGGGAGAGAGAGAGAAGAGAGGAAGAGAGCGAGGGAATAGAGAGAGTCGTACTCGTTCTTCTTTAGTGATCTTTCTTCTCCAGTGGTCGCGAGAGGTGACCGACTACCGTTATATCCGGTTGTTGTTTTTTCGCGTGCTTCTGTGGTGGTGTTCGATTGCGCATCTGCTTCTGTATCCAAGGGGTTTAAATCCAACAATCGATATCCGAAAGGAGACGATATCGACGGGTCATATCCCATCACACTCCTTATTCCAACCATCTACCAACCCTCATAACCATCCAAACATCTACTATTCACAGGAGGTTACCCCAACCCAACCCAGTAACAAAACTAGCCTTATTAGTAGTTGATTTGTATTCTATCTGTAGTTCTGATGGGAATATGTCTATGGGTTTGTAATAGGGCTATATATAGAGACGGACAAGGGCATTGCCTCACCACCACAATAAGAGAGAACACCACAAGAGAAAAAGAGAGTGGGAGAGCAGAAGGGCGAGAGCGATGGGATGGTGAGAGTTGTACTTATTCTACTTCTTAGTGATTTTCTTCTTCGATGGTTGCGAGAGGTAACCGATCATCGCCATATCACTTCACGTGCTTATGCAATAGTGGTTGATTGTACATCCGCATCCGTATCCGATGTTCGATCCCCTCCAACTGGTATCTGAGCAGAATTGATACCAAGTCGTGTCCCACCAACTGGTATTAGAGCCTGGGTCGATGACATTGCAGGAACACAACATGGTGGATCAGAGCAAGCTTTGACGTCAACGAGATGATGTGATGTAACAAGCGTGCATTCATAAGAAGTTGTGAAGAGTCAATGGTTACGTTGAACCATTGAGATCGAGAATATCTGGAATCCAACTGAGGTGATCCAGAAGTCCAGATAGGAGTTTTTGTACAATCCGGATGAGTTAGATGATTTAGATTGAGAGGATTTTGCTCTGATTTTTAGATTGTGTAAGAGGTACAATAGCAAATTGAATGACAAAGTTCACATTGGGGATGCATCGTTCTCCGTGGAACTGTCAACGGGAAGAATGACTTCATGTCAACTGTGGGTGAAGAATATATAATCATGCAAGAAGGACTTTCGAAAGCTCTCCAAGATAAAGAAAGAAGACAAAGAAGGTGAAAGAGGAATAGTGGAAAGAGATAAGGGATCTCACGAACAGTAAAATACAATTGTTCTTGGCAGACAACACTCTTTGCAAAGTCATTAGCCTGGAGGATCCAACAGAGGTCTAGATGAAGCTTGCGGGATAATACTAGTTCAATTTACTGACAAACTGATTATTGACGAAGAAGAAGCTCTATGGTCTGAAAGATGATCGAGAGGACAAATCTTGATGCATAATTGGATGAATTCAACAAGCACTACAAACTGGACGTCCTTTGGGGACGCTTATTGGGGACGGTCAAGAAGTAACCGTCCCCAATAACAATATCGGGGACGGTCAGTAGCAAACCGTCGCCTTTCTAATGTAATAGCGACGGTTAATATCGACCGTCGCCTTTAAGTATCCTTTAGGGACGGTTCTTTACCCGTCCCTAAATATGCTAGCCCCTGTTTGTTTTTTGTCAACCCGGGAACTGTAGGGGACGGTTATAACCGTCCCCATTACTCCACTGTGCCCGTCGCCTATACAAAAAACATTTAGGGACGGTTACTTACCCGTCCCTAAATAGGCTAGGGGACGGTTGCAAAACCGTCCCCTCTGTCCCATAAAAGGGGACGGTTCACTCATAACCGTCCCCGATCATTCATATAGGGGACGGTTGTGTGACCGTCCCCGATGGTCATATACCCTCCCGCGGATGCGAGTCTTCCTCATTCTCACGCCTCGCCCTCCTCCCTCTCCAAAGCTTACGCCTCCACCCTCCTCCTCCTCCTCCCTCTCGCCGCTGGCGTCCTCCTCCTCCTCCTCCCTCCCTCCGCCGTCGTCCTCCTCCTCCATCTCGCCGCCGCCGACCTCCTCCCTCTCGCCGCCGGCCTCCTCACTCCTCCTCCTCCCTCTCGCCTCCACCCTCCTCCTCCTCCTCCCTCTCGCCGCCGCCGACCTCCTCCTCCCTCTCGCCGCCGCCGACCTCCTCCTCCCTCTCGCCGCCGCCCTCCTCCTCGGCCTCAACTGGTGCCCGTCCGCCCGTCGCCCGTCCGCCGCCTTGCCCGCCGCGTTACTCGGTTGTAAGTTTTGTTTTTAATTTCTTATATATTCATCATGCTTATGATTGAATATTTTTTTGATATACTTATTAGTTTAGTCAAATGCTTAAGATAGTAGATTATAAAATAGTGGATAAATGCCTAATTGTGATTACTCTTGATTAAGTCCGTAAATTAGTTTAGTCAAATGCGTAAATCAGTAGATTAATCTTGATTATGATTAAATGCTATTAGTGATAGAAGATGATTAATTTAGGTAAATGCTTGTAAGTCTTATTTTAAAACCTAGTTTGATTAGAGACATGTCATGAGTCTTATTTGATTAGAGACATGTAAGTGATAGAAGATGATTAATTTAGGAAGATGATTAGAGTCTTATTCGATCCTACGTGTCGCAGCCTGCCCTGCCAAGCGCTGCTCCTGAACCCGATTTGTCGGGAGGAGGAGGGGTAGACCGAGACCGGACTCTCTGGATTGAAGGCCAAGTGTGCCACATGATATTTAGTAGAATATTTGTGTATAGCTGATTCATTTTCATTCGATCCTACGTGCCGCAGCCTGCCCTGCCAAGCGCTGCTCCTGAACCCGATTTATCGGGAGGAGGAGGGGTAGACCGAGACCGGACTCTCTGGATCGAAGGCCAAGTGTGCCACATGATATTTAGTAGAATATTTGTTCATTAAGTATAATATTTGTGTTTAGCCGATTCATTTTCATTTGATCCTACGTGCCGCAGCCTGCCCTGACAAGCGCTGCTCCTGAACCCGATTTGTCGGGAGGAGGAGGGGTAGACCGAGACCGGACTCTCTGGATCGAAGGCCAAGTGTGCCACATGATATTTAGTAGAATAGTTAGGTTGTACTTAAAACCTGTTAACTACCCTAGTTAATAATGATGCCATGTTGTTGTTATGAACAGTAACAAACATTTTTGAAATTAACTTTATATCTTACCTTTAGGCAATGGATAAAAGTTGGATGAACAAAATATTCGATGACTATTGGACGTATAATAAAGGAGTTATCGGATTCATAGACTGGGCCTTTCGATATGAATCGCACTATCATATTGTAGGAGGTGAAGGAGATAAGATACATTGTCCTTGCATAAGATGTAAAAATACTTTGACCCAAAATCGAGCCATAGTTTACGAGCATTTGATATTAAATGGATTTTGGCTACATTATACGAATTGGACATATCATGGTGAAGGAGTTAATTTAGAAGAAGATAGTAATGTCCACGGTGATGATGAAAGAGATGTCTCAGAAATACAAGACCGTGATGCTATATTTGAGATGGTAGATAACATTCGAGGACATGACACCGATGAAATGATGGATTCGCTTCCGGATACGTTGCATGAAAAATTACAAGATGCGGAGAAACCGTTATGCTCTGGAGTCAAAATGTCTCGATTACGTTTTCTTCTGGAGATGTTTAAGATAAAAGTGAAGAATCGGTGTACAGCGGTTACGATGACAGATGTCTTACTTTTGATTAGGACATTATTAAATAATCCAGAAAACTTTCCAAAGGACTGGAAGGATGCTAAGTCTAGATTTCGTGCACTTGGACTGAACTACGAGAAAATTGATGCATGTCCGAACGACTGCATTTTATATTGCAAGGATTACTCAAATTTAGATAAATGTCCTGACTGCAAAAGTAGCAGATATAAGAATAATGATACTGATTCGAAGAAGAAAAAACCAGAGAAGATTTTAAGGTTCTTTCCTTTGATTCCCCGATTACAGAGATTGTATTCATACGAAAGAACAGCTAAAATGATAATATGGCACAGTAATATCAAAAGGAAAGATGTAACCGGTGTTATGCGACATCCATCAGATACAGAGGAGTGGAGAAAGTTTGATGAAATGTATCCATCGTTTTCAGAAGAAGTAAGAAACGTACGATTGGGTCTTTCTTCTGACGGCTTTAATCCATTCGGAAATATGAGTACGAGTTACTCTATTTGGACTGTGATTCTTGTTACATATAATCTGCCACCGTGGATGTCAATGGCATCTTCCTTTATGATGATGTCGTTATTGATACCTGTTCCTAAGGGGCCAGGTAATGCGATAGATACATATATGCAACATCTGATTGACGAACTAAAGATTCTGTGGAATTCTGGAGTTAGTACGTATGATGCGGTAAAGAAAAAATTCTTTACAATGCGTGCTTCTTTATTGTGGACAATTAATGATTTTCCAGCATATGCCAATTTATCAGGATGGAGTACGAAAGGTAAACTCGCATATCCGATTTGTATGGATAAAACACATTCGACATGGCTAAATGCGAGTATGAAACATTGTTATTTGGGACATCGTCGTTTCTTACCGGTCAGTCATAGATGGTTAAGAAGTGAAAATAATTACAAGTTCGATGGACAACCGTTTGGACGTCGTTTAAGTTTATCTCGCCGATCAGGAAGCACAATGTGGATGGAACAAAAAATTTTGGGAAACTTCTCTCTAGGCCGATTAACAAAGAGGAAGAATACAGGTGGATGGCGAAAATAAAGTATATTCTTTCAGGAGCTGCCCTACTGGCATACTTTACAGGTCCGTCATAACTTGGACGTGATGCATATAGAGAAGAATGTTATGGAAAATATTCTTTCAATTTTGAATATCTCTAGTACTGCCAAAGACAGTTTGCGAGCCAAACGTGATCTAATACAATTGGGTATCCGACCCGAATTACATCCGATTGAGTCTGACAATTCTAAAGTAATAATTCCTGAAGCAGTGTATACTTTATCCAATGCTGACAAAGATAAGATACTGGATTTTATTAAATCCGTTAGAGTATCTGATGGATTCTCCTCTCAAATTAGCAGATGCATAAATATGACAGAAAGAAAGATATCGTCATTAAAAAGTCATGATTGTCACGTACTTATGCAAGTACATTTTCCATTGTCAATCAGAGGAGTTGTACATCCAGATGTTTTGCAGCCACTGATTGAAGTCAGTCAGTTTTTTAAGGCTTTATGTTCGAAGACTTTAAACCCGGAAGTATTGTTCAGACTAGAGACAGATATAGTTATAACTTTATGTAAGCTGGAGCAGCTCTTTCCACCTACATTTTTTGATATAATGGTTCATCTCATTATTCATCTTGCTAGCGAAGCCCGGATATGTGGTCCTGTGCAGTATCGATGGATGTATCCAATTGAAAGATATCTACGGAAATTAAAGAATATGGTATTTAACAAAGCTTCACCTGAAGGTTGTATTGCCGAGGGATATTTATGTGAAGAATGTATCACATTTTGTGACATGTATATGGGTGATGGAAAGAGTATTAGATTCGATAGGTTCGAACGAAATAATGATGGTGAGTTGTGGACAGAAGATCCAAATAAACTTTGGATATTTCAACAGAATGGCTGAGCTATCCTAAAGAGTACCCGTCGTAGTATTTCAGATATTAAAAGAGATCTTATTCATTATTATATTTTGATGCAAGTAGACGAGGTAGATTCTTTCTTCGAAGAGTTTCAGTCAACAACCACTAGCAAATCAGACTTTCTGAAATGGTTCGGGGATAAAATTAAAATATTAAAAGTTACCAAAGATGAACGGTGAAGCGCAAATCTCGATATAATTCACAGGAGTCAATACTCATTGATAATATCACATTCTGGCTATATCGTTAACGGGTTTAGATTTCGAAAGAAGTCAATTGATGAAAATAAAGCGTCACAACTTTCAGGAGTAATAGTGAAGGCTGAACTCAATACTAAAATTGACGGATACTTTGGCGAGATTATTGATATACTTGAAATCAGTTTTACACATGATGCAAGGTGTGTTCTATTTCATTGCATCTGGTTCGATGTTGGTCGAGTTAGAGTAGGTTACAAAAAGGATAGAAATGGGGTTCTTTCTTTAAAGCAAACAGGTAGGTTACAAACAAATGAACCGTATACACTTGCCAGTCAGGTCGAACAGGTCTTTTATGTTCCAGATAACTCAGTTAGTGGATGGATAATACCAATTAGAACAACACCGAGAGATTTCTTCGACGTAAACGAAGAGGCAGATGCACTAGACAATGATGTAGCATATCAAAATAACTCCAATGATTTTTTGAGTGAGGTATTAGACAACGACAATGGAACTTGGAACTAGCAATTTCAGGTAATTTTTTTTATTTTCAATTTCTATTAATTGAAATTGTTGTCATCTATCGAAATGTATATATTTGAAATGCTTATTTAAAAATGCAGACATGGCTCCTAGACCTAGACGTATTCGGGAGGTCCCTGGACCTCCCCAGCAGCCACAGGGCGGTTCTTCTGATGCAGGTAGTGGATCTACACCGAGACGGCGTGGACCGGCTCAGTGTAGATTCTTAGACCGTCTTGCACCAGGGCAGACGTTACCTGTACGTATTGTTGGCGGAGATGCGGTAGGAGAGAACTCCACGGAGTTCCAGAGCTACCTTGGCCAGGTTGCCCGTGCGCGCGTCCCCATCACCACTCACGACTTCCGACAGCTTCCTTATGCTGTCAAGGCTGCCATACTTGCTGATCTGGAGGTATTCTAAAATCTTAAAACAGTTTTTGCATTTTATGACGTAATCGTTATTATATTTGTTGTATCAGGCTGTATTTACATGGGAACGCAGTATCCATGTCGATTCTCAGATTTTATCCCATGCTGCTGAGATGTTGCGTCTATACAAGGGACACATAAAAGCTAAGGTAAGATTTTTTTATTAATATTTAATATCAAGATATTTACATATTGACTATATTTATTTCTCCATTTGTAGTACTTCAACCCCCAGATTCCATATGAGCAGCTTGTGCAGAATATCCCTCCTGGTGTTACACCAGAGCAATGGAGGAAGCTGATTAATTTTTGGTCCAGTGACGATTTTGCGGTATGTATATAGTTTTCTTAGTTTTTTCTTTTATTTTTATATTGACATTGCGAAATTTCAGTCGATTTCTTCCAAGAATACGGCGAATCATTCGAAAGGGTTTAGGTCGACATATAAGATGGGAAGGAAGAACACCAACCAATTGAAGGACGACTTTGTAAGTATTTAAAAGATATTTACAACGATTAATTTTGAGTCTTAAACAATTTTAAGAAGTTGTTTAACTTTTTATAGTTGAGGGAAAATGAACGAGAAATGACCCGCATAGAGGTTTTTGCTGGGTCAAAGAGCAGAGACTTAGGAGGAGAGGTGCAGTGGGTTGATGAAGCCTACGCACCAATACATGTAAGTATAAATACAATTTTTACTTAAAGGATTAGTTATGATAATATACTAAATTAATTTTCTATTTCTCATATGCAGGAAGAAATGATTAGGCTCTCTACCACCTCCTCGCTGGATAGCACGGGGACGAGCAATCCCCCGTTGACGGCCGATGATGCCTTCCGTCAAGCCACTGGTCCAGAACACAGTGGACGCATCCGTTGCGGAGGACGGGGCAAAACGATCCGTACATGGTACGGAATGGGTGGTGCAGGTGGGTCGCAGTCTTCCTCGCAGGGAAGCCAGAGAGAAAGAGAGATGGAGAGGGAGCTGCGCGAAGTAAAGGCAACAGTGAATGCACAAGCTGCGGAGATGGCACAAATGCGTATGGACATGGCGAATTTCATGTCCTTAGTAAGCCGTTTTCAAAGTCAAGCCACGCCCCCTGTACAACCTGCACATCTCGGCGACGACGAGGAGAGTGAGGAGGAAACTGAAGAGAGTGACGGGAGTGGCGCATCAGAGTAGGTGGCATGGAGTTAGTACCCTAGTTAATTTTTATCCTTTAATTGTAATATTTTTTATTAATATCTAACATTATGTAGACTTGTTATCGTTTATTAATGTTGTTTTATGATTATGTTGTTGGATGTTGTGATATGGTTAGTTGTTGGATGTTTTGGTTTATTCTTTTGCAGAGAAGAATGATTGGTGTTGTAGAGTTTATTATGTTCATATTGTTGTCAGGTGTAATATTGAATGATGTAAGGAACATATCAGAATATATAATTTTTTTTTCCTGTCATGGTTTATTGAGGACGGTTGTAACCGTCCCCTCTAGAGCTACAGAAACGTCCCTCCAGCCAGAACAAATCACGGAGACTATTGGGGACGGTTCTAACCGTCCCCATTATGAAAGCGCAATTGGGACGGTTAAAACCACCCCTAATAGTCTTTTGTTGGCGTCGCTATAGATGCTACACTAGAGGGGACGGTTACAACCGTCCCTAATAGTCTTCTGTTGGCGTCGCTATAGACTTTTTCAGACTTCTGTTGGCGTCGCAAAAGACCTAAATTGTAGATGGGACGGTTGTAACCGTCCCTAAATGCAAATGTATGCGACGGTTGTAACCGTCCCTTCTACTCTGAAGGTCTTTTTGCGACGCCAACAGAAGCCTGAAAAAGTCTATAGCGACGCCAACAGAAGACGCGACGGTTGAAACCGTCCCGTATATACTTATGTTGGCGTCGCTATATACGCTAAGGTAAAGGGGACGGTTACAACCGTCCCATCTGCGTAACGCATGCGACGGGGGTAACCGACCCAAAGGTTTTCTGGGGCCATCTCAAAATGTTGAAGACCATTAGGGACGGTTGTAACCGTCTCTAATAATATAGGTTGTAGGGACGGTCGCAACCGTCCCTAATAGCCTTCGTGTAAGGGACGGTTACAACCGTCCCCAATGGTTGATTACATGAGACGGTTGTCAGAAGCGTCCCATATAGTCAAATGAGACGGTGGCTGAAGGGACGGTTTAGGAACCGTCCCCGTTGATCAGAGGGGACGGTTCTAGAGACAAAAAGGACGGTCTACGACCGTCCCCTTAGACCCACCCGCCTGTAGTGAAGATCTTAATGTGTTAACACTTGAGGAGAAGGACGTGAAAGGAGAATCTCTCTTCAAGGTGGATGATAAGACACTGATCTTGTTGAGTTTCATCCCATCTTCCTATGATCATATTGTGGCGATGTTACTCTATGGCAATGATACCATCACATTGGATGAGACAATTGCTTCGTTGCTTATGAACGAGTTTCGACGGAGGTCAACAGATGAGGTAACGAATGATAAAGGTCATGTGCCAGCAATTGGGGGTAGACATTCAAGATCAAGGAAGACATGATTTAGAGGTCGATCAAAGTCACGAGGTCCGATCATATGCTTCTATTATGACAAGAAGGGTCATAAAATACCCGATCGTCTGAAACGTGAGAAGGAGCATGGAAAGAAGAAGGTCGGTGATTATGAATCCGGCCAAGAGGATTCCAATGTAATCTCTGAGGGAGACTTTTTAGCGTTCTCTAGGGACATTAAGGCACATTCAGGATGGTTTCTTGACTCAACATTTTTTTAGACAAACGATCGGATTTCATTTCATCAAAAAGAGATCATCACCAAAACAACAAACTTATCCTGAGCCCAAGATACGCGGGCCCAGGAGCAAAATAGCAAAAGCAAAAAGCCCCTATGGACTTGGTATTTAGTACAATCAAAGAATACCATAGGAGGGGTAAAAACAAAAGCAACTAACAACTACATGGAATAACAAAAAGCCCCAGAATCGACAATTTTCAGATCATGTGTACTCGCTCAGGAAGCAGTTTAGTATATATCAGGCATGCAATGATGGCACAGTCAAGATGGGAGGTGGAGATGTTTACCACGTCAAGGGAATTAGATACATGCAATTTCATATGCTTGAAAGGAGTAGTACGAACTCTAACAGATGTTAGATGCATTCCTACATCCAAGAAGAATCTGTTTTTACTAGGAACGATCGGATCACACGGACATCAAGTCACCATTGAAGGGGGAGCTCTCAAAGCAAGCAAAAGAGCACATATGGTGATGCATGGGGCGAGGATGCCAAAGATGGTGTACATGATCAATGGAAGGGTCATGATAGGTGATAAAGTTCCATTTATTCCCTTTACGAGCAGTACGATGAGCGAGAGACACGTTACCACCATCTCTATTGCAGAAGGGCGCAATAAGGATAATCAAGTGTGGGCCGCTTTACTAGACGATGACAACACAATCTGTAGTCACGAGAGATTTGTGGTGCCACGTCAAGAGGCACAATGTTGAGTTGTGCGAGCGTGCCCAAGAGGGAACATGTCGAAAGTACCCAGTGGCAGGTGCGTCATCCAATGACTGTGACTTTTTTCTAATGAAACCTGCAGATGTACTCGAGACAATGAAGAAATCATGATGAGATTCAAATCAATGGGGAGATTATTAGGAACAAAAGTTATATTGGGATTGGGAATCCTATAGGTATGAGACTCCTAATCTTAATATAGTTGAGTTGTATTCTATGTGTAGTACTGATTGAAATAGGTCTATGGATTTGTAATTGAGCTATATAGAGGGAGATGAGGGCATTGCCTAACCACCACAACAAGAGGGAATACCATAAGAGAAAAAGAGAGTGGGAGAGAAGAGAAGGGAGAGAGCGAGGGAGCGGTGAGAGTTGTACTCATTCTTTTTCTTAGTGATTTTCTTCGTAGTCTTCTTCTTCGTGTGCTTCTGTGATAGTGTTTGATTGTGTATCCACATCTGTATCTGGGGGGTCATCCTCGAAGATTGGTATCCGAGCGAAGACGATACCGGATCGTGTCCCAACACTTTTTCCCCTTGTTTTTGATGTGTCCTTTATTATAATGCTCTTTCCACGACCTCGGTTGTTATTATGCTATAGGGTGTTTTCAAAGACGATAAACATTGAAGTGTGTTGTCTTCCTATCCTATAAGCAAATCGCCAAGCACAACACACTAGTAAAGTGGGTGCAAAATCCTTTTTGTGAATCCAGTACAAGAGGCAAGAGGTGATTTTGCACTATATAATAACTGGATGATAATACTAAAAATAAAAACTCCAAGCCGCAAGAGTATAGATAAAGAAGATGCAAACCACAAGTACAAGTTGATTCTAATATGGAAACCTATATAGGAAAACTACAACCCATAATACCATTCTAGGTAGGCCATTAGTCTTAATACCCTTGAGGCTCTCGACACCAGCTTTCTACGTATCCAATGGTCTCCATACTGCAAGGATAGCATCAGCTTTCTACGTATCCAACTACAAGGATAGCATCAGGAGGAAGAAAGTTCATCTTCCACTTTTAGACTATTAACATTAATGTCAGCTTGAACCCTGACATTATGGCATGCTCTATCATCCTTCACTCTATGATGTCAATGAGGGACTAGATACTCTTGCATAGCTCGTGATTTTCAATAATGTATATATAGAAGATGATATTTCTCTTCGCACTCTTGGCGAAGCATGCTTCCATTCGAACTACTTGCATCAACAATAGCTAAACTTTACCATCTTCCTTATTTGTACAATCCCCGAAGAAGATTTCTTTTCTAGCAAAGAGGAACGTATAACTTGAGCACCTATGTAAAATATGCTAAAAAGAAATTGATTAGGAATAATCTATAATTCACAAGCTTACAAAGAACATCGAGCAAAATAAATGCCCGAGAATGATGAAGATTGTTCGAGAGCTTTGAGAGTTCCCAGAGCTTTGACAGCTTTGAGGACTTGAATAACACACAAAAATAACACTCTTTCTTCACCAGAATGAATGAAATTGTTATTCTGGGTTGTGTATCTTACCAAGATCCATGATGACTTATTTATACTGTTGTCGAGGGCAAATAATCGATGGATCTAGTACATATGATTAAGAGTTGATTAAGCATGATTAGAAATATATTATAGGATTGACGAGCATGAAAATCAAGAGCCACAAATGTATCTGACAAGCCAGACACACCGTCGCTGAGAAGATGGCTCAAGTCCTGGCTAAATCAACAATCAACCCACACAATCAAATAATCAATCAAAATAAGGGGTTCAATTTTAATATAACCCTATATAATGATGTATAGTGGAAGTACATATAGGGTATCAAACTCAGGGAGCAAGGGGAATAGACGACAAAAATTGACAAAAAAGATAATGATTATTTCTATGTTTCTATAATGATTATTGAACTTTTAGTGGGTTTTTAATTCTCTATTTTTTGGATCTTTATTTTTATATTTTTTATGTGTTTTTAATTTTAAATTTTTTATTATCTTTTTTATTTTTGGATTTTTTCTTAATTTTCTTTTTCCCTTTTTAATTAGACATAAGATAAGTATATATAATATATAGATATAATATAGATGATATGGACTATAATTATACAAAATAAAGATAAAATAAGAAAAAAAACCATAGGGTACAATTCCTTTTTATTTTTATGGGTATTAAACATATATTTTTTCATATATTTTAAGAATTACAAAAATATTAATAATAATATAAGTAAATGTAGTATATAAATAGATGTTGTATTTTTATATTTATAAAATAGCTATAAATACTTCAAAAGTGAGGAAAGAATATATTTTTTTGTCTTTTCTATATTTTTCTCTATTTTTGATTTTTTTCTTAGAATTTTTACTATTTTTTGTATTTTTAATTGAACAAAGCTAAGAAAATAATGACTTTAGTTAATAGGCTGAATTGGTTTGGATTTCAAAAATAGCTAAAAATACTAAAAAATGTCCAAAACTATTTTAAATAAATTATAGATATATTACACTAAATTTAGAAACAGAGACAACTATTTTTGGATTTTCATAGAATTTTTTTATAAATTTTATAAGGATTTTTAGCTTTTAAATTTTAATGATTTTCTTTTTTTATTTTTAGGAATTTTTGGTCTATAGTTATGAAATATAATAATAAACTATATCTATTTTTTTGGAGTTTTTCAAAATTAATTTTATATTTTTTTGATATTTTTTTAGTACAAACATGAAAAAATGTATTGTTTTTTTATTTTTCAAAAATAGGATAATAGTTTTAACTAGCACAAGAAAAATATATGTGATTTGAAATATGCCCAGTCACTTAAAATTTTTTCCTAAAAATTTTGGATTCCAAATGACATTTTTTATAAACAAAATAAAAGAAATAAAAATATGTGTACTGACCAGGATCTAAATGTAATTATCCAAAAGTTTTTCTTTATTTTCGAACCCTTAACAATGTATAGGCCAATCATGCAAATTTCCCTGAATATTTAAGTCAGTATAAGTTAACAAGAGTATAAATGCAATATAAAAAAGCACAAAGTCCAAACTACATTCCCGGGGAATATGTGACGGTCAAAGCGTACGTGGCATGATCCAACGGCCCCCTTCTGATCTAGAGGGAAGAGCTCATCAGACGAATGCTGCTCTTCTCGAAGAACATGGAAGAGATTTGATCCTCAACCTCTTCATCCTCTGACAGTCTCTACAACTGCTAAGTGGTGCAAAAGGTGCCTGAAGTCGCTTCGCAGTGACTGGAAGTGTCAGAAATGGTCGGGTCCCAGCGATGGGGTCATGGCTTCTCGATGAAGGTTGGAGCTCCAATTGTCCTTACTTTTGACCAAAATCACCTCCCAGAGGCCCTTGACCGGAAGAACCTGTAATGTTAACTCAAATACACGAAGTGGGGATCTTGGAGGTTTTCTCTATAGGTGAATGAGGTGGGATGGCTCGGGTGTGGATCTCCTACGAAGGGTGACAGCGGGAGATCTGATCTCTCGATCTAGGGGGAGTCGAGGTGAATGAGATGTTCTGAGGCGTAGTTGATGAATACCCATTCATCACTCTTTATTCTTATATTTTAGCTACAAAAACCTATGCAAATGCATGTAGATATGTGTAAATAGGAAAAGTTAGCAAGAGCATGCATGTTTGTAAATATAGATAATTAGCATGTTTTTGTGCAAAAATAAAAGAATAAAGATGAAAAAGAAAAAGAGGGAAATATTTAGAATAAATATTGAGCAACCTAACCCAAGGGAGGGCTCAGCATGGGCCTGACCGCATAAAAGCCAAGTAGAGGGAGATAGGGGCTCACATATGTACATATTTGTAAATAAATAAAATAGATATTTTCCTCACCCAAAAATATGCTTGTATATATTTTGTATATATTTAGAAGCTATTAAAAACAAAATAAAAATTAAAAAAATCAAAAATCCAAAAACATCTCTTCACCATATACATAGACCACCTTCTTTATTTATTTCACCTTGTAAATAACCTAATTTATTTTCAAACCTTTTTGTAAATATCCCTTTTTATGTTTTGTAAATAAAATAAATAAAAAGAAACAAGACAAAAATCAAATAAAAATTACAAAATTAAAATACAAAAATATATTGTATATATACCATGTACATATATGTATATCACTAATTATTTAACCTATGTATATAAATAATAAAAATAAAGTAAAAATAGCCTTTTATTCCTCCTTTTATCCTATAAATAAATAAAATATAAAATAGGGATAAAAATGTATAAAAAGAACTAATTAAAAATCAAAAATCAAAAATCAATATAGTGTATATATACCTATGTATAGCTACTATGTATAGACCTTATTTTTATTTCCAAAAATTAATTAAAAATCACAAAAAAATAGAAAAAATTAAAACAAAAATATTTTATGTTTTGAGTTTTTGAAAATTCGGCCATTTAAGGCCCCAAAAAAATCAAATAAGAATTCAACCCTTGGCGGGCTCTGATTGGTCCACGGGGGATTGTTGACCCCCGGTCAACACCTCCCCCAGGACCACCAGAGCCCGGGTCCTGTTCGCAGACCCGACTTCGCCCAATTATCTCTACCAGACCCGATCCCCATTTCGCCTAATCTAAGGTCCTAATCATCCCCCGTGCATCCGGGAATCTCGCCCGATATTCTTCCTTGGGATCCGCGCTTCAGCTCGCCCTACCCGATCGATCCTTCCCGGACCTGCACCCATATAAAACTCGAGCTCAGCCGCCTCCTCATTCCATCTTTGGCTCTCCACCTTCACTCCCGTGACCTCCATTGTAACCACCGAGGTGACAGCTCGCGTTGGCCCTTGTTGCAGCGAGGAGGAGGTGCTTGGACCATCGATCCGGCAGCCGCGCGCCGCCGTGCTCCGCCACCTAGCTGGAGCTCGAGCCTCAGGCAGTGACGACCTTCGAGGCGACGACCAGGAGCTAGCCAAGCTCCAGCCCAGTCTTTCGCATCGCCCAGGTATCCATTTAGCGCATCTATTTAGTGTAATTTCATGTTTCGCCCAAATCGACCCCTCGCCGTGTTCCTCTGATTCCGACCATCTCGCGTACTATTTCGATCATCGGAGCACACCATCACCCTCGCCACTCCCTCGCGCACGTTCTACGCCCACTCGTTCAACCCAGCTCGCCCCGGAGCTGGGAGTCGAGCTCCTCCATCCCCAGCTCGCCGGAGCTCATTCGCACCGACCCACCAGCCACCGTCACCCCCCTTCTTTGGGTCGAGGCACTTTGCCCTCGACCCGCGAAGCTCCTGGCATGTTTTGCAGGTCAGAAGGAGGGCATCTGAGCCCCCCTCACATCAGGTCCAGGAGCCCACCGTCGCCGAGCTCGCCGGAGCCCCTCCAGGGCTCGGGTGGGCCATCGGACAGTACCAGCAGCTGCGGGACGCCGTCGCCCATCTTCCCCGATCACCAGGAGCAGCTGAGGAGGACTGCAGCTCACGCACGAGGCCGGCGAAGTTCGTCGGTGGAGTGTTCTTCCACCATCCTCCAGCACCGTCCGATCAGCCCCCGCTCCCAGTTTGCATCGCCACCATCCATTTCTCGAGGAGCAGCAGCCGTTGATCAGATCGAGGGGCTGATCTGAACCGTCCGAGCAGCAGAGAGAGAGCCACCTGAGACCTGACCCGTCCGATCCTCCACGTGGCTCCCTCTGGAGCGTCGATTTGGCCCAAGAGACAAAGAAGGAGAGCGCCACCATCCAGAGCCGCCCGATCTTCCACGTGGCGTGAATCCAGCCGTCGACGAATAAAGGGGTAATTTGCTTAGGGCCCCCTCTTAGTTTGTCTTTTTATTTTTAGTCCTGTAAATATTTTAGTAACTTTATTTACGTAGGGTAAATTGCATTGTGGACCCTGTGCTTGTTTGTATTTGCATGTATGCCCTTGTGTGTATGAGTCCACGTGCTTCGTCACGTGTCTAGCTGGGCTATTTACATTTTTCATCCTGTAGTTCTGTTGGGTTATGAAATGAATGAATACTTTTTGGTAATTGCATTTATGCCCCTGTGAGTGTTGTTTATGCGCATGTGCGGATTTTAGTGGGATTTTTGCATCCAAGCCCCTGGACTTTTGGTACGAGTTACCAAAAAGTCCAGAAACTTGGTTTTTATTACCAAAAGGCCCCTGAGTGCCCCAGGCACGCGCCACGCGCGTGACTTGCTGGGATTTTTGCACCTTGGCCCTCAGACTTTAGGGTATTTGCACTTACGTCCCTGTGCACAGTGCCCCCTCTTTGATTTTTGAATAAATATCAAACCACCTCCAAATTCGATGAAAATTTGACACATGGCTCCTACCATGGTGTTGGATTTTTGAGAATTTTTGAGGAGATTTTTGATTTTATTTAGTATTTTTAAAAATTCAAAAACCTTGTTTTTAGCTACCGTCAAGGTTTAAAAATACCAAAAAAATATAAAATCACCCCCAAAAATTCTAAAAAAATTAGCTACTGTTTCGTGCTTGTTGTTTGATTTTATAGCCAATTTTGGCTATTTTTCATCACTTAAAAACTCTAAAAATTGAAAAACCCTTAAAAACCCATAAAAATTATAAAAATTAATTTAAAAATCTAAAAACAATAATTAGGGTGCCTAAATTTTCCTTATCCTTTCTAGATTACAGGAAAATTACCTCCAAGGCCTGTTGAGACTCTTAAATATTTTATTTTTGAGTTTTAGGTCTTGCTGGACAGTACCTAGGATTTTTCGCACTGTTTGATTTTTTAGAAAATAATTTACCCATTAGAAAAATACCAAAAATTCACGAAAAACACTTAAAAACCTAAAAAACATAAAAACAATTTTTCCTTAATTTTTGCTTGATTTTTGGTGTGTTAAATAATTTGCCCAAGTGTGTTGATATTTGTTTTCTTTTATTTTCCTTATCTTTTTAAAATCCAAAAAATATAAAAATTATCAAAAACCACTAAAAAACATTTCCTTTTATTTTTATATTGTTTTTACTACTTCGTAGGCCCTAGGCCAATCCGTGCTCCTTGTGTTCGACCCTGGGAGCTATACCAGGTTAATCATATAGCTAGGACCGCTTGATTTGCTTTGTTTGATTTTCGATTCGTTTCGCGGTTCGATTCTTTTTCTTGATTGACACATCTTCTGAGATCTGGGTCGCAACGACCCTTGTTTCATTACCTTCACCCGGGTCTTAGGGATTTTTGTGCCATCAGAATGGCGCCGTTGCCGGGGAGCACGGCTTAGTAGTTATTTTTGACTTTCTTTTCGTTTTTGTTTTCGCGGCTTTTCGCGGCTCTTCGGAGCTCGCGGCTTTTCGCGGCTTTTGTTCATAGTTCCTTTTTGATTTATTTTGTTTTATTTTGATTTTCTTTTCTTTTTATTTTTGTTTGATTTTGTGTGACTATTTTATTTCTCATTTTTGCATATATACCCTTGTTCTTATTTTCATTTATTATTTGATTATTTTATTGGTCTGACCACCCTCTTCTGTCTTTCTTGCGAGGGCCCGAGGACCGCGGAGGCGACTTTCGAGGAGCCGGTGCAGCCGCGGAGTTCGGAGGCGGCTTCTTTCTCTACGAAGCCGCAGGAGAGAGCGTGAGAGAGAGAGTGAGTGGGAGAGGATAGCTTAGTTTATTTTCAATTCATTTATTATTGTAATAATACAGGAACTGTGAGACTTTTAGACACTTAGACCGTAGCGGGTCTGTTTCGCCGAGCACCGGCGTGCTCGGGGGACCCATTAGGACCTCGCGGTTTTTCGCGGTTTTCTCGCGGCTTTTCTTTTTCTTTCTTACTGTCATTTTCCGGGTTTTTCGCGGTTTTTGCTCGAGCCCCTAGACATAGGATTTTTGTTGGTTGTGACGTAAGATTTCTAAGGCCCAACACTTAATAGAATATCTGTTCCTATAGAACGTAATTGGACCTTACTAAAATTCACTAAAAAAGTTAGTTTAATTGGATTTGAGACCACGTGCCGTTAGGAGTCACATACAGCGCTGGCAGGACCCGTTGTGGCGGGCACCGAGTGACTCCCAAGATCGGACTCCGGACTCGATTCGGTTAACTAACTATTGTTCTTCACGATCAATAGAAGTTGCTTGTCTTAGGACTCGGCTTTTTACCGTTGCATCATATAGCTTAGTTTACTTTTCTGTCTTTATTTTATGCGCGGATCACTCTGCATGTAGAGAGCTGGAGGCAGGTACGCTTTTCTGACTTTGCATGCATCATTGATTTCTCGTGCATCGGCTTTTTCGACTTCTCCCCCCGATTTTGGACTTAATAACCAGGAGAACCGAAAAATTCGTTAGGCATTTTTGTTTGCATTGAAAAATACCTAAAAAGAGTAACCATAAAATTGGGACTGCTAAGACTATCGACCTTAAAACTCGCTCACCCTAAAAATTCTGTCTTGGGGAGAGCAACCCCCTCATTGCTTGGTTTGTATGTGCGAGAGAGTGACCCGAACACTAGGTAGAGCCCCCGTTGCTATACTTGACAGACTACCGACTCTTCCGTGCGGGCCAGTCGGTTGGGTTAGCAGCGGAGATCCCAACAGGTCACGTAATCGCTCTGATATTTGTGTGTTCACCAAATAAAACAGATAAGATAATTTGACTGAACTTTCACGGTCTTCAGCTCGCGTTGCGTTGGTGAACCGGGGGTTTGTTTTTCGATCATAGTTTTTCCAGATCTCATCCGCCCTACTCGCCAGATCGAGATGATGGGTAGACGATCTCTTAGGCAGCCTTTGGCTGCACGCTTTCGGGCGCGTCTACCTCATCATCTAGGTTGGCTCGCGAGAGCTCAGACCCGCTCTCCGAGCCCGAGTATGACTCCACCCTGTTCCCCCTCGATCCCCTTTCTGATCTACCCGAGAGACGTGAGCCCGAGGAGAGACTTATTCATTTGACAGCACCTGAGTTGGGCTCCTTCGATTTTGCAGACGTCGAGATGGCAGGCGCAGGCAGTTCTGACGATCACTCCCGTCCCGAGCACTTTGTACTGGACCAGGGAGCGATCAACTCCACCCATTGTAACCACCGAGGTGACAGCTCGCGATCAGGGAGGAGGAGGCGTGACAGTCCAGCAGCAGCTCCGCGATCAGGGAGCTTTTATGATAGAGATGAGGCGTGAGATGGAGAGGCTCAGAGCAGAGAGAGATGCACAGAGCGAGCCCGAGGACCCCGATGAGGCACAGGCACGAGCCGCAGCAGCAGCAGCAGCAGCTGCGGCCGCCGCCGCAGCGGCAGCAGCCACAGGAGGAGCAGGACCACCTAGACCGATGCGGGAGTTGCACAACCCGGATCTACCTTGATGCACCTACAGGAGTTTCTCATGATTTGCAGTACTGTCCACGACAGGCATGTGGACCAGGATACCATACGGATGATTGCCTTCCCCTTCTCACTGGCAGATAGAGCAGCCACCTGGCTGAAGCATTTGGGGAGATTCGTGTACACATGGGAGCAGCTCCGCACCGAGTACTTGAACAAGTACTATCCACTCGGGCGGACGAATGCAGCGAGGGCCCTGATCAGCAACTTCTCCATGTTCCCCAACGAGCAGTTCCATGAGGCTTGGGAGAGGTTCAGAGAGCTTTTGGACAGATGCCCACACCACGATATCACGAAGCCGAACCTAGTTCAGAGCTTCTTCAGTGGGTTGTCACCAGAGCTACAGGGCCTGGTGAACGCTTCTTGTGGCGGGTCCTACTTCGCCAAGGACCACGACCAGGTCTGGGCCATTTTTGAGGAGATGGCAGAGAACTACATGGTCATGTCCCAGACCCGGCTCTACACTCAGAAGACCCAGCCACATCAGCCAGGATCCGTGCAGTACCAGAGGATAGCACGGGTAGATGCAGGTCCTTCCAGTTCGTCCGCAGCAGCCACATCAGCAGCACAGTTAGAGTCGTCAGCTGCGGACATGGGCATCATCAGCGAGAAGCTGGACCGCATGGAGCTGATAGAGAAGAAGCAGTGCCAGAGCATAGCACAGATGGATCAGATGGCACAGGTCTTGAGCGACCTGAAGACACAGCTCATGTGTCTCCAGGAGACACAGACGGCTTCTCAGCCCCGTCTTCAGTCGCGAGGCGACGCCGGCAGCAGTAGCAGCTCGTCCCAGCGCTCCAGCACCCCAGTGCAGCCTAGACAGGTTCACCTTGTACAGGCGGAGCCGTACCAGCAGCCGCAGCCCACCTTGCAGTCACCACCATCTCCAGAGATGCAGATGGTGGTCTACCAGCCGGATCAGCCGTTGGCAGTACTACCCCCAGCCCCCTTTGATGCAGAGCCGTTGATGGATGTCAACGGGATCTGGTACGACCGTCCCCAGCCTGGGATCCGACGAGATCATCCCGGATTCAGGTGGGGGAGTGGTGGTGCCCAGCCCCAGCAGCAGCCGTCAGCACAGGGAGGGCAGTACTCCCAGCCGAGAGACCATCACCAGCCGCAGCAGCAGCCCCCAGTCTACCAGCAGCAGTCGTCCTACGTTCCTCGTCCCTATCAGCAGCAGGGACAGCCTTGGAGACGTGAGCAGCAGGCTCACCAGGGATACCAGCACCAGCAGCACCCTCCTTCTTATCCCTCTCACCCATACCAGCAGCCGCAGCCTCACCCACAGAGAGGCCACCCGCCGGGCTCCCAGGAGAGCCCCGCTTTGGATGATATCGCCCACCTCCTCACGGACCAGCAGGCCACATTCAGACGGGAGATGGATGAGTTCCGCCATGAGATGCGGGACCTGATGAGAGGGAAGGCCGCCATACCCGCCCAGATAGAGCCGAACCCGAACAATCTCAAGCGGAAGTCTGAGCAGGTAGTACATACTGAGTTAGCCACTCCTAGCGATCCATTTGATGATACTTCTTCAGATCTTTTTGATGTTGATTTTGCCACGCTTAGGAGCGGTAGGACCCCAGCCGGCGGCGGCGCCTCAGCTGAGCACCATCCCGAGGCGCCACAAGAGGAGGAGGAGAGCGGTACTGAGGCCGCTCCAGATGATGACGGTGGTACTGAGGCCACCAAGGATGCTGATCCTACAGGCGGTACTGAGGCCGCCACTTCACCAGATCTAGGAGGTGGTACTGATGCCACTCCAGCAGCAGCCGAGCCAGCACGCGGTACTGATGCCGCGAGACGTCTACCTTCAGCAGCAGCAGCAGAGCAGCCCGCCCGTGGTGGTACTGAGGCCACCGGTGTTTGTACAGATAGTAGTGTTGTTTTTCCTCATGGGCATGTATCTCGGAACTCTGCTATGAATAAAGGAAAAGGTTTATTTTCTTCTGGTCCCACTGTGGTGCGTGATGTATGTGTGGATCCGGTCCTTGAACCGCTTAGACCTTTTCCTAGTCCTTCATCTGAGAAGGACCCAGTGATCCCTTTCCCTAGAGCCCTTCAGATGGGGAAGGGGAAGAAAAATGACCCAAAAAAAGAGAGAGCTTGAGGAGTTCAGCCAGAGCATGATCGATCGCTTCCACATCCAGCTGACCCTCCAGGAGGCTTTGCAGCACATCCCCCTTCTCCAGAGATCTTTGAGAGAGAGGACTACAGTCAGGAGGAGGAGGAGGAACCACACTTCAGAGATACATGTGCTGACCAAAGCCACGTGCTTTGCGATCCAGAACCGACTGCCAGCCAAGAGGCCAGATTCAGGGGCCCCGTATGTCAGATGCCAGATTAGTGAGCAGTGGTTCGACCGTACTCTTCTAGATAGCGGATCGTCGATTAACCTTCTTCCGGCAGCCCTTCTCGACCGCTTCGAGTTGGGCACTCTTCGACAGAGCAGGACAGTCCTTCAGTTCGCTGATCGATCTGTCAAGAGGCCGAAGGGGTTATTACGAGACGTTATCGTCACGATTCAGGGTCTGCAATTCCCCGTGGACTTCGTAGTGTTGGACATGGAGATCCCTGAGTCAGTGACCGATACCCCCATCATCCTTGGTCGTCCGTTTTTGGCCACAGCCAAGGCGGTGACTGATCATGATAGCGGGAAGGTGTACTTTCGCGTCCAGGGCGAGAGTATACAAATAGAGACGGTCGAGGACTATAGAGCCAGATTCAGATCCCGCTCAGATGCGAGTACCGATTCAGAGCAGCTGACAAACGCAGAGCCAGACATCCACCAGGACTGTGATTTTGTGATCACAGATGATGAGGCAGCTTGGGCAGACCTTGAGACACAGACCACCCTCTCACTTTCAGACACAGCTGAGGCAGAGATGATAGCAGAGGAGAGTCTGGAGAGCACAGACCTGGTTCAGGATACTATTGCGGCAGCAGAACCGGTCCTTAATCGCAGCACAGTGAGTTGTGAGGGTGGTGCTGATGCCACCTTGTTTTCCGGTGGTACTGATGCCACCGTTTCTGATATAGATCCCTCGGATTCAGAGTCTGATTGGGCCGATTGCTATGATCAGATGCCAGACTTGAGTCCAGTTGAGCCTATTGATGAGGAGGAGGTAGATGCAGAGCCGAGCAGAGACAGTGCAGTAGAGTCGCCTTCTCCAGATCCAGTTTGCGAGAGTACGCTTTCACTTTCCCAGGCAGATTTGGCAGACCTTGCAGCTTTCACTCAGTTTCTTCCACAGCCAGATTTGCCGGCACCCAGCATTCCAGAGCTGAAGCCGCTCCCTACTTCGCTGAAGTATCGATTCCTTGCGGGCGATCCAGAGATGTACCCAGTCATCATCTCCGCCGAGTTGACTGGAGAGCAGGAATCCCGTTTGATGGGGGTTCTTGAAAAGAACCGCAAGGCGATCGGATGGAGCGTAGCAGATCTCCATGGGATTAGTCCATCAGTGTGCTCCCACCACATCTATCTCGAAGATGGGGCGAAGCCGTCGCGTGAGTTCCAGCGGCGTCTGAACCCCAACCTGAGAGAGGTTGTCATGAAGGAAATATCGAAGTGGTGGGGTGCAGGTTTTATTTATCCCATTTTCGACTCCAAGTGGGTCAGCCCCTTGCATGTGGTGCCCAAGAAGACGGGCATCACGACTGTGATCAGTGAGTCGGGAGAGGAGATTGCTACACGAGTACCCACCTCTTGGAGGGTTTGCGTTGACTACAGGAGACTCAACCAAGCCACCAAGAAGGACCATTTCCCCCTGCCTTTTATTGACCAGATCATTGAGAGACTGGCAGGGAAGAGCCATTATTGCTTCCTGGATGGGTACTCGGGCTACAACCAAGTGGCCATCGCTCCTGAGGATCAGGAGAAGACCACCTTTACCTGTCCCTTCGGCACATACGCTTTTCGACGCATGCCATTCGGGCTATGCAATGCCCCTGCGACTTTTTAGAGGTGCATGCTGTCGATCTTCTCGGACATGGTAGGGGAGTGCCTAGAGGTCTTCATGGATGATTTCTCGATCTACGGCGACGGATTTGATTCTTGTCTTGACTGCCTAGATCGAGTACTTCAGCGATGTATTGAGTATCACTTGGTGTTATCTTGGGAGAAGAGTCACTTCATGGTGACTCAAGGGACGGTGCTTGGCCACATCATCTCCAACAGGGGCATGGAGGTTGATCCGACCAAGGTTGATGTCATTAGGAAACTCACACCGCCGTCCAATTTGAGGCAGTTGCGGTCATTTCTGGGGCACGTTGGATTTTACAGGAGATTCATTCAGGATTTTAGCAGGATTGCCCGACCGTTGACCGACCTCTTGACGAAAGACACCGAGTTCCTTGTCGATGACAAGTGTCTTTCGTCATTTGCTACTCTCCAGCAGTGTGTGATTGAGGCTCCTGTCTCCAGCCACCTGATTGGTCTCTCCCATTCGAGATCATGACGGACGCCTCCGATTTTGCCGTAGGGGCAGTGTTGGGACAGAGGAGGGATGGAGTACCATTTGCTATACACTATGCTAGCCGCACATTGGATTCCGCCCAGCGGAATTATACTGTCACAGAGAAGGAGATGCTAGCAGTAGTGTTCGCCCTGGATAAGTTCAGATCATATATCATTGGATCCAGAGTGACTTTGTTCACAGATCACACCGCCATCAGGTACCTCATGGCAAAGAAGGATGCCAAGGCCAGACTGACTAGATGGATCCTTCTACTCCAGGAGTTCGACATTGAGATTAAGGATAAGCCTGGAGTCAAAAATGTGGTGGCGGATCACCTCTCCCGATTAGAGCAGCCTGAGGAGACTGAGCAGATTGATCCTATCAGAGATACCTTCCCAGATGAGGCGATCCTTGCTATCGCCTCACTCCCATGGTACGCCGATATTGTGAACTTCCTCGTTGCTGGGAAAGTTCCACAAGTTTGGCCCAGGCAGAGGCTTGAGACCTTCCTAGCGAAGGCCAAGTCCTACCATTGGGAGGATCCCATCCTTTACCACGAAGGAGGGGATAGCGTCTGGCGTCGGTGTATTCCTCAGGAGGAACACCATAGCGTCCTCACTTACTGCCACAAGCTTGAGGCAGGAGGACATCATTCTGGGAGGAGAACGGCACAGAAAGTGCTCCAATCCGGCTTGTGGTGGCCTACCCTCTTCAAGGACTCAGATGAGTTCGTGAAGAGGTGTACTGACTGTCAGAGGATGGGCACTTGTGGACTGCGTGATATGATGCCGATGCAGCCCATTCACTTCTGTGAGGTTTTTGACGCATGGGCATCGATTTCATGGGTCCATTCCCTAAGAGTCAGGGATTTGAGTACATTCTGATGGCCGTAGATTATGTGAGTCGTTGGGTGGAGGCTATCCCCGCCCGAGCCGCTGATGCGAGGACAGTTTGCAGATTTTGAGGAAGCATATCATCACGCGGTTCGGGGTTCCACGAGTTCTGATTTCTGATGGGGGATCTCACTTCATCAACGACCAGGTGAAGGCACTTGCTAGCGAGTTCTGCATAGATCATCGTGTTGCTACACCATACCATCCACAGACGAATGGTCTAGCCGAAGTGTCGAATCCGGAGATCAAGACTATTCTGCAGAAAGTCGTCCGCTCTGACCGAAAGGATTGGTCACAGCTATTGGACTCGGTCTTGTGGGCATATAGGACGTCTTTCAAGACACCTTTGGGCACATCTCCCTTTCGCCTCGTATATGGCAAGCCCTGTCACCTACCAGTTGAGCTGAGGCACAAGTCACTCTGGGCAGTTACAGACATACTTATGGATCCAGATGGTATAGGAGACCAGAGGAGGGCAGAGCTAGCTGCCCTGGAGGAGCTTAGAGATGCAGCTTTCTCAAGCAGCCTACATTATAAGGAGAGAGTCAAGGAGTGGCATGATTCTCATATCAGCCACAAACATTTTGAGATTGGACAGAGAGTATGGCTGTTTGAATGCGAGGCTTAGATTATTTCCAGGGAAGCTACAGAGCAAATGGAAAGGACCTTATCTGGTTCGGAAGGTACACGACAACGGTAGCATCGACATATCTGAGTTGTCAGCTGAGAGTACCTTCCGAGTGAACGGCCAGCGGCTCAAACCATTTCTAGATCATGAGCCGCGGGTCGTGGATCTTGCCCCTATTCATTTTGGCGTGAGATGTGGTCTTTGACTCACATCTAATGCATCTCACGCCTGAGCTTTACTGATCCTCCTCTTGTACATAGATCCAGATGTCCATATCACCACATTCCTTAGTCCCACATCCCTTTTCTTCATCTTGTGATTATGCTATACTTAGGGTTGCACTTTACCCTAAGTATAGGGGGGGATGTGAGACATTTTGGGTATTTCTTTTGCTTCTGTCTACCTCTGTTTTGCTGCCTATACTTAGGGATATTTCACCCTAAGTATAGGGGGGGTAGACCCTGTACATTCTCCACTCGGTTTTCCCTTAGTATACAGCCTGCTATACTTAGGATTACTTGATCCTAAGTATAGGGGGAAGACCCGAGTCCTTTTTGACTTTTTATTCTCCTTCTGTATAGCCTTCCTTTTCACTTCCCTATACAAAGCACGAATTATGTCTTCTTCATCGCTCTTGACTCTGAGGACATCGTTCGAGCTAAGTATAGGGGGGTGTGTATATATTTCATATATACTTTAGCCATAACTCGTACTTTGTGTGAGTGTGTTAATAAATAAAAATGGCTAAAAAACCACAAAAATTAAAATTTTTTATTTTCATTACATAATCTTCTTTTATTTGCACATACATAGCTAGTGTACAAATTATTTTTGTAAAAATGATTTCAAAAATCTTTTGTGTAAAGCTTGTGTAAATATTTTCTGTATCAAAATTATGTATATAGTACAAAATTTTTCCAAAATGTTTTGAAAAATCAAAAGTTTGCAAAAATCTTGTGTAAATGTGTGTAAATATCTTTTTGCAAAACTTGCACTTCAATGCATCATCATTCATGATTTCAAAACATTTTTCAAAAATTTTGCATGATTGTAAAATTTGTGTAAATATGCATCTTTTTGTACATACGTATATAGTTTTTCTGATGATAGTTGACATTTAAACTAAGCCTGGAATCAAATTGAGAAATGGAGCTTGATTAAGATCTTAATCCACCTAATTTCTAAGAGGAACCTTATAGGGCTTAGGTTTAAGGCTTTTCAGGTCCATGGTGACTTAATTCTTTGAGTCCACTAGGCTATGATCACATGTCATCTCAATGAGCCTAAGTAGAGCACTTAACAACAACACATGACTCATATAGATTATGGCTTTACTTGGACAACCGCACTATGCCCCGAGCTCTCTACGGATGAGGGTGGTGAGGAGGCAGTCTTCCTTGACTTGGGGTAGCATATGAGGGTAGTACTTCTAGGCGGAACCTCTCTTCTTCATTTAGTGAAGGAAGTGCGTCTCAACTTGGTCTGGTTGCCATGAGGTCTAACGACGGGAGTTGTGGGTTGCGATAAAGCTTCAAAAGAGGGATAGTCTACTGGCTCAAGAGGAAAAACTCCTTGTGTATATGCTGCACATGTACATGTTGTATAGATGCACTCGAAAAAAAATGCAAAAAGAAAAGAACTCCAAAAAAAAAGTGGTGGGTCTGAGAGAAAATGATAATCCCACCGGAGTATGTATATAAGTGCAATAAGCAAAGCTTGGTTTCATGATCCACCTGTTGTAGCTTGCAGCAGGGAGACTTGGCTACACTGGTCAAGCTCCCAAGGGTACTTGGCTACACTGGCCTTGACCCATTCTCTTCTTCCCCCTCTTCTTGAGCCGGTTGTACTTGAACTTAGAAGGGAATACCCCGCTCCTCGAGGAAAGAGTGGCCAGATTGAGGTCATAGAGTTACCTTGTTAGGGAGGGTTGTCAAGTTGCCATTTCTGAGGTGGAGAGCTTAGACCTCACTTTCACAGGACAAGAAAGGATTCATGGTCTTCAGGGTTTGTGATTGATGACTTGTTCTGATCTGGAGCATTGAGGAGTCTTGGTTATAGGATAGTGGAACTTAGAGGCTGTTAGGTTTTAAGCTTAAGTCTAAATAAGGTTCCGACACATTAATAATCCAAAGATCTGATTAAGCTCCATACCTCAATTTAAGGAAGGCAAGTTTAATAATCAACCTTGATCCATGTACATTCTCTTTTTCTTTTTCTTTTTCTTTCTTTTTCACTTCTTTTTCAAATAAGTGTTTGCTAAGGGACTAGCAAATTATAGTATAGGGGGGTGATGAATACCCATTCATCACTCTTTATTCTTATATTTTAGCTACAAAAACCTATGCAAATGCATGTAGATATGTGTAAATAGGAAAAGTTAGCAAGAGCATGCATGTTTGTAAATATAGATAATTAGCATGTTTTTGTGCAAAAATAAAAGAATAAAGATGAAAAAGAAAAAGAGGGAAATATTTAGAATAAATATTGAGCAACCTAACCCAAGGGAGGGCTCAGCATGGGCCTGACCGCATAAAAGCCAAGTAGAGGGAGATAGGGGCTCACATATGTACATATTTGTAAATAAATAAAATAGATATTTTCCTCACCCAAAAATATGCTTGTATATATTTAGAAGCTATTAAAAACAAAATAAAAATCAAAAAAATCAAAAATCCAAAAACATCTCTTCACCATATACATAGACCACCTTCTTTATTTATTTCACCTTGTAAATAACCTAATTTATTTTCAAACCTTTTTGTAAATATCCCTTTTTATGTTTTGTAAATAAAATAAATAAAAAGAAACAAGACAAAAATCAAATAAAAATTACAAAATTAAAATACAAAAATATATTGTATATATACCATGTACATATATGTATATCACTAATTATTTAACCTATGTATATAAATAATAAAAATAAAGTAAAAATAGCCTTTTATTCCTCCTTTTATCCTATAAATAAATAAAATATAAAATAGGGATAAAAATGTATAAAAAGAACTAATTAAAAATCAAAAATCAAAAATCAATATAGTGTATATATACCTATGTATAGCTACTATGTATAGACCTTATTTTTATTTCCAAAAATTAATTAAAAATCACAAAAAAATAGAAAAAATTAAAACAAAAATATTTTGTGTTTTGAGTTTTTGAAAATTCGGCCATTTAAGGCCCCAAAAAAATCAAATAAGAATTCAACCCTTGGCGGGCTCTGATTGGTCCACGGGGGATTGTTGACCCCCGGTCAACACCTCCCCCAGGACCACCAGAGCCCGGGTCCTGTTCGCGGACCCGACTTCGCCCAATTATCTCTACCAGACCCGATCCCCATTTCGCCTAATCTAAGGTCCTAATCATCCCCCGTGCATCCGGGAATCTCGCCCGACATTCTTCCTTGGGATCCGCGCTTCAGCTCGCCCTACCCGATCGATCCTTCCCGGACCTGCACCCATATAAAACTCGAGCTCAGCCGCCTCCTCATTCCATCTTTGGCTCTCCACCTTCACTCCCGTGACCTCCATTGTAACCACCGAGGTGACAGCTCGCGTTGGCCCTTGTTGCAGCGAGGAGGAGGTGCTTGGACCATCGATCCGGCAGCCGCGCGCCGCCGTGCTCCGCCACCTAGCTGGAGCTCGAGCCTCAGGCAGTGACGACCTTCGAGGCGACGACCAGGAGCTAGCCAAGCTCCAGCCCAGTCTTTCGCATCGCCCAGGTATCCATTTAGCGCATCTATTTAGTGTAATTTCATGTTTCGCCCAAATCGACCCCTCGCCGTGTTCCTCTGATTCCGACCATCTCGCGTACTATTTCGATCATCGGAGCACACCATCACCCTCGCCACTCCCTCGCGCACGTTCTACGCCCACTCGTTCAACCCAGCTCGCCCCGGAGCTGGGAGTCGAGCTCCTCCATCCCCAGCTCGCCGGAGCTCATTCGCACCGACCCACTAGCCACCGTCACCCCGCTTCTTTGGGTCGAGGCACTTTGCCCTCGACCCGCGAAGCTCCTGGCGTGTTTTGCAGGTCAGAAGGAGGGCATCTGAGCCCCCCTCACATCAGGTCCAGGAGCCCACCGTCGCCGAGCTCGCCGGAGCCCCTCCAGGGCTCGGGTGGGCCATCAGACAGTACCAGCAGCTGCGGGACGCCGTCGCCCATCTTCCCCGATCACCAGGAGCAGCTGAGGAGGACTGCAGCTCACGCACGAGGCCGGCGAAGTTCACCGGTGGAGTGTTCTTCCACCATCCTCCAGCACCGTCCGATCAGCCCCCGCTCCCAGTTTGCATCGCCACCATCCATTTCTCGAGGAGCAGCAGCCGTTGATCAGATCGAGGGGCTGATCTGAACCGTCCGAGCAGCAGAGAGAGAGCCACCTGAGACCTGACCCGTCCGATCCTCCACGTGGCTCCCTCTGGAGCGTCGATTTGGCCCAAGAGACAAAGAAGGAGAGCGCCACCATCCAGAGCCGCCCGATCTTCCACGTGGCGCGAATCCAGCCGTCGACGAATAAAGGGGTAATTTGCTTAGGGCCCCCTCTTAGTTTGTCTTTTTATTTTTAGTCCTGTAAATATTTTAGTAACTTTATTTACGTAGGGTAAATTGCATTGTGGACCCTGTGCTTGTTTGTATTTGCATGTATGCCCTTGTGTGTATGAGTCCACGTGCTTCGTCACGTGTCTAGCTGGGCTATTTACATTTTTCATCCTGTAGTTCTGTTGGGTTATGAAATGAATGAATACTTTTTGGTAATTGCATTTATGCCCCTGTGAGTGTTGTTTATGCGCATGTGCGGATTTTAGTGGGATTTTTGCATCCAAGCCCCTGGACTTTTGGTACGAGTTACCAAAAAGTCCAGAAACTTGGTTTTTATTACCAAAAGGCCCCTGAGTGCCCCAGGCACGCGCCACGCGCGTGACTTGCTGGGATTTTTGCACCTTGGCCCTCAGACTTTAGGGTATTTGCACTTACGTCCCTGTGCACAGTGCCCCCTCTTTGATTTTTGAATAAATATCAAACCACCTCCAAATTCGATGAAAATTTGACACATGGCTCCTGCCATGGTGTTGGATTTTTGAGAATTTTTGAGGACATTTTTGATTTTATTTAATATTTTTAAAAATTCAAAAACCTTGTTTTTAGCTACCTTCTAGGTTTAAAAATACCAAAAAAATATAAAATCACCGCCAAAAATTCTAAAAAAATTAGCTACTGTTTCTTGCTTGTTGTTTGATTTTCTAGCCAATTTTGGCTATTTTTCATCACTTAAAAACTCTAAAAATTGAAAAACCCTTAAAAACCCATAAAAATTATAAAAATTAATTTAAAAATCCAAAAACAATAATTAGGGTGCCTAAATTTTCCTTATCCTTTCTAGATTACAGGAAAATTACCTCCAAGGCCTGTTGAGACTCTTAAATATTTTATTTTTGAGTTTTAGGTCTTGCTGGACAGTACCTAGGATTTTTCGCACTGTTTGATTTTTTAGAAAATAATTTACCCATTAGAAAAATACCAAAAATTCACCAAAAACACTTAAAAACCTAAAAAACATAAAAACAATTTTTCCTTAATTTTTGCTTGATTTTCGGTGTGTTAAATAATTTGCCCAAGTGTGTTGATATTTGTTTTCTTTTATTTTCCTTATCTTTTAAAAATCCAAAAAATATAAAAATTATCAAAAACCACTAAAAAACATTTCCTTTTATTTTTATATTATTTTTACTACTTCGTAGGCCCTAGGCCAATCCGTGCTCCTTGTGTTCGACCCTGGGAGCTATACCAGGTTAATCGCATAGCTAGGACCGCTTGATTTGCTTTGTTTGATTTTCGATTCGTTTCGCGGTTCGATTCTTTTTCTTGATTGACACATCTTCTGAGATCCGGGTCGCAACGACCCTTGTTTCATTACCTTCACCCGGGTCTTAGGGATTTTTGTGCCATCAGTAGTAGAAGCATAGAGAATCGAAAGGGAGGTGAAAGATGCATCGGAGAATGACCAAAAAAACAATGCGAACAGTTGCTGGAGCTCAACTCCGGCAAACTACGAAAGGTCGATTTAACGAATATGGATCTATCTCACTGGGATGAAGGAGCCGGAGGAGCTCTGCCATTGGTGGCCGGTGATGCCTGAATCTCTTACTTTGCGCTTCTTCCTCCTCACCAATCGGTCCAACGAACTCCTTGCTGTCACCAGGAAGCCAAGGCACTCAAAGAATTGGGGATTTCGAGGGCAAACAAGGATTAAAATCAAATGGTGACCGGAGACTTATTTTTATACTTGGAGATCTTTGACCGAGTCTACTAACCACTTCAGCGATCCATCGATCGAGGCATCAATGTTGCATGAAAGGGCATGGATCGAGAAACAAATCATAGAAGCAATCAAATCGGGATAGTGCTAGGAGAAGCGAGGAAAATTCAAGGAAAATGTGCAGTTAGCGAGGCTAGCAGGCTTAGGGTTACAGGGGGCTCTGTTGACCAGCAGGTCAACCGAGGATCCGCTCCCATTGGGTCACTTGACCGCAAAAAGATAAACCAGAGAATAAATTCAAAAAGAAATCAAAATAAAAAGTAAATAATTTATTTAATTTTTTTATTAAAACATGAAAAATCTGTATTATTTTATGTAGTATTTTAATATGATTTTTATTTATTTTTAAAAGTTAATTTATTGTATGTTTATTTTTACAAGTACAAATGTAGGTATTGACCTATATAATATGCAATTTATTTTTATTTTCTATTCTATTATTTTATCTACATATTTTATATATTTATAGTTTATTTGAATGCGTATAAATATATTTTTAATATTTTTTTGAAGTGATTGGTCTACTTAAATAAATATATGTATTTATTATATATTTATGTATATTTATAAATCACATGTATATTTTTGTATGCTTATTTATTTTGTTTTTATAATGACTGTGATTTATTCTAATTAGGGTTTTTATCACTTGTGCCCCTCCGAGATATAGCAATATCAGTTATGCCCCTATCTTTTTGGTAATATCAATTGTGCCCCTCACTTCTTTTTCCATTATCACTTGTGCCCTTCCATCAGATTGACCGTCAAAAAATTAAAATAACCATGTTTTATTCAAACCATGATGTGGTTAAGAAGGGTATTATGGTCCGAACAAAATCAGGGACGGAGGAGGAGCTCGAGGGAGGAGCTCGGGGGGGGACCACGACGGAGGGAGGGGGAAGCGTAGGGGGCAGGGGCGGCGGGGAGCAGGGGGCGGCGCGGGGGAGCACGGGGCAGCGCAGGGCAGGGGGAGGGGAAGCAGGGGGCGGCGGGGGGAGGGGGAGCAGGGGGCGGCACAGGTGAGGGGAGGGGGCGGCGCGAGGCAGGGGAGGGCCCAGGGGGCGGCGCGGGCGAGGGGAGGGGCCGACGCGAGGCAGGGGGAGGTCCCAGGGGGCGGCAAGGGGCAGGAGGAGCATGGGGCGGAGCGGGGGAGCACGGGGTGACCCAGGGGAGCACGGGGCGGTGCGGGGAGGGGAGGGGGCGACCCAAGGGAGCACGGGGCGGCACGGGGGAGGGTAGGGGGCGGCCCATGGGAGCACGGGGCGGCGCGGGGGAGGGGAGGGGGTGGCGCGGGGGAGCATGGGGCAGCCCAGGGGAGCACGGGGCGGCGCGGGGGAGGGGAGGGGGCGGCATGGGGGAGCATGGGACGGCCCAGGGGAGCAGGGACGGCGCGGGGGAGGGGAGGGGGCGGCCCAGGGGAGCACGGGGCGGCGCATGACAGGAGGAGGGGAGGCCCAGGAGGAGGAAGAGGATGGGGGAAGAGGAGGAAGAAGAGGATGAGGGAGAGGGTGTCAAAATGACCACTGGACCTTTTTTTAAATTAATTCTGCTTATGTCCTCAAAGTTAACGTCCGTTTGCACTGTGGATGGATGACAACTAACACAAGGGACACAATTGATTAAACAACAAGAAGTGAGGGGCACAACTGATATTACCAAAAAGATAGGGGCATAACTAATATTGCGATATCTCGGAGGGGCATAAGTGATAAAAATCCTTCTAATTATGTATATATATTATGAGTAATATTTACAAAGTTCCAAAAAAATAAAAATATACAAAGAATAAATAAAATTATGATTTTTCAGGTATAATGTACAATAGGGTCCAAAACCTGACTTTTGCATCTTAACTCCAAATTGAATGAAATCATCTTCTTTGAATAGCTAATTAAATATACAATTCAAGATAATTTTAATGAATTTTAAATTCATATAAAGAAGATTCAATTCTGTGAAGTTTGGATTTTGATTTTTTTATTTTGAGTGTAGAAGGCGCATTGTGCATTATTTTTATGTGAAGTGAATTTTGTATTTTCCTATGTATTTTATATATAATTTTCATGTACAAATTTTATTGTTTTAGATGTAAATAATAAAGAATAAAATAGATCTTAAAATGAACTTATTGGAAAAAATATAAATTAGGGTTTTATTGTATTTTTTACCATTATTTCCCCGATTGTATTCCTTGTCGACCCAGTCATCATGATGCCTACGTCTTAGGATTTAGGGTCATTCAATACCTATTATATTTTTTCTTTTTCTTTTCTTTATTCTTTTATTTTGATGTTAAACACATCATTCTATACAACATTTACATTATAAACAATGGAGATTATTTTGTGCAATATAATGATATATGCATGCATTTAATTATAGTTTAAAGGCCAAAATGAAAGAATAAAGGCGATGAGATGGAGATTCATCAAAGATATATAAACAGTTACTCAACTGAAAAGCTCAATTAGTCGGCTGAAAATAAAGTTAGTAAATTGGATCACAATAGTAGTTGAGTGAAATAAATTCAGTAATTACAATGATCGAAATATGAACGTTGAAACAAAAGCATAGTCGCTTGAACTTTTACCTTACTTGACTTAACTAATTAAGAAGTAGTCCATTGGGAAAAAAAGTTGACTGAGAAGTGACAGATAGTAAGCAAGTTTACTAGAGCAGATTATAGCGGACTGTTACATCAAATTAGTCAATTGCGGCTGTAAGTAGTTGACTTTTGAACAAAGTTGGTCGATCAAAAAAATAGTACAGAACCTTGGTTTTGGCTTTCACAAATAGTCGACTGGTTAATCCATTGATTGACTCAAGGAGATCACTCGACTAAAAAATATATTAGTCAGCTAATGAGTTTTTAGTTTTAATTGGATGTAGAGCAATGATAAATAGCTTATAACATTATTTTTCAACATAGATAAAAGGTATGTAAAGAGTTTGACTTGGCAATTTTTGAAATAGATCCCCTGCTTCTTTTCCACTTGTTCTCGATCTTTCAAGACTTCATGTCTTCAACTCAAGTGATTTGAGCTTTACTTCTCGAGTCTTGAGTTTTGTGGGTGATAATGCTTTGAACTTCATCTTTAAGAGCCATGTTCTCATTTTGATTGGCTTGATAAAGCTTCATTACTATGTTTGCACTTTTTGTTTTCCCACCATCTCTTATACCTGAAAAGCCAGTCATTTTTTTTATACATTAGAAATGATCAAGCCAAAATGCCAATAATTGCGTGAAAGTCGTCCTTTATATGACGGACTTTTGATCTTACTTTCCTATCTTACTTGCATCCATCCTATTATAGCAATGCGCCTTCTTTTACAAGTCCATCTAAAAGCCTACTTTTTCTGATCTCTCTGCCTTACTCACGTCAACCCGGGTCTACGCTTTTGAACCTCCGATCAATACCTTGAAGAGTTCCCTGCTTCCAACTAGTGTATAAAAGCGGTCTTGATGGCTCACTATGTCAGACACTTCCCTCCTACTACCTTTGAGACCTTTTATTCGTCTTAGATGGATGGATCTTCTCAAATAAGGATCTTTCATATGGATAATACACATTCCCGTTGACAAAGTCTAATTCTAATTGACACATTACTCAATCTACTACCAGCCTTCGAGTTGTCATTCCTCAAAAGAGAAAGGGTGTACCAACTCCTTTTAAACATCCTTCTTTAAACTTCAAGGGGTTTTAAAAACGAATATACATAGTCATTACTAAAAAGTAGGTAATTAGGAATCTTCCTTTTTTAGTTAATGACAAAACTTATATTAATTATTTTTTAAAACTTTTAATCTTTTATATATTTTCTCCCTCTTAATCCAGGATTGGTCGCTTCAAGTGGGTCTCCATCTCCTTTGTTTCCAGGCCTTAGAGTTTTCGGCCTTCTTTTCTTTGTTCTTTGCTTTATCGTTGCTTGTGTAGTTTAAAGTAATTTTGTGAAAAACTAATCCATTTACAAAATCGAAGGCGTTGGCTATATTAAAAATTCAAACAAATCCATTCTCATCGGATAGAGCTATATGAGGAGGAGATACATGAGATGTCGAACTACGTTTTCTAATTCAATAATTAGAGAATAGAAAGATGAAACTGTAGGGCATCGAATAGATTCAAGCAGTGTTTTTGAAACCATACTATGGATGTCATCGGGTCAGGTTTGAGGTGGATATCAATATTTTACAAACCAGTATTCATTTATAAAATCATTAACCATATCCGACTATTTATTAAACGGCTAATTTTTCGCGGGTATCCATATACCCGGTGGATACTTATATGCCTAATGGATACCCATATATTCTACATAATAAAATTTCAAAATATTTATAAATGTACATAAGATTTTTATGCATATATTAAACAAAGGAAGATCATGCAATGTGGCGGTACACAAAGATGTGCAATGTGTTGTTAAAGGTTTATATATTAGATGTTTAACTCTTTAGGATTGATAGTTTTTATTTATTGAAAATCCAAAAAAGTAGCTGAATATGAATGAATGGATAAAGATGAGAAAATTGAGTTAGATTTTTGTATATGTAGATCTATACATTTTTTATAAGAAGTGGATTCGATGAGTTTGAACAAAATGCAACACATACATATATATTTGTATTTATTTTTTATTCAAGTTTGGAACTGATTCGGGTATTCACAAGGCAATCCCAAACCTATACGGCTATATCATATCCGCTTGGGTAGTAAATATAAGATCCAAACCTATTAAAAAATAAATGAGGTGAGTTTTGGATCATTAAATTGGGTGAGTACAGGTCGGATACTCAATGGATAATGGATATACCTAGATTGACATCCCTAAACTAGACCGGATTAGCTAGTCTGATTGATTCCAACAACGAACCAAACTTGAGTTGGTCCGATTATCTGAGTTTCAAGGTTCGATTCAACTTGGGATTTTTTGAATCCGACTTAAAAGTTCAATCGGTATATAAATTTGGGTTCAACCATATTTGAACTGGAATCCAAATTTTATTATATTCCAAAATATCCCTTGTGAGAGTTTAACATGTGACCTTAGGTTTACCGTACCCCATGTGCTAACCAACTCAACAACTACAACTTCTTATTATGAATTGCTCCTAAATATTAGTATTCTATTTTAAATCAGATAATATTTAGTTTAAATATTGCATATGTATAATATTTAATATTACATATGTTAAAATATTGTATATGGAATGTCAGATATTTATGTAATGTATCCATTTTTAATAGTTATATGTAAAAGTATGTATATCATATATGTATCCGTCTAAATTAGCATATATTATGTAACTATCTTTATCTATTTTGTTTATTCGTGTGAGTTTGTTTAAATCTATCCCGTTGTGTGTGTGTATGTGTATGTGTATTTAAAACATATGTATATGCAAATATTTATACATACAAATACACGATATGTAAAACATAAGATTTGCATGCTAACATATGTACTTATAAATTTATAACTTTGATATATGTTTATTGATCTTTATAATTACCTTGCTCAACAACAACATTTCTCTGCAAATCATTAAATATTTACTTTAACATACATTTGTGACAAAATGAACTGCTTGATTGAAATAGGGAAAGGATGAATCCATAAAATATCACCCAACCTAATTGGTAGATCAAATAGATTGCTGATAAGATTATAATTTAATAATTAACTGTGTACATCAGCAACTGGGAAAGATAAATGAAAAACTCAACACAGACCAAGAAGATGAGTCAGAACACGTGATGCTGTCAAGATTGGAACTTTGAAACTAAACACATACCATTAATGAAAAACTCAGCACAAACCAACCAGTATTATCAGTTGCACTGCTTTAAAAACATCTAGCAAAACTTTAAGGATTAATATTCAGCCAAGACAAATCGTTCAACATAACTAAGGTTTGAATACCATGTTGTAGATTGTTTGACAATATGCCCTCCTGTAGAAATCTGAACTTCATTGTTGTTTTTAAGCCAAGTGATGGTGATGACTACTTCATTGGACAACCTTAGATATTCATTTATTGGTACTAATATGCCTCATGATAGCAACCCAAAACAGATATTGCATGCTTATCTATTATTTTTCTATTACTATATCTTAAAGGTCATCAAGTCCATTATATTTTGACCCGTAAATGCCCATTTTACCCTTCCAATCCCCCACCTCCGGTCATCATTCCAAAAATACCCCAGGCAATTCCCGAAATCCCCTCGCCTCCACCTTCTACAGTGAAGGCAACCCTATCTCACAGAAAGGGCTTCCGCCTCCCCCCGCCTTTACGTCGCCCTCCGGTCCTGTAAGTGTCCCATAATCTCCCACTCCCACAACACCACCGTCGACTAGATTGGCATGGACACCTTCCGCCTCGCTCTCACCCGACGAGCTCTGCCCTCCGCACCTGCTCACACATCGCCTCCACCCTCCTCTCCGTGGGGGATGCCCCCTCTCTCCATATTTCCTTTAGTTGGACCTCCTGTCGAGCTCTGGTCCATGATGGTTGAGGCTGACTCCACCAGCGAAGGCTTCATCTCCCTCGCCCATTTTATCGACCTCAACATACCTGGCATGCGCCCTGACGATGCGCTAGAGGACCTCTTCCAGGCCTTCGACATCTTCGATCTCAACCTCAACGACTCCATCTCCCCGACGAGCTCGCCAAGGTCATGCGGGACCTCGGCGAGGCCACCATGACCACATAATGCAGGAGGATGATCGGTGACGCGGATCGCAAAGGTGACTGCATCATCAGCTTCGAGGAGTTCGCAGAGATGATGATGAAGGAGGGGGAGTAGTGAGTGATGATCCGATCGATTTGTCTATGAATCTGTTTTTTTTTGCAGTTAGCGGAAGCGATTGCGATTTGAATTCATGAGGGAGGATATGTTGTTTTTTTAGCAGTTTGCAGAAGAGATTGCGATTTGAATTCATAAGGGAGGATCTGTAGATTCTGTACATAGACATTTGGGGTTGCAATTTGGGGTTCCTGGATTTTTCTCAATTCCGCAGTAAATAAACATAGCATCTTCGGATGGAGGATTTTGTTTATATTATTATCCGCCTCCCCGCTCCCTTTCTTCCGGAATCAAATGACCATCAACAAAAAATCAAGTGACCACTTACTTTTTTTAATCCTAATCAAGACATAAAATGCTCTTCCTTTGAAAATTTATCACGAAAAATATGCATTTTCACATAGGTTTAATGTCTGCTTCCCAAATCTTCTTCTATTTTTTGTCGATTTTCTCCACGTTGATAGCTTAAAGTTTAATGCTTCCCTTTTTTCATTGCAATGGGGCATTGATATGCAACCTATAAAAACAAGGAATTATCATGCCGTCATAGATTTTAGTTCCCATATAAAACTCATATATTCATCTAATCATCATAAACTAAATATGGGCACTGCATTGCTGGAGATTTCACTTGGTGTGGGAGAGATCGGTACGTTTTTCTGCCAACAAGAGCAGAGGGTTAGATTGTGCACTTCTGCCGAGCAACAATAAATTTCCCATGTTTGATACGAGTGACAGATTTTCTGCCGATATTGAACTGTGACCGCGAATGTCTCTTATTAGAATTAATGGGTGGATGGATGACATAATTGCCACAAGACTACTTCAAGGATGGAGACGGGTAGAGAGTGATGTGATGATGATAAGAATGCATGTGATGGTATTGCAGTTGCATTTCATGTTGCACAAAGAGTAGCCTGAGCAGGGGCGAGAGCGGTGTTCGAACATAATTCTGTGAGGATGTGGGGTTCATTTACGGTCACAATACTAGAAAAGGATGCTACAGAGGAAACCTTGAGAAGGTTATGAGTGGTGAACATAAGAGCATAGTTTATGTGAGGATGTGGGGTTCACTTACGGTCACAATACTAGAAAAGGATGCTACAGAGGAAACCTTGAGAAGGTTATGAGTGGTGAACATAAGAGCATAGTCTGCTCGAGAAACAACAGCTGATGACGAACTCCGTCCTATGGTCCTTGGTCATTTCACCTTGATCCACATTGAGGTGCTCTCTCGGGCCCTCTGATTCCTCAACCTCAGGGATTCCCATCTCCCAGATGAATTCCTTGAGGCCCACCCACCTCCGCACCCTGCTCCCTATATCGATCACTCCCAATCCCTTCCCATTGGAGAGAAGAGGAGTGATTGATCAACAATCACCATGTCTCCAGACGTCACTTCAATCCGATCACAGGTGTGTTTCCCCTTCAAACTCTAGGGTTTCTATTCTTCCCATTATCCAAATGTTGATTATTTGATTTATTTGCTTAGATCTCCTTTTGTTGATTTGTTTCTGCAATCAACTCTGACATTTGATGGTTTTCTTAAGGTTTATGGTCTATCATTTGGCCTTTTATGTCCATTGTCGGCATCTTCTATAATATTATTATGATGGTCAGTCCATGATCACTGCGTTGTGGATGCGTTCTCTGTCGATCTTTGGGACTTAATCTAAAAGTTCAAAGTTGTAGTGTTTGAAGGTATGGATGTCAAGAAAGTCCTCATGTCGATACAGTCGATGGATGTGAAGGTCCGGAAGCTCGCAGAGGAGAGCCTTAAGCAGCTCTAGGAGCATAATCTCCCATTGTTCCTTGCCTCTCTCTCTCTCTCAGCTGAGGTTGCGAACGACGAGAAGACCTCAACATTATGCTTGTGCCCCTTGATGCACGCACTAGCGGAAGGAAGCGATAAGCACGCGCTATAGCATCACTGCAATCACTTGCTCGAACTAAAAGAATGATGAAGAGAGAATGAGGATAACATGGTTAAATTCTCGAATTGCATTGATACTGTAAAATTACAAGCATAAGGAAGAATGATATATCAATTGCTAAGACATTTGTAAGTTACAATAATTTGTAAATGAATCAACGTATGCTGCGATGACTTCTGAATGAATAAATACTTACTAGACAAAAAATGGTATGAACTGCCAGTGCTAACTTTGATGTGCTACAATTAATAACATTACATAAATCAATGACTTTCGTAAGGTAGGAGTTGCATTGAGCGAACTTTACCTGCAATATCTGCTTCAAGTCCACCAGATACAAAGTTGCACAATATACTATCAATTTCTAGCAACAATTTAGTCACTATGCAAGCGCAATTAGAGAAAATACTCCTATAATGCTCCTTCAACAAATTCAATGGATACCAGAAAAAAATTGACATGATGAATGGTTTCATATAATTTTTTAACTTGATCACATTTCCATAAAAAAATCAAAATAATTGAGATGATTTTTGATTTTTTGTAGCAGAAATTGGCAGTTATGATGAACTTCCAACTGAAGAGACTCTTCGAGCAGCAACTCCAAGGATTCTCGGCATTGGAGAATTGGTAAAGTAGTAGGATCATGAGTTCATTGAGGTCGAGCCGAGCTCCGTCTGTGGCCAATTGGGGTATTACTGTATAATATACCCCCAACTCATCAAACTCACTTTCATTACACTCTAAATTAAATTATCTTTATAATTGAGGTGATCTCATAAAAATCACAGTTAAGGTGTGAGTTGTGACCAATTGGAGTATTACTATATAATATACCTATATAAACTATGTGTAATATTTAATTATTTATTTCATTATAAAATACTATTATATACATATTAATATACACTATCATGTATTTTTTTTAAAGAACATGAACATTCATTATTTTTAATAAAAAAACCCTATATAAAAATTACCTCTTTACTTTATAAAAAAAGTATAGAACTTCAAATATACACTAAAAAATTACATTAGTTATATATCATCACATACTGATACATATCCAAAAATAAACAAAAAACACGTAATTTATACCATAAAATCATAAAAAAAAATTAAAATCGTACGAAAACATATGAATTCGAGCTTGGATGCCTATACGTAAAGCTTCCCAATAAATCAAATATATATAAGTTCTACAATAGTTATAAAATCAGAATCCCTCTAATGGTCTGGTGGTAGAAGCAGTGGCTCCCACTTTAAAGGACTAGGGTTTGAATCCTACCGATAAAAAATAAAAAATACAATAGTTATAAAAATCTCAGATATACTATAAAATTTCAAATATACTGTAAAAACTTTTAAAAAAATATATTACACATATTATAGGATACTAATAAATATCTAAAGATAAATTAGTAATACATAATAAATACCATAAAATCTTACAAAATTCAATTAAAATCAAGGTTGAATATGTATATGCAAAGCTTGATAATGTAAACAACAAAGCATCTTATTTCGCGATATTCGACGTTATGATGCCAAATCATTCCACCCACGGGTACTTACTAGTTCATCTCAAATGCCATCGATAAATGTTACAGCAAAAAGAAAAGCACAATAGAATAACTTAATGTTAGAAGTTTTTGTTTCAATTTGTCAAAAACCAATGACCCTATGAGATGATAGGGAAGTATGCAGTAGTATGACAGTATCATTGGCCTCACTCGAGGTGTAATAGTGTTACAAAATTTGTTTAACCTCAAACACTTAATTTACCCCAAAGAGTAAATTCTGACTTATTCGGTAATCACCTCTTGTAGAAAATAAGATGTATTAACCTACGTAAGACCCCCAATGTCACGTCCAAGTTCTTTAGTACTTGAGAAAAAAAGAAGAAGTGTTCTAATTTCCGAGTAGAATAAAAGATAAAAGTCTCAACAAGATCCCAGCTTAATCGGAGGGGATCTTTAGTCCCAACCAAACCTATTAACTGGACATCTGGAAGAATATTGTACAATGTTTGAATGGGATATTATTGAACACTATGTTAATTGTGAAGAATTCGGATTTGGATTCATTAAATTCAAGGCCATATAAGTTGCTAAAAATCTTAAGAGTAGAGATGACTTCCTTGAGTTGGTCATCATTGTATCTTAGAAATATAAGCAAGTCTAGGGCTGTGCGTGGTTCACAGATTTCACGGTTATCCGACCCGATTCGTATGGATCGACCCTACACCAATTGTTATCAAAGAATCATATCGGAACGGGTATCCAACCCTATTTGACCCGTGACATACGGGGCTCCGATCCAATGGTCCGTGGATAACCATGGGTCAACACATCTCATAACTCCTTCAATCGGGACGATGTCTATGGGTCTACCTAAATGGTATTCATTAGAAATGCAAATGGATGGATACGGATATGAGTATAGGTGTTACCATATGCATTATTATATATTTTGCAGCGTCACTTTGATATATCTGTTTAGTTTTGTAGGCCTTTGTGGATCGTTAATTTTCGGTTGTTTGAGTCGAATTGTCGAGGATAATGATAATCAATTTAATAATCATCATTAGTTAATTTGCTTTATTTCGGATGTCGTAATACGATCAACTGCTAAATTTCACAACAATATTTACTAGTACTAAGATGAAAATATAGCAAAGAATATTTTTTTTGTTCGTTTTCATATCTTCGGCAGTAAGATATATAATAATTGAATATTATATGTTACTTGATTTTTTTAAATAATATGAACTTTGAAAAAAAAACAAATCGTATTCGTATGTAGTCTTTATTCGACATGAATTTAAATTCCATGTTTATTGGATCCATATTTGGATTTCAATTTTTATTCGATTCATATTTAGATTAGCTCTTTATCCGATATGTGGTTGGGCCCGCTCTTTATTCGATCCGTATTTGGATTCGATAAATATCCGATTCGGATTCTTATCCTTATTTTTAAGGATATGGTCCCCTTATTGCATATCCGAATCATATCCGTATCCGATTCATGTTCAATAGAGATGAAGCGAATATGGATATGGAAATAGGCATATCGGATCCGTATCCGATCCATTTTTATCCCTAGTCTTAGGCGCAACAAAAACAGTTAAGATTTATGTCTGATCCGTTACCATATCCGACCTGCAAGTAATCGATAATAGTGCATGTTTCAGCAGCGATGTTTGGGTGGGGTGGGGCTCCTTCGCCAACTACTTTGTTTCCCAGATTTTATACGGAATTACCGTTGAAGAAAAGATTTAAAAAAACACTAATTTAATCATAGCTAGAAAATAGGAACGTAGAATCCGTGATTAAGAGAAATTTTATGTTTAAACATTGGAGAAGTCGAAATAGAAGCCCTTGCCAAAGCGGTATCGATATGAAATTATCTCGTTCCATATCACTACGTAAGTGTCAAATTGATATATCCGCGTGCCATTTGCCATATTCATTTCATACATATTTTGAATTCGGACATTTAAATTTTAAAATATAATCACAAATTTTGCAGTGTTCGACTTTTTTTGTCATTTATATTTTTACACGAAATTCTGTTTTGGAAGCTTTAACATATTTTGTTTGGCTTGCATCTAATTCTTTTAGGGTATGTTCGGATACAAGGTTAAACCACCCCCGGGGTGGTTTAACTCTCCTAACCCATGTTTTCTCCCTCCACGTGGGCCCCACTTTATTCCTTTTTTAAAAAATTAAATAAATAAATTTACATCATCAATCCTGTAAAAAAATAATATATTATACCATCATCTCATATAAAAAATATAAACTACTCCACTTCTACTCACTTTTTAAACTCCAATACAATCACATCGTAATAACTACTCACTTTTTCAAACTCCAATACAATCATATCATAATAAACCCACTTCTAACCCACCCCCAGTTTAACCCTCTATCCAAACACCAAAACCCAAAAATGGGTTACATGCAACCATTTTAACCCACCTAAACCCACTATCCAAACACCCCCTTAGATCCACGGATACCCACGGGTAATCCGATATCCAATGGATATCCGATCTAATGGATAATCATTTTGATTGGAGCGGGTTGATCCGTTGATCCAATATCATGGATCGGATTGGGTCAACTCCAAATGGAGCGGGTTTTCGCCCCACCAATACCCCTAAGCAAGTCATATGCAAATCGGACATTTGTGATCATGGAATCCAAGCCCTTCTTTTAAAACCCGATAAGTTTCCCATTCGAAAGCCAACTTGTTCAGCATGACGTCAATCAAGGACCATTAGGGAATGGATGAACAAGAGAGGACATATAGGAACACCTTGTCGGATACCCTTCCCGGTTTAAGCTATAGCCCAACGAAGTCTCATTCACCTTACTCGGGGTTTCCAAAAAAGCGTTGATCTACGAGATAAAGAGGGAAGGATAGTTAGCCGCCCTTGAGACCCCCAAGATGAAAGGCCAGCGAATAGTATCGAACGCCTTTCGGAAGCCTATTTTGAGGATAATCGCTTTTGTATTAGTATGGGACCAATCATGGAGGATAGTGGAGGCCACGATAAACACGTCAGCACAACATGGAGGAACTCAAGTTGGTAGGAGATTCTTGAACGGAACCTGTTTGCTTCTCCTCTCCATTTTCTTGCGATGGAGGTGAGGAGATTCAAGTGTGATGCAAAGAAAGGATGATGGTGGACAAGGAAGCGAGAGTTGAATACTGGTTTTGAGGGCTTTGGGAAAAGGATAGAAAGGATAGAGGGCATCGTCTGCTGAATAACAGTTGTTGTAATGAAAGGGAGCTGCTTGATGAGGATCGTGATGCGTGCTCGTTGCAGCTGAGAACCCGTGAGTGCCACCCGATCCTCATCGAGCAGTACCCCCGTGTTACAGCACGTGTTGTAACAGTAGAGTATCCGCTCCCTAGAAAGGACACATTTCTTTCCCTGCAAACTCCATTTTTAAGCGGTTTCTATATCGTTGTAAATGTAAAGAGAGCTCTTTTGCTTCTAGGTTTACTTGCCGCGGTTTTCAAACCGTCACAAAATAATAAAATGATTTGGGTTGAATTTCAAATACTTCATTTGCAGCATTGTTTATAAAGACCACTGTGAAAATCAAGGATATTTACGATGGTTTTTCAAACCGTCGCAAATATGATGTCATAAACGTGTAACTTTCTAACATCGCACACTGATCAGAAATTTGGCACTGATAAAAAAATAAGGTCACTATGTGAGAATAGTACGAACCAATAGGAGGTAGCCCTACGCACATCCCTCCACTTTCAAACTCCTACCCATCTCCACTTCCGTCCTTCACAAGAAGCACTCCATCTGCAATCTTCTTTCTGTCGCAAATAATAAATGATTTAGGTGGAATTTCAAATGCTTCATTTGCGATGTAGTTTATCAAGTTTGCCATGAAAAGTCAATATATTTACACGGGTTTTTCAAACCGCTGCAAATAGGACGTCATAAATGTGTAACTTTCTAATAGTACATACAAAGCAGAAAATGAAGACTAATAAAAAATAGGGCCAATTCAAATGGAAATTGTATGCAGTTGCAGGGACGAAGCCAAAAATTTTTATTTGGGGGGCTAAATTAATGAGACTACACACATACATATACACATGCATATACATGTAGATATATTATATATATATATATAAAGTATATATGTGTTATTATTTATCGTTTTAACTATTAATATTTATTTACAAGAAATTTTTACAAAGATACCCCTATAAACTTACGATTTCACATAAATATCCAAACAAACATTATATGGAGGTCCTTACAAAATTCTTCAAATCATAAAAGTTTCTATTAATACGATGTTAAGTAGTACCGTTAAATCTAATATTTTTTAAAAGTAAAATTATATCACAATTAATGTGGGGATTTAAAAGGATATAAATATATATATGTACCTATTTCTTATAATATATTTTGATAGGTGTATATGTATCTGTATTAAAATGAATACATAAGTAAATGTCACCTTGGTATACCCATTCATTTTGTCTAAATTTTATATTTTTTTAATGTATAGTTGGATATTTATTCTTAATTACATATAACAATTTTTTTAACTTTTCTGTATATTTTATATAATTTTTGTGAGATATATATGTATTGTATTTGTATCATAATAAGCCATTCAATTCATATATATAAGATAATTTATAAAGTATTTGTGATTGTGTTCATATTCAATCCATATTCATTTTATATCTATACCCAATTTTCATGATACATTAACACATTATTCATATTCGTTGATATCTATATTGACATCTGTACTCATGTATTAAAAAAAATCTGGATATGATAACACATATATGCTTGTCCGTAATTAATAATAATAACCTTATTTTAGTATCTTTTGCATAATGTAATTACTCTTTACATTCTAGATTTTGACAATTATTTTAATAATCCAGCATTTTAATGGGTCTATTTATGTTCAAAATGAAAGTTTATGAAATATATAAAGATCGTCATGCATACAACATGTAAATGCTATTAGTTAATTACACATCTTTATTAAAAGGGTATGATTCACTACAATAAAATGTTTGTATATGTGTGTTTTCCTAATTTATTAATATTTCATCTATTGCTAAATATATAATTATGAGTATTATTTGTTAGGAAATTATTTTTGTGTAAAAATTAGAGACAAATGTCATATCTATTACTATATCATTAATGAAGGTCAATATAGCAACGCTTATTCGTCATATTTTTCGGAATCTTAACTAATCATCAATATTAAAATTGTGAGGATTTAGTGTCACTATATGGACCAACGTTATTGATATAAGCAGATATTACATTCTTTCCTAATTTCAAATATAAAAAATCTCATTAATTATTATTCGTCATTATATATTAAACAACATACCGTAAAACGACGAATTAAAAAATCTCTACATACTTATTTTGTTCTTGTAGTTATGTATAGAAGGATGCAAATGGACGTATACAGATACATATAATAGTATTACCGAATCCTTATCCATTTTTGAATAAGAATGCGTATACAGATATTGATGGGTATTAAAATTATATTACCATATCCTCAAAAAATAGATACGGATGTAAAACAGATACTGATTGCATACGAGTAATGTTAGAAATACTCTATAGAATTGACTTAAATATATATGAATTGGATTGAAACACATGATATAAATTTATTAAATGTGTTTGTATCATAAAAATTATACAAAATATTGTAGAAGAAGGTATACGAAAACAGATATACGGATATAGATACGGATGTTTGTGGATATCAAAACGATATCAATATCCATATCCATTTTAAAACGGATATGGATACGGATGTGAAAAATTATGTATAAAACAGATACGGTGGCGGATCGGATATAGATATATCTGTAACTTGTTTGCATCCCTATATGTATAACATGTAGTTCTCGTAAAATATACAGGTGTTAATAATTAAATTATCGTATTCAGATCATATTATTTATTTTTTATTGAGAAATGAGAGTGGAAGAATTATATTTAACTTATAAATGGGAGATGGGGGGTCATTTTATACAACTTATTAATATTTATATTTAACTATTGTATTTAAATCATGTAATAATAATATTATATAATATATAATATGTACTTATTGGGAGACAGGGGGCCAAAGCAACCTCCCGGCTCCCGCCCCCTGCCTCCGTCACTGATTGTATGAACCAATGGGAGAGACAACCTCGTGCACGTTTCTCCACTTTCTCACTCCTCTCCATTCCCACTTCCATCCTTCACGAGAAGTACTCCATATGCAATCTTCCTTCCCACAACAAAGAATAAAAGATTTAAGTGGTATTTTAAATGTTTAGTTTGCGATGTTGTTTATCAAGACTGTCATGAAAAGTAAAGATATTTATGATAATTTTTCAAATGCGGGCAAATATGACATCATAAATGTGTAACTTTCTAGTACTACACAATGGTGTCAATTCATATGGAAATTGTATGAGCCAATAGGAGAGACAGCCCCACGCACATCCCTCCACTTTCCCACTCCTCTTCATCCATACTTCCATCCTTCACGAGAAGCACTCTATCTGCAATCATACTTTCCGTCGCAAATAATAAAATTATTTTTGTTTCAAATGTTTCTTTTCTGGCATTATTTATCAAGACTATTGTGAAAAGTACAGACATTTATGATGATTTTTCAAACGGTCAGGAATATGATGTCATAAAATGTGTAACTTTCTAGTAGTACACACGGATCAAAAAATGAACACAAAACACAGATCAATTCAAATGGGAACTGCATGAACCAGAAAGAGAGGCAGCCCCACGTGTGTCTCTCCACTTTCCCACTCCCCATCCACATTTCCATCCTTCGCGAGAAGCCTCCTTTCAGTAGCAAAAAATAAATGATTTGGATGTAGTTTCATTTGCAACATTGTTTACAATTTTTCGAACCACCACAAATATGATGATACAATTTTTCGAACCACCACAAATATGACATCATAACTTTCTAGTAGTGCACACTAATCGAAAATTGAGCACTGGTAAAAAACAGGGCCAATTCAAATGGGAACTGTAGGAACTAATGGGAGAGGAAGCCTCGTCCCTCCACTTTCCCGCTCCTCCTCATCTCCACCTCTGTCGTTCACGAGAAGCATTTCATTTGCAATTTTCCTTTCTACCACAAATAATAAATTATTTGGGTGGAATTTCAAATATTTCATTTGTGGCGTTTTTTTATCAAGACCACCGTAAAAAGTAAAGATATTTACGGTGGTTTTTCAGACCCCGCAAATATGATGTTATAAATGTGTAACTTTCTAGTAGTGTGTACTGATCGCGAAATGTGCATTTATCAAAAATAGGGCCAATTAAAATGGGAATTGTACAACCAATGGGAGAGGCAGCTCCAACGTCCCTCCACTTTTCCACTCCTCCCCATACCACTTCCATCCTTCACGAGAAGCACTCCATTTACAATCCTCCTTTCTGCCACAGATAATCAATTATTTGGGTGGAATTTCAAATGTTTCATTTCCAGAGTTTATTTAGACCGTCGTGAAAAGTAAAAATATTTATAACGGTTTTTCGAACCGTCGCAAATATGTCGTAACAGATGTGTGACTTTCTAGTAGTGCACACTGATCGAAAAAATGAGCACTGATAGAAAAATGTGACCAATTCAAATTGGGAAATGTAAAAACCAATGGGAGAGGCAGCCCATGTACGCCCTCCCACTTTCCCACTTCTCAACATCCCCACTTCCATCCTTCATGAGAAGCACTTCGTATGCAATCCACCTTTCCACCATAAATAATAAATGATTTGGATGGGATTCCAAATGTTTGATTTGCGACGTTGTTAATGAAGATTGTCGAAAAGTAAAAATATTTACAATGATTTTTCAAACCACGATAAATATGATGTCATAAATGTGTAACTTTCTAATAGTGCACACTGATAAAAAATACGCACTAATAAAAAAAATAAGTCCATTTCAAAATGAGAATCGTACGAACCAATGGGAGAGGCAGGTTCCTCCACTTTCTCATTGCTTCCCATCCCCACTTCCATCCTTCACGAGAAGCATTTCCTCTGCAATCCTCCTTTCTCCCCTCCCTCACTCTTTCTTCTTTCGAAAGGAACTCCTCAGTCGATCGTGGTCGTGTTGTGCTCCCAATCCATCCACGAGCCACTGCAACCAGACTTGGAGGAGTTCATGAAGAAGATGCCGATTCTTTTCAAATACAATTATGTGGATCCCTCCCTTCTTGCCGATGTCCTCACACACTCCTCCAACGATGCACAAATGGCTCCTACAAGCATCTCAAGTTCCTCAGCAGCATCGCCATCATCGGAACCACCCTTGCCGCATACCTCTTTCTCAACAACCCCTCCACCAAAGAGGGCCCCCTCACCTCCCTATGTGCCTCAGACATTAGCATTGGGAAGCATGCCCGTATCGTCATCATTAACTACCTCGATTCCCTTCTCTACTGTAATAACCCCTCCTGCGATCTCTTTGTCCGCACCCTTCCACAAATCGCCTGCTCCTTCTTGTACTTTGTTGGTTCTGCCGCCTTTGGCGGTCCCCACGTCCGTGAGCTATTTTTTTTTTGTAAGTAAACGTATATTAAGAAGGAAAACATGTAGTTACAGGTGAGCATGCTTCATCGCAGGCAGTAAAAAGACAACAAAATCAAGTAGGAAACCCAAAAATGAAGCATATTTGCAACGGGATGCACCACAAACGGCAAGAGGAAACACCCGAGCCATCAGGAGAATACAGCCTCCAAAATCGCAATTACCCTCCTAGCCGTTGCGGTGGCGGTGGAACTCCTGGAAGAGGCCCAGCGTGCGTTTCTTTCAGTCCAAATGGCCCAAGTGGCCGCCGCAAGGGCCACCATGAAATTCAGTTTTTTGGTATGGCAGGTTAGGCTTGTGCAGCAATCCAGCATATGTAACAAATCATGAGAAGCAGACGTCTGAAGCTCCAGGGAGATGCCAACCACATCCCAAACGGAGCGAGAGAAGGGGCAGCCAAAAAAGATGTGCTCCCAGGTTTCAGGCTGCAAGTTACACAAGTAGCAAACACCGCTGGAAGCAAGGCCATGCTTGGTAAGCCTGTCAACGGTAGGAAGCCTATCAAGAATAGCACGATAGAGGACGCTAGCATGTCTTGGCACCACTTTGTTATGCCACAACAAAGGAGCCCAGACCACAGGTTGAGCTCTCAATCTAACCACATAAACCACAACCCGGAAAGAGAAGGGCTTGATTCTAGCCGACCAAGAAAGACCTCCATCGAAGTGGGTAGAGGCTAGGCTAAGGTGGTTGCGGGCATCCAGAATGGCTCTCCAAATGGGGAATCCCCAGCAGCCTTAGTGCGTTGGAAGATGTCACGGCCCCGTAGATACCTCTCCTTCATGAACGAGGCCCAAAGGGAATTCCCCTCGGTAGCAACAATCCAACTCCAGGCCAACGCCATAGCATCACAAGTAGCAGTGGAGGAGTGCAGCCCCAGCCCACCCTCCTCCTTGGGCAGGCACACCACATCCCATTTCACATGATGTGTGCCGAATGCCCAGAGGAAGTCTGCACACAAAGCATCAATTCTCCTAGCCGCCCCAATGGGAATACGTAATCCAGAAGCCCAATAGAGGCAAACACCCGAAACGACCGATTTGAGTAGTTGTAGACGGCCAGCGAGGGATAGGGACCTTGCTTTCCAGCCGCAAAGCAAGGCCCTAACACGATCAGTGAGCATGCTGGCCGCTAACGACCTTTGCCTCGCAGGCACAAGAGGTATCCCAAGGTATTTAGTAGGGAGTGACTGTTGAAGCAGCCCAACTTCAAGACAAAGGCTGAAGTCGCCAGCAGAGGATTTAGGCAAAATAAGCTTACTTTTCTTGACGTTCATCGCCAGACCCGACAAATCATGGAAGGCCTCAAGGATGCCTTTGATTTGCTTCATCGCGTTTACATTTTTTTGCAGAAGAAAAGTAGATCATCCGCAAAGATGAGGTGTGTGGGCACCTTGGCTCTCCCCATACGTATGGGGGCGAGTTTGCCTTGCATGACGACATTATCAACTAGCAAGGATAAGGAGTCCATCGCGATGACGAAGAGAAGCGGGCTTAGGGGGTCCCCCTGCCCCAAGCCTCTCGAAGAAGAGAAGTAACCATAAGGCGAACCCTCAACCAGGACCGAGAACATAGCCGAGGTAATACAGTTTTTTATCCAACCGATCCATTTATCATCAAATCCACGTATCCTCAGACTATCCAAAAGGAAGGCATGGTCCACCGAGTCAAACGCCTTGTAGAGATCCACACGGTGGGTCCGTGAGCTATTTCCCATCACGGGTATGCGCGGGATAAAAATCCCAGGAATAGGCATGTGTTGAAACTAATGCCCACAATAGGGACATATCGGTAAATCATTTGCCGTAAATGGTAAACTACGGCAAATGTTTTGCCGTTAACTTGATTCAACGTTTAACATGTATGTATTATAATAATAATAAAGTAAAGCTTATGTTATATATATATTATAATAATATTAAAGTTTGGCTTTGTGCGGTTTGTGAGTGCACTGAGTGGTTAGATTACCTTCCAGAATACGGTCGGGGCATCGAAGAACTCGGTGATGGTCATCCGTATGGGGTAGAACTTCTCACTAGGATGAAAACGGATCGAATATGGGTCAGATATATGCCTATTTCCATATCCATATTCAGTTTATCTCTATCGAATCCAGATACGGATATGATTGGGAGATGCATTAAGGAAACCGCGTCATTAAAAATATGGATACGAATTCGAATCGGATATTTATCGAATACGAATACGGATCGAATAAAGAGCGGACCCGAATATAGATCAAATAAAAAGTCAATCCGAATTTGAATCCAATATAGAATGAATCCAAATTTCGATCCGATAAACATGAAATCCGAATATGAATCGAATAAGGGTTAAATGGGGGTGCCCCCCTGGGAGGAGCTAACTTGGCTCCCCCTGTCCCATTTCGCCCGAGTTTTTTTTATTTTTTTGAAAATTTCTTCCGGATACAAAAAATTATCAAATACGAATATCGGTATCTGAATATTAATCGATACGGATTGAATGTAAAAATTTTTCCGATGCGGATTCAGATATGGTAATGGCTTGAATATCCGGATCCAGATCCGGATCTGAATATCTGAATACCAACATTTAATATTATTTATATATCAGTTAATATAATAGAAGTCATGTTCCTGTGTTATTATATTATTATTATTATATATTATATAATATAATATATTAATGATATTAATAAACTTCAGTTTGTTTGGGATGTGCATAGACGAAAGTTAGGAAACTGTGACCTCTTTTTGCTTGCGATCAAGAACGCAGGTTATAGCGACACTCCCTTTTGTTATGATGCATTTTTTTACTTCATTGCTATTTTTTAAAATCATTATGAACTTTGATAAAAAAAATTGAACTCGTATTTGTATGCGGTCTTTATTCGATGGGTAAAATGGGGATGCCCCATGGGGGAGCTAACTTGGCTTCCCGCCCCATTTCGCCCGGGTTTTTTATTTTTTATTTTGAAATTTTTTCCGTGGATTTTCATCAATACATCCTTATATTATGTCATTAAAATTTCATGCGAAACAGAGACTCCTACGGCCTCCATCCAGATGGGGTCTTTTTTAGCAATTCTGTTACCGTTAAAAAATGACTGTCTGGATGGAGGTTGTAGGAGTCTCTGTTTCACACGAAATTTTAATAACATAATATAGGGATATAATGATGAAGTTCCACGGAAGAAATTTCAAAAAAATAAAAAAAATCGGGCGAAATAGGGCAGGGGGAGCCAAGTTAGCTCCCTCCAGGGGGCAACCCCATTTAACCCTTATTCGATTCATATTCGGATTCCATGTTTATCGGATCGAAATTTGGATTCATTCTATATTGGATTCAAATTCGGATTGACTTTTTCTTTGATCCATATTCGGGTCCGCTCTTTATTCGATCTGTATTCGTATTCGATAAATATCCGATTCGAATTCGTATCCATATTTTTAATGACGTGGTTTCCTTAATGCATATCCCAATCATATCCGTATCCGGATTCGATAGAGATAAACTGAATATGGATATGGAAATAGGCATATATCCGACCTATATCCGATTCATTTTCATCATAGTGAGAAGTTCGACCCCATACGGACGACCACCGCCGAGTTCTTCGATGGCCCGACCATATTATGGAAGGTAATTTAACCACTCAGTGCACTCACAAACCGCACAAAGCCAGACTTTAATATTATTATAATATATATAACATAAGCTATATAACATAAGCTTTACTTTATTATTATAATACATACATGTTAAACGTTGAATCAAGTTAACGGCAAATCGTTTGCCGTGGTTTGCCATTCACGGCAAATGATTTACCGATATGTCCTTATTGTGGCCATTAGTTTCAGCACATGCCTATTCCTAGGATTTTTATCCGGCGCATACCCGTGATGATGGGAAATAGCTCCACGTCCGTGCTTCGAATGTGGTTGTCAACCTCATGGAGGACATTGTGGGGGCTGTCTAAGTCGATTGCGATATAAACGTAGGAGGTTTTGGGTGGTCATGAGGGGCCTTTTGAAGCCCATCATCACGGTGGAAAATTTCGAAGATCATTTGCCGTGAAGCTGAACAAACTCTGCCAAACTCTGCTAAAGTCGTTGGCATTCCGTGAATAGGTTGATAAATCTGAAGGAGAGTTTTGTGTATGTGGGTGATGAGCTTCTTGGAGTGTGATCTTCCGAGCGAAAAACATTGCAAGGATGAACGTTGTAGATTATGTGTTGTCCAATCTTTTTCTGAAGGTTATTCAAGAGCACATCCACAACAGAGTCGAATGCTACATATCGATATGTAATCATATGCATTATTTTGATCATTTTATTCGATTAGTTTTAAATTCCTGTACTTGATTTTAATGTTCCGGGCCTATTTTAAGGATTGTCCTTCGCTTCATCTTTGTATAATAATTATTTCACTTATAGTCAATGACATGTTGAAAGTTATTTTAATGTAATATAACTATTTATTTATCTTGATGAGGATTAAACGTATAAGATAAAACTGGATGTAAAGATGGTTTTTGAACGTTTTCACTCTAAGTAGCTGATAGTAATTATTTCATACATATGGCTCGATTGATTTTCGATACTTCGTTGATAATGTATATATCAAGAGAGATCACATGTATGCATAATTTTCGTCCCAAAAAGTTTGTCAGAAATAAAATACTTGAGAAAAAGTGGTCCTTAATGTAAATCCTTGTTCCCTCCCTGCTCGTGGCCACAAGCATTCAGTTGCAAAACACATGGTATCAAATTGTTTCATATTGAAACACTTAGTCAGTTCAATTGTTGAAACAAATGATGAGGAAAACTAGATCTACTTGGGAGGTGTCTCCACTATGAGTTCCCAAAGCCGAGCCATGTACATAGCTTCTTTTGTGGGCTGACACCAAAGCTACATGGATTGGTGAATGAATAGTCACTACAAGAAAAATGACCTTTCTTGACAATCAATTCCATCATGTATAAAGCCTAGTTTGTCAAGAAAAGTCCTTGGTGACGGTTAAGCCATAGGAAATAATTCGTTGAAAATACCTCCGTAGGGAATACTGGTTGTGACAAATTAGTTGTCATAAAATATACATCAGCACGTCACAAAAAGAACATTCAAAATAGTACAATATAGATACCTCTTGTGACAAATTGCCCATCACAAAAAGGTCATTCAAAATGGTGCAACATAGATGTTTCTTGTGACGACTTGCTTGTCATGAAAAATCCACTAAAGAATTGGACAGATTTAAACCTTTTTATTTGATATTAATAATAGCAACTTGTGTCTAATGAATAATATAATAAATTTAGGAATTACTTGGCAAGTGATTCATGAACTATGGTACCACATCCATATGTGACACATGACAAATTGGATATGCATAGCATTTCATGTTCCACCTTGACATCAAAAAGAAATATGCCTCCAAATGTTCTAATATCTGACACATCCCAAAAGGTCCAACAAAATGATTTAATCGTATTATTTCATGAACATCAAATCATCCAATAAATTATACTTCTTCCCATAAATTGGACTTGTTCAAAAGATATCTTACAAGATTATGTAAATACTACATCTGCAACATACATTTAAACAAATTGACCATTCTTGACTCTATCCAAATAATACCCACAATGAAACAATACATAAACTGTCAAGATCAATCGATTTTCTGAAATAGCATAATAGTTGAATTACACCTTGTCTTCATCTTCAACTTCATCGAATATGATAATCCCTTGAAATATTCAGGTTTCATCCAGTTAAAAAAGTAGACCAATTAAATTGCATCTTGTATTGTCTTAAAAGAAAGCCCAATTAAATTGCATATTGTACCGACACAATATAGCTAATAGTTCCGAAGAATAATTATATTGTTCTTATAATATTAAAAAATCTTTAAGCAAAGCATTAATATCAACATTAATATAGCAATATACATGTCATTTTAAGCATGTACATCTGAAGTAATTATATAATGAGAAGATGTGTAACTTTCAACCACTCAAACATGTTTATACCATTAATATGATTGACATATTCGATGTAATATAAGATTTTAAGGAACATGAATTCAAGTTTACAAATGTGTGAAGTTTATTCTGATATTTAACTATCAATCATCTTTACTCTCAATCGGATATAGTCAACATATCTAGAGTAAAACTACAACTGATACTTAAATAACATAGATAATATATTACAACATTCTATGTTGTTGTACTTGTGATCCTTAATTGTCACATATATAGTAATGTTAAGATGCCAACTACAAGTTATTAACAACACCAAAAACGTGAAATCCGACAAACTTTACATGTTAAACAGACAAGGAGTCTACTTCATTTCCTAATGAAGTCCATGTCCTATAAAAGTTTTCATCAAATTAGTTAATGCCATAGACACATTAGGGGTGTTTTTAATGGATGAATTTGGTGACAATGAGCTTAGGGGCTTGTTTGAGGAGCACCGTAACTAGAGAGGCTCATTAGCAAATCTTAACAATGATAGTGGTTAGAAGGGTTTGGACTGGTTGGTTATCTAAGGGGTCAGTCATAAAAGGAGCATCCTAGCAACGGGTGGCTTGATGACGAGAGTTTCATAGTATCCAAAGATAGGGGACTTGATGGTAGGAGAGTCGATCGTGGAGACTTTTTTAAGGGCGATTGGGATTATGGTAGAGCTCTTGTTGAAGGCATTGTCAAGAATCCCTTAACAGCTACCAAATTATGTATACCAGCTTACATAAAGTATAGCATTTGATAATTGGTCTTATGCAAACCACATTTTCTATTTTAAAACTTACATGAACACATTTCATACTCAAATGTATAAATCTTGTATAAGCATATTTATCACAAATCAAAACTTCCAAGTGATTTTTTTTTGCGTTAAAAATTTATAACAAAAAGATTTCTCAGCACTTGACCTTCTTAAGGCCTATCTTTCACCTCTCCCCCACGAATGGGAGCACCTGTAGTAGCACCCTAGAAGGCTTATGTATCTATTCCACACATACACAGACATGAAATTAATTTGTAGTAACATATGATATTATCTTATCTCACTTCTCCTCTCAAATCCAACGACCAAGAGTAGGGTATTGATGCGAATATGTGATGATAAACATGCAATATGTCCATTGGTATCAATGGTTGGGTATGCAGCTTGCTTGACATGACACCATTAGATCATTTATTGAGATTTTGGTAGCAAGAACATGTGGTTGTTCCTCCCACTAGTTTGATTGTGTTGTTGACAAAGAAAGATACATAAAAGGGAAAAATCAAGACAAGTAACATAGACAACTGATGAATACCCATTCATCACTCTTTATTCTTTATTTTAGCTAAAAACTTATGCTAAACACCATGTAGATATGTGTAAATAGGATAAATTACCAACATGCATGCATTGTGTAAATTACAATAATTAGCATGTTTTTGTGCATAAATACAAGAACAAAGAAATAAAAGAAAAAGAAGGAAATATTTAGAATAAATATTGAGCGATCTAATCCCAAGGGAGGACTCAGCATGGGCCTGATCGCAAAAGAATCCAAGTAAAGGGAGATAGGGTCAATCATGTGTACATATACCTATGTATATAAATAAATTGATTTTCCTCTAAATAAAAATAAAAATGTATTTTTTCTATTTTGTACATATTCATAAAAATAAAACTAAAATAAAAATGGGGAAAACAAAATAAAAATAAAAATAAATAAAATCCCTCTCATCAATGTATATAGACCATGTGTATAGAATACCATAGCTATTTATTTTCTCCTTGTAAAAAAATAATTAAAATCCAATAAAATTATTTATATATTCCTTATTCCATGGTGTAAATAAATAAAATAAAAATCAGAAAAACAAAAATAAAAAAAAGAAAAATAATAAAAATCAAAATCCACCTTGTACATATACCATGTAAAGATGTATATAAAAGTATTTATTTAACCTATGTAAAGAAATACTAAAAATAAAATAAAAATACCCTTTTATTTCAAACTTTATGTTATAAATAAATAAAATATAAAATTGGAATAATTGTATAAAAATAAATAAATAAATAAAAATAAAAAATACATTTATGTATATACCTATATATAATAATAACATAATGTAAATACATAATTTATATTTCAAAAAAATAAATAAAAATCACTAAAAATTAATTTGAAAATAAATAAACATTTTTCGTGTTTGAACTTTTTTGAAATAAAATCATTATCTATTTTATTTTTTATTTACAAAATAATTTCCAATTGTGGCATGTGATTGGTCCACGGGGGATGTTGACCCCCGGTTAACTCCCCCCCTGGACCTTTTCCCCGCGGATCTCGCGTCCGACCCGACTCTCATAATTATCCCCGCATGATCTGACCACCATTTACACAAACCTCGGGTCCTGATTACACCTGAACCATCCCTGATTCACGCCCGGGGATTTGCCTCGGGGTCCGAGCTCTGAATCACTCGCCCGACCTCCTTCTTCTCAGACCCCTAGCAATATATAGCCGACCTCCGCCGCACCTTTTCACGCATCTTTGGCTTTGCCCCTTCGTCCCAGGACCTCCACTCTCATCCCTAGAGTGTCAGCTACCGATTGGAGTGTTGCAGAGAGGAGGAGGAGCTCCCGTCCACTGATCCGGTGACCTTCGTCGTCGTGCACCGCCACGAGGTACGCTGAGCGTCGGACCTCGACGTTCCTTGAGGCCAAGACCCCCCAGAGCTTCCTTAGCTCGTCCCCAGTCGACTTCCTTCATCAGGTAACCTCGAATCCCCTTAGTTTCGCCCAATTTCACTTTTCGCCCAAATCGCGCTGCCGGCAGTCGCCGGCTAATTCACGCCATTCCGCTCATCTATTCCATCATCGGACTACCCCATCACCTCCACGATCTTTCTCTCTGCGTTCTTCATCCAGCCATTCCCACTGACTCTCCCCGGAGCAGGTCCCTCGCCTTCCCTCACCTTCCTCCGCCGTCGCCTCGCCGGAGGGCGCCATATCGACTCACCAGCGCATCCACTTCACCCCGAACCGGGTCGAGGTAATTTGCCCTCGACCCAGGAAGCTTTTGGTGCCCATTTGTAGGTCAAAGGACCCCATCTGAAGGTCGAGACGTTCGAGAACAAGAGCTTCCTTCCTCCTCCGTCGTCGGGCCCCTCCGGTGGTCCCCGGCCTCATCGGAGGTTTCTAGCAGCTGCGGAAGCCCCCGAGCTTTCTTCTGACCATATCAGCAGCTCCAGAGGAGGTCCCGCGCGCCCGTGGTGCTCCGACGAAGTTCGCCGGAGCTGAGTTCATCCAGGACCCTCCACCACCGTTCGATCAGCCCTCTGCTCCAGATATGATCCGGACCGTCCACCTGCGAGACACGTATACCGTCCGATCCACCTATGGTTCAATCTGAATCGTCAGTCGCAGAGGAGAGGCGTGCATGCACCTCAACCATCAGATCTTCCACGTGGCGCATCTCCAGCTGTCGACCGTTAATAATAGGGGTAAATATCCCTTAGGCCCCTGTCCCTTTACTTTTGCTATTTAGTATTGTAAATATTTAGTATAGTTGTATTTATTTTGGGTATTTTGCATAGTGGACCTCTCTATGTAGTCCCTGTGTGTAGACCACGTGCATCGACACGTGAGGTTCTGGACTATTTGCACTATTTATCCTATATTTCCTATGTGTTATTGTTTGCATGTTTTAAAATAGGATTTACACATATGCCCCTCCGTGTCTGACACACGTGCATCGCATGTGCTTTGTGGTTTTTTTGCACTCTAGGACCATGAGCTTTATTTGCTTGTTATTGTTTAGCCCCTGGAAATAGTTTTTCTTACATTTAGGTCCTTGTGTACTGTGAGCCTTTATTTTTATTAAATAAAATAGCAAATTAAATCCAAATAAGGTGAAATTTGGACACGTCGCTCCTGCCACAATGTAAAAATTTCCCTAAAAAATTGGAACATTTTGGAGGCTTTTTGATATTTTAAAAATTCAAAAATAGTGGTTTTTGTGATTGTCTGACTTAGAAAATCAAAGAAAAATATTAAACCTTTTTAAAAATTCTAAAAAATTAGAGTTTGTTAGTCTTAGTGTCTTTTAATTTCTATGCAATTTTTATGCTTTTTGGATATATAAAAACCTTAAAAATTGAAAAACCCTAAAAATCTTATAAAAATTCTATAAAATTCTAGAAAAATCAAAAAATATAAACTCTTTTTCTGAATCTTAATTTTTGTTTATATTTGTCATAAAAATTACCTCCAAACTTTTATAGATCCATTTTATTTTTTCAATGGATTTTTCAAGTCTGGCTGGACAGTTATTCCGTGTTTTTGTTTTTCTTGATTTTTAAAAAATTATATAAAAAATAGAAAAATCTGAAAAATTCACCAAAAACACTAAAAAACCTAAAAAAACATAAAAACATTTTTATTAGAATTTTCTGTGCATTTTTGAGTATTTTTATTATTTGTTGTGTTTGCTTAATTTTGCCTTTTTCTTATTTTACCTTATAATTAAAAATCCAAAAAAAATTTAAAAACAATCAAAAATTCCACCAAAAATAGTTTCTCTTTCTTTTTCTTGATTTTGATTACTTCGTAGGCCGCGAGGCCAATTCGTGCTCCCTGAGACCGACCCTGGGAGATATACCAGGTTAATCCTTTAGCCAGGACCGCTATTTTATTTTTGATTGATTTTATCTCTTTGATTTGGTAGTCTGATATCATTTTTCTTGATTGAGCTGAGTCCCGAGAGTTTGAGGTCGCAACGACCATTGACACCTACTTGCCTTAGTCGCTCGGGCAGCTCATCAACAACATAGATTGTAATTTCCTAATTGAATGTGTATATTCAACCAAGAATTGGACTATATAATTGTAATGAACTTTTTATGATCTTTTATATATAAATTTAGTACTTAGTTTTAAGTTGAGATGTATGTATGAAGATTTCTGTAGCAAACACTTGCATATAGTAATTTTTTATTTTTATTTTCTTATCTATCATATCACATTTCCTTGGTTGAAAAAAAATGAGTAAACATCAAAACTCAAAGGAGTATACTTGAACAAGCCAACTTCAAAAATACAAACAAGAGTAAAGATGTGTGTGTGTAGTAAAATGTGGCTGCTCCCAGGAAGTAGCCAACGGACTGCTCCCACCTCCATTTTCCCCCATTTTTTTATTTTTTTTGAAAAATAAAAATTTGTATATTCGTCTCTATATCCATCTAACATTTTATTAACATTTTGTCAGAAACATGGACTCCTAGGACATCCATCTAGAACATGTCAATTATAGCAATTCTAAGACCGTTAAAATTACATGTTCTGGATGGAGAGCCTAGGAGTCTCTTTTTCGGGCAAAATTTTAATAGAATGTTAGATGGATATAGTGATGAATACACAAATTTTTATTTTCCAAAAAAATAAAAAATTGGATAAAATGGGGGTGGGAGCAATCCGTTGGCTGCTCCCAGGGAGCAGCCACATTTTACGCATATATATGAGGCTAATGGGGCTGCTCCCATGCCATTTTCGACATTTTTTTTAATTTGTTTTGAAAAATATCATCATGTATATTCATACCTATATCCCTCCTACATGCCATTCAAATTTCGTTAGAAACAGAGACTCCTACGGCCTCCATCCAGACAGTCATTTTTTAACGGTTGCAGGATTTTTTAAATCGACACTATCTCGATGGAGGTCGTAGGAGTCTCTGTTTCTGACGCAATTGGAATGACATATAGGAGAGATATTGGGTGAATATACATGATGATATTTTTCAAAAAAAATAAAAAAGACGTCGAAATAGAGGGCGGGGCAGCCATATTGGCTTCCCCCAGGGGGAAGCCATATTAAATCCTATATATATGTATATATATATATGTGTGTGTGTGTGTGTGTGTATATATATATGTGTGTGTGTGTGTGTGTGTGTGTATGAAAATGACTAAAACTTTGAAAAGTAAGTGTAAGAACAAGAATGAAAAGCAAGAGAATAATGTAAAAATGAAATTTCAAGGTGAGAATGTATACATAGTTAAACGATTTCAGACGTACAATTGGAGTATTTTTAGTGGAAACCACAGTTGGAGAGGCATCCTAAAGGATCAAAAATCTCATAATCCTTTATGAGCAACACATTCCTCTTCTCGCAGGAAGTGACATGCTTGTTGATGCTGTTCTCAATCCTGTTGACTTAATCATACCCCTCCCCATCTTCTTCTCCTTAGCAAGCTCTTGTTTCATTTCCATCTCCTCTTAGACAACTGGACCAAACAACAAAGAAAAGAGAGTAAGATCCATTATACTTCTCTTTATACCATATTGGTAGTAAGCACGAGCTTTAGAGAATGCACTAATGTTATCCCAGAACATAAACGTAAGAAATCCACAACAAAATCAACGACGAGAGACACATTTTATGAAAGGGGAAAATACTGGCAAGTACCAGAAATCGAGACATTGACGGAGTCTTCCAACATGTATTGATGTTTATAGAGCACCCAGCAACGATCTGCACCTTGAGCAAGACACGGAACATGGTTCCACCCCAAGCTTCCCTTCGACAAGCATATCCACCACATGCGCTCGAACATCGTCTCTCGCTTGAGAAGGGAGGGCATGTGTTTCAAAAGATCCGTTGAAGGAGATGGAGAAGCAAAGAAGGACAAGGAAAAGAGAGGAATTATTGATAGGTTAGGGTTTGGCGGATTAGGGGTGGTTTTGGGTAGCGTGAATAGGTTTGTGATAAAGGGAAATGGGGTTTAAGAGGAAAATAATTTTAATGGGAGGGAATTTTGTTTGGAACTGCACCTATTACTTTTCCCACGATGGGAATTGTTGAAAATGGCTAGATGTAAAATCCGTCAGCTAGTTCGTGGGAAATGTTATTTTTTTATGACAAAATTGAAATTGTCGTAAATGGTTGTCACTTATAGGTGATTTTCTTGTAGTGTGTATAGTGGTTCATACTTTTCAAAGCATGAATATCAAGTCTTCTTTGTTTATGAGGATATGGCAGGGAACTACACCACGTTGTCCCAGACTCGATACTACACATAGATGAAGAGATCATAGCCATACCATTCTCGAGTGGCACAAATAGATGAGGGGTCATCTTCTATTTCTACTCGGTTTGAGTCCTCATCAACTGATATGGGGATTTTTGTCAAAATTGGACTGTATAGAGATCATCAATAAGAGGTGCTTGAGGTTGGCAAGCTCGACAAGATCAATGAGCTCGAGAGATGTTTGAGTGGCATGAAGACCCATATCATACACCTTCAAGAGATATTGATGGCTTCATGCACCTTCTTCCAGGTCACCAATTGATTAAGTGAGCAGAGATAAAGGTATATTCCCATGGTCTCCACCTCCCATTCAACATATCTACCATGTACACTTTGAGCCGACTCAACATCCTTTTACTTACTCTCAAACACAGATGACACCATCATATGATACCCAAATGGCCATCTATTAGAGTGATCAACCTATTGCTTACATGCCCCCTTCATACGCAAATTCACCTAAGCCATTGATTGAGGTCAAAGGGATATGTTATAGCTAGGTACAACAACAGTCAGGGATCCGTTGTGACCACCCTTATTTTTGTTGGTCCTCAGGAGGATGAATAGATATCCTTTCCTCAAGCACTATACTGAGGAAATGGAGAGAGAAAGGAAACTCCCTAAAAGATTCATATGATGGAGTTGACGAAAGAGATGATGGATATATTCAAGATCGAGCTCACACTTTTTGAAGCCTTGGTTCACATGGATTTTCTTCAGAAGGGACTTAATGAGAAAACTACAATTCATAGGAAGAAGACGCAGCGCAACCATCGTTCTAAGATACATGCGTTGACCATGGTGACATAGCATGCCATCCAGAATCGACTCCTAGCCAAGACACTAGACAATGGAGCTCTGTATGTTAGGTGTGAGATTCTAGAGCATACTTTTGAACGTACTCTATTAGATAGCGGCTCTTCAATCAGCATCCTTCCTTCTTCCTTACTCAACAATTTCGAGTTTGGATCTCTTTGACCAAGCAGGACAGTCTTGCAGTTTGCTAACAGATGATCAAGGGGATGAAATGAGTGATTAAGAATGTTATTGTCACTATTCAAGATTTTCAATTCCCCGTGGACTTCGTCGTATTAGACATGGAGGTCCATGAATATGTGACTGGTACCCTGATCATATTAGGATGACCTTTCCTAGTGACATAAAAGGATGTGTCTGATTTTACCACTGGGAAGGTGTACTTTCACGTCGATGGTGAAAATGTACATGTAGAGATGATCCACGTCCTCACAGCCAGATCTGTTTCAAGGTGAGCATTAAATGGCGAGCCAGATATTCACCAAGACTGCGACTTTGTAGCTACAGATGATGAGGCAGTTTGGGCTTATGCGAGTACATGATCTTTCATCGCCCCTATAGCGGAGTTTGATTTCAACCACTTGATGATGAGAGATTAGATAGCACATTCTTAGAGCAGAGTTTGATGAGGTTGGTAGAGATGATTCTGGTACTTTTACAGTTCGTGATAATATTTTTTATCCATCCGACTCAGATGTTGATATAGATTGGCATAGTTTTGATGATTTTGATGAATAGCCATTCATCTACCTTTATTCCTTTATTTTATCTTTAAATCCCTAACAAACCTGTAAACACTGCTAACTTATGCAAATTAACATTCATTATGCATCTGTAATTAGTCTCTAATCATTGCATTAATACATGTATTTTAACCCAAAATAAAAGAATAAATAAAGGAAAAAAATAAATGAAGTATCAAAGATATTGAATGACCCTAAATCCTGAGACCAAGTCAATATTGACTTGGTCGAAAAGGAATAAAGTAGGGGAGATAAGGGTCTATACATTGGAAAAAAAAACCCTAGTTTCTAATATCTAAATAACTTTTTTTCTATTTTATTTACACATATACACACCTCAAATAACAAAAAGATCAACATAAAACTTGTACATAAAAAATACAAAGAAAATTACAAAAATAATTGTCAAAAAAAATAAAGCATAGTGCAACTTGTACAGATAGATGAAAAGGTCGCAAACCGAACTTCACAGATTAATATCTTCTCCATATTAAATCAAATTGAATAAAACTCATTCTACTATATTTCAAATTAAATTATTTATCTAATTAAGGTGGCTTCATTAAAAATAGAGTTAAGATACCAAAGCAGGATTTCTTGGGACTATTGTATTGTGTTCTATCTATAATATCAAAATATTTTATTCTTTAAACATTCACTTTTCTTTTATCTTTAAATAATTGTATGTATTATTTAAAACATATCAAAATATAAACATAAAATAAAACCATTAAAAGATAGTAAAATAAATAATACAGTAAAATATATAGGTATATTATACATATAATATACATATATGTAATTATTTACATACATAAATATAAATATAAATATAAAATAAAAATCTAAAAGGGAAAAGGGAGCCTACACCCATGTGTAGGTAACTTACCTACACCCAACTCTTTTTCCCTCAATTTTTTTTATTTTTTTGAATTAATTCCTTGGAGAATTTAGATCACAATATATCACCATATCGTCATTCAAATTTCAACTTATTTTGAGACTTCTAACTTATCCATCATGACAGTCAAATTTTAACGGTCTAAGATTTGCTGAAATCGGCCCCTTCCGATGGAGCTGTTAGGAATGTTTGTTTTACATGAAATTTCAAACACATATTCCATTTAATATTCTAAGTAAATCCCCTAAAGATCCATTTCAAAAAAATCAAAAAAATTAAGAAACAAGAGGTGGGTGTAGGTAAGTTACCTACACATGGGTGTAGGCTCCCCAATCCCAATCTAAAAATATGTATTTAATAATATTATAAATATATAAAATATTTAAATATAATATTAAGTACTAAAATTCAAAATAAAAATAAAAATACCCATAGTTTAGGTATTTATACTTATAGATATACATGTAAATATTAGCACCTCACAAATAATGTTGTAAAAATAAATAAAAATCATATAAAATAGTCTGAAAATAAGAAACATTTTTCATGTTCTAAGTCTTAATTAATAAAATCCTTTTACTGTTTATTAATGAATTTGTAAAAAAATTTATTTTTTTGTCCCATCTGGTCCTACGTGGACCTATGGGAGCTCTTAGAATGTTGACCCGTAGGTCAACTGTCCTTGCCATGCCTCTGACTTCTGTCAGAACACGAGACACCCCCTCTTCTCCCATTTCTACTCCATATCCCACACCTTCTCTAAACTCGATACCACCACCAATCTGAACCTCTCACTCCCCTCTTCCACAACCACACCATAGCTTCCACCAACCACCATCCACCTTCATGCAATCTCAGTCACTAGATTGCTCATCTCCTTGTGTATAAATAAAATCCAATTCTTCCTTTTTGAATTTTTATTCGTTCTTTGCCCCTGTGACCCCAAATCCTTAAGTGGTAGAGATCCATGATGACAACAACGAACTCCCAAGGATGTCAGCGTGGATAAACATGGCCGGAGTGACGTGATCTAGTCGTTCGCCAGAGCTTCTCTGATGAAGGTTCCCTCTGGTCCATGTAACCCTATCGAGCTATTATTTTAGGTTAGTTTAATTGCATTTTCATTCTTAGCATAGTGTTAGTCTTAGTTTATCTTAATTTCAATTTTTAGTGTAAACTAGCGCAATCGTATTTCTTCAAAGCACTAGGCTTCAACTACTGTTTTACTATGCATTCCATCTATTCTAACCACACAAACATCACCATCACCTTCCCCTTTCATTGCTTCATTAAATCCTTCACCCAGATCCCTTCGATTTTCCACAAATTGATGAATCTGATCTCCATCTGTCACCCCCACCACCACCACCACCAGAGATCCATCCATTTGCCCCATTCTCGTGCATTTCAGCTTCAATTAGGTCGAAGAGATACCCCTCGAGCCCTTGAGTTCTTTTGTGCAAGTAGAAGGCCTGACAGAACCACCTGGGACTCGGATTTGTCGAAGAACTTGGTCCCAAGTGGCCTGAGAAGACAATGCCTTCCAGATCTCCTCCTATGAGACCATGACCTCTTTGACACCTCCTGTAGCCACAGGAAGTCCCCAAGAAGAAGGGGAGCAGGTCAAATTGGTCGGACACCGTCGGATCTCGGTGTATTTGACCATCGAAGCGAAGAACATGGAGTGTTCTTCAAACCCTATTCAACGCCATCGGATGCAAGGCATGACCCAGATCGATCTGGGTCATTGATCTAAAGACAAAACGGTGCCCGTTCCGTGATTGTCCATCACAAGTGGTGCCCGCGTGGTGAACCTTAGCCGCTCGATCCAAACCGCACGCGCCTCGCACGCAGACTCATGAGTAAATAGCACAAACCCCCCCACACCTTTTGTATTTTATTATTATTCATGTAAATATTAAATATAGTGCAATATTTCCAGTGAAAGTTGCAAATAGGATCTTCAAACTTTCTGGTTATTGCACGTAGGTCATTCTGCCTCATGTATAGCGCCACATCATGCATTATAAATTTTGTATGCATGCCCTTGTAATTTTTGAATTTGATATTAAAGGAAATTTATGTTTATTAGAATTGCAAAAAGGTCCCTATAAATGTGGTATTTTTATTTTGTGTATATTTATCATTTTAAATAGTTTTATTGTTCTAAAAATACTAGAAAATTAATATAAGTGCATGGTACCATGCTTGATATCGCTTAGATTTTTAATTAGCATTATATTTCATTTTCTTAATTTTAAAAATATAAAAACATGCATGTTATTCCCTCTCTAGATATAAGCACCAATAAAAAAATATAAAACCTTCTCCAAAAATTCGAAATAAAATTATGTTATCTATATTTTAGTATTATCTACCATATATATCCAGAAATCACAAAAAAAGAAAAGTAAAAATAGAAAAATCGTAAAATCCTAAAAACCTTATAAAAATTACCAAAAATGATATAAAAATCCAAAAGTATATCTTTCCATTTGTGAATTTTCTATATTAAATATACTATATAATAAAAATAGTTTTGAGTGAATTTTGAACTTATTTTCATTTATTAAACTCAAAATAATCTCGGATATTTAATCTGTCCACTGTTTTATACATTTCAATTATTAAAAATGTAACATCCATGTCCTCTTATGATCGTAAATTGCTAAAACTTATCAAAATTGGATATTAATTGAAAAAAAAGAAAATAAATATAATACTTTCTCTAAAATGATAACACTTAGTTAATCATATATACAGTTTGCTAATAACTTATATCTTCAGGCATCTTATTATGCCCAGATAAGGTAACACAACTTCCAATACATTACTGGCATGCTCAAAATGGTAAAAATATAAGCAATATATATTCAATTTTTCATATACATATGTAAGTATAAGATAATAACGGAAGATATTGGAGATAAATAAATGCACAGAAGTTATTAGAAGTAATAAAGTATTCAAATTGATGCTCATCTTTTTAGGGAGTTAAGCTGACAAATAGTTTTTTTATGAAAGAGAGGGTGACCTCCCGAGTTGGGAGTCACTGCAAAACCATTATATTAATAAAAAGTGGGTACAACATACGTTACCTTGACTCCCAATAGTTTAAGAGAGCCTTACAATGACACACGACATTCTCTGGATAAATTCTCTGACTATTAAAAAGGTCATTTCTCGCTAGTCAGATTGCCCATAACACACCAAAGGGTCTTGCAACATCATCCATTGAGCTGCCACCTATCATTCTTACTCCTTCCCAATAGTTGAGTAGACCACTCGTATCTACCCATGGGATCTCCATTTCTCTCCAGACCTTCAGAGAGGACTCACGGGTGAAGAAAAGATGGCCCGAGGTTTCTGACTGCTCCCCGCACCTGTCACAAGTAACATCCTGAAGACCAATGATTCTTGCCATCCTGTCTTTGACCAGAAGCATGCCCCTTCTCAAGCACCAAATGAAGACTTTTATCCTGTTCGGTATCCTACTTGCCCAGATAATCTTCACATCCTTGCACATGTCCTAATCTTGATCTTGACCATCACTTCTCAGTTCTCCATATAGTTGTTTGACAGAAAATTTATTGCCCATCCATTCAAAATGATCCCTGGTCTGTGAAAAATCATCTGGAAAGGGAAACATAGCCAATAATCTATCTAAATCCTTCTGCCTCCTAGTTGAAAGAGCATCAGCGAAATCTTGTCTCCACACTCCAGAAAGTGCCAACTCCTTAACAGTTGCTTCCATCGAAATCGTCAAAGCAAAGAGTCTTGGAAATAGAAGCTCCAACGGGCCCTCCCCTAACCAGTTATCCCTCCAGAATCGGAAAGCTTCTCCATCTCCTAGCTTCGGCGATAACTGATGAATACTCATTCATCACTCTTTATTCTTATATTTTAGCTACAAAAACCTTTGCAAATACATGTAGAATTGTGTAAATACAAATAATTACCAAAAAGCATGCATAGTGTAAAAACTAATAATTAGCATGTTTTTTGTGCAAAAAAAAGAATAAAGAATTAAAAGAAAAAGAGGGAAATATTTAGAATAAATATTGAGCAACCTAATCTCAAGGGAGGGCTCAGCATGGGCCTGACCGCATAAAAGCCAAAGTAGAGAGAGATAGGGAGCTCATGTGTGTAAATATACCTGTCAATATAATAAAAATATTTTCCTCAAAAAATAAAATAAAATGGGCTTGTATATATTTGTAAATATTTGTAAATACAAAACCAAGATAAAAATAAAAAAATTAAAAAAGAAAATAAAAATAACCTTCCTTGTACATATTCACTATGTATATAAACCCACTTCTATATTTATTTTGTAAATAAATAAATTAAAATCTCGGAAAATTTGTATATATTCTATATTTAATGGTGTAAATAAATAAAATAAAAACCATGAAAACAAAAATTAAATAAAAAGAACAAAATTAAAAACCAAAAAGAACATTGTATATATACCATGTATATAAATGTATATATCTAATTATTTACCCCTTGTATATAAAATAATAAAAATAAAATAAAATACCTTTTTATTACTAATTTTATGCTATAAATAAATAAAATATAAAATGGGAATAAAAATGTACAAAAATAATTAATTAAAAATCAAAAATTAAAAATCCATATTGTATATATACCTATATATAGTACTATATTGTAGATACCTTATTTTTATTTCGAAAAATTAATTAAAAATCACAAAAAATAGTTTAAAATAAAATAAACATTTTTTATATTTTAAGTTTTTCCTAAATCGGCCATCTATTATTTTATTTTGGATTTCCAATTATTTCTGAGGTGGCCTATTCTGATTGGTCCACGAGGGACGTTAACCCCCCGGTTAACTCCCCCCCGGACCACTGATCCCCGGATCCGAGCCCGCGACCCGATTTCTCGACATTCTCTACACTCGATCTGACGCCCATATCCGCAAATCCCGGGCTCTCCTTCTTCCTCGTGCATCCGAGATCCACGCCCGCTCATCCGCGTTGGGATCCGCGCTTCGTGGAACCCTGCCCGACCTTCTCTTCTCGGACCTGCACTCGTATATAGCCTAAGCTCCGCCTCCATTCTCTCACATCTTTGGATCATTTCATTCCACCCTAGGACCTCCACAGCCACCGCGAGAGTGATAGCTTGCTTCCGGCCGTGTCGCAGTGAGTAGGGAATGACGGACCACTGATCCGGTGACTTCGCACCGCCGTGCGCCGCCCAGAGGTGGTGCTCGAGCCTCGGGCACCGACGACCCTTGAGGCTAGGACCTGGAGCTTCCCCAGCTCTTCCCCAGTCGATCTCAGCCATCAGGTATACCCCTTCCTTCTTCTCCTTAGCTAATTTAGCTTTTCGCCCAAATCGACTCATCTCCGACCATCTCTGATTCCGACCATCCTCGCCGACATCTCTATCATCGGAGTCACCCATCACCTTCGTCGTTCCCCTGCGCACCTTCTCCACCCCTTCGTCCAACCCAGTTCGCCACGGAACTGGGATTGGGGGTCCACCGCCGTCGCTTCACCGGAGCCCCTTCATTCCGACGCACAACTCATCTTCACCACTGCTAACTGGGTCGAGGCACTTTGCCCTCGACCCAGGAGCTTGTTGCCGTTCTTTGCAGGTCGAAGCGAGTCCATCTGAGGGCTCGACCATCTGGAGCAGCAGCTCGACCTCCACCGGTGTCGCCTGAGCTCTCCAGAGCTCCGTTGCACCATCGGAGGGTCTCGTCAGACGCGGGAGGCCCAGGCGAACCTTCTCCGATCTTCAGCAGCCTCCGAGGAGCTCTTCTGTACGCGTACGAGACCGACGAACCTCGCCGGCGTCCAGTTCATCGAGCATCCTCCCTGACCGTCCGATTGCTCTCCAGCTCCAGATCATGTCCGGACCGTCCGATCAGGGTTAAGAGGAGGCCATGAGCCACCGTTGGATCTACACGTGGCCTCCTCTCAACCCTCCATCCAGCGAAGGGGACCCAGCTTTCTCGACCGTAGATCAGACACGTGGAGCGTCCCCAGCCGTTGGATGAGCGCCGATGAGTCCCTTGCTTAGTCGCGCCTCTTCTCCACCGTCCGATCTCCATGTGGCAGGCATCCGACCATCGGCATATAATAAAGGGGTAATTGCTCTTAGGCCCCTGTAGTTTTTGCATTTATTATCTAGTCTTGTAAATACGTTGAGTAGTTCTTTTATTTTTGTGGATATTGCATAGAGGAACCTTCTATTTCTGTTATTTGCTTGTATACCCCTGTTTATAGTGGCCACGTGCTTCGCCACGTGTTTTAGTGGTACATTTGCAGTTTTCATCCTGAGCTTTTCATGTGTTATTGATTGGATGTTTTGAAATAGGAATGACAAAAAGGTCCTTCCAGGCCTGAGTCACGTGTATCGTGCGTGGCCTGGGGATATTTTGCATTTTTAGCCCCATACTTTCCAGCCTTGTTATTCACAGGGCCCAGGGCTTTATTTTATTTGCAGTTAGGTCCTTGTGCACAGTGCCTTTGTTTTTATTTTTAATAAAATAGCAAATCCACTCCAAATTCGATAAAAAATGGACATATGGCTCCTGCCATGGTGTAAACTTTTCTCTAAATTTTGGAGACATTTTTTATTATTTTTGATATTTTTAAAAATTAAAAAACAAGCATTTTTCTTATTGTCTGGATAGAAAATTCACAAAAAAAATTAAAACAACTCTAAAAATTACAAAAAAATTAGATATTGTTTGTTTTGTGTTGTTTGATTTTCTGACCAATTTTGGTCATTTTTAGACTTATAAAATCTATAAAAAATTTAAAAAACATTGAAAACCTTATAAAAATTCTAATAAATAATTGAAAAATAAAACATTAATAAAACCAGTGCCTAAATTTTCCTTGTATTTCATACTTTACAGGAAAATTACCTTCATACCTTGATAGGACCATATCTATTTTATTTTGGTCCTCCAAGTCTGACTAGACAACATCACTCTTTTCTTGTCTTGTTTTATTTTTATAAAATTCCATAAAAATCAGAAAAACACCAAAAATTAACCAAAAACACAGAAAAATATAAAAAACATAAAAACATTTTTGTTTGAATTTTTGGGTGATGTTTGAGTAGTTAAATAATTATTTGTAGTTGTCTGTTTGCTTTCTTTTCTTATTTCTTTTATTATTTAAAAATCCAAAAAAATATAAAAACATTAAAAATCGACCAAAAATATTTGCCTTTTATTTTATTTTCATTTTAGACTACTTCGTAGGCCGCGAGGTCATCACGTGCTCCTTGAGTTCGATCCTGGTCGCTATACCAGGTTAACCCAATAGCGAGACCGCTACTTGAGCTTGTTTGATTTTTATCTTATTTTGGTGGTCTATATTTTTCTCGTTGAGCCACCCGAGCGACTGAGGTCGCAACGACCTTAGCTTTACCTTTACCTTGGTTGCTTGTCGGTTTTTGCGTTCATCAATAACTTGACGGATATGATTGTCAAGACGTCTCGTATCCCTTTCCAAAGAGATGACTCAAACCGCAGAGACCTTGCCTCTACATTTTCTTTAACATTGTAAATCTTCCTCATCAACCTTGATACCAGATCTATAGAAGGGCCCCATATGCGCAAGACCCACTTTGCTAGCAATGCCTTGTTCATGCATAACAAATCCCGAACTCCCAGTCCCCCTGCTCTCGAGTTCTCATTATTTCCTCCCATGCTACTAAATGCATGCTGGACTACTGTTGCTTCTCGTTTGACCAAAAAAACCTTCTCATTAACTTTTCGATCCTCTTTCGCACACCTACAGGCATTATCCTGGTCGAGAAGAAAAACTTTGGGATGGAAGACAGAACATATTTTAGTAAAATCAGCTTCTCTTCCCTAGATAACGTAATCGCCTTCCATCCTGTCAATCTGAGCTCTATCTTCTGGATAATCGCCTCCCAATCTGTTGCTCTCAACTTGCCAGCCACCAACGGAAGACTTAAGTAGGTAATCGACAGATTCCCCAATGGACAATTGAGCATCTCTGCTATCCAGGTCCTATCAGCTTCCTGTATCCCAAAAGTGATTACCACTGATTTCTGCAAATTTATTTGAAGACCTGACAGGCCGCTGAAGATGTACAACAACTGAGCCGCATGACATATCATCTCATCTGAACCGCTCAGGAAAAGAACTGTGTCATCCGCATACTGCAACAGCGGTATAGAGATCTCATCAAGACGAAAACCGTCACACCACCCTCCCTCAACCGCTTCCTTGAACATCACAGCCAATGCATCCGCAACCAGCACAAAGAGCATGGGGGCCAACGGGCACCCCTGATGAACCCCTCTTTGTGGTTGGAAATAGCCACCCTCCGGCTTCCCATTTACCAGAATCGAGAAGGAAGAAGTGGTGACACACCTTTTCATCTATGTAACCCAGCAATCCGAAAATCCTCTTCTTCTAAACGAAGATCACAAGAAATTCCAGTCCACACTGTCATAGGCTTTTGCAAAGTCAATTTTCCAGAGCACCCCCTTTGTTCCCTTGCGTCTCTATTCTAAACAAATTTCTGACGCCATAACCAACCAGTTTGCCATCTGTCGTCCTGGGATAAAGGCGGATTGACCTTCTAGAATGAGAGACTCCATGACCCCTCTGAGCATGTTTGCTAGTACTTTTTCCACGATGAGGTGCACTCCATTCGAAAGGGTGATTGGTCTGAAATCTTCTACTTTTACCGGATGATCTTTCTTGGAGAGTAAAAACATCAAAGCCTTATTCACCTTCTCGAAGCGCTTGTTTCCTTCTCTGAATTCCTCTAGCACTTCTATGATCTTTACCTTGAGAACATCCCAAAACTCCCTGTAAAAGAGAATCGGGAACCCATCCGGTCCCGGCGCCCCATCAGCATTCAGACCCCATACTGCATTATTCACTTCTCTTTCAGAGAAAGGTAACACCGGCGCTTCTGACAATTCTGATATCAGAGTCTTCACCCCCTTCCCCAGCCAACCCCACCCATCCCCTCTCCTTCTATGTGATGCCTCCATGTAAAACCTTCTCAGCGCACTGCCAATTCGCGCTTCTCCAGAATAACTTTGTCCCCCTACCTCAATTTCTTGAATATGATTCCTCCTTCTTCTGCCAGAGGCTACAGTATGAAAGAATCTGGTGTTTGCATCGTCGTCTTTTAGCCACTTTTTCCTGGACTTCTGTCTCCATTCAACCTCTTCTTTCTGATCTTCCATTAGAATGACCTCCAAGAGCCTAGACCTCTCCTCCATTTCCTCTTGTTCTAGTCCTCGCAAATCATCCAGTTCATCCAGACAGATTACATTCTCCTGAGCCATGTCACGTTTTTCCCTTCTCTTCAATCTGATCGTTCTTCCATATTCCTTTAGGAATGATCTGAGCAGTAACAGCTTAGAAGCGAGTCTAGATACCGCCGAACCCTCCGGACTCCAAGTCCTCCATTGCTCTGACACTAAATCTTTGAACCCTTCTTCTAACATCCAGGAACACTCAAAGCGGAAGAAGAACCTGCCTCTTTCCCCCTCACCAGAAGACCAGATAATCGACGTGTGATCTGAATGTGCCCGAGGGAGGGCCCATGCCCGCGAAAGTGGGAAAAGCTCTACCCCAGCAATGGACAGCAGAAATCTATCAAGTCTCGATCTTGACCTCTTATTGCGCCAAGTATACCCACAACCAGCCGCATCAATGACTAAGAGACCCAAAGAGTGCACCGTCTCCAAAAGTTCAGACGAACCTATATCCCTCCCACTGCCCCCCTAGGGCGATTGTATAGTAGTAACGCAAGGTTGAGATCCCCCCCGCCAATAGCCATATGTCATCATTATGCTCTGAGAACATCCGCCACAAGTCTACCGCCAGGGAGCCTCTTCCACTGCCACTGGTCTCATATACATTCGTCACCGTGAAAACTAAGCCATCCGCCCGATGTCTGAGACAGACAGATAGAGAAAAGGTGGACCTCCACTCCGCCTCCACCTCTAGGTCATCTTCCCTCCAGCCTATGATCATCCCTCCCACTGCACTTTGCGCCTCCATGACTGCTGCCTGAAAACCTCGTCCAATGCCCAGCTCATAGCCTATTTCTGCCAAACTGCGAGACAACTTTGTTTCTTACAACATGAAAATGTCCACTTTTGCTTCACGGACTAACTTACCAACACCCATTCGTTTCTCGGGTCGCACAAGACCCCTAACATTCCACGAAAGAACCTTCATGTTGTGGCGTGTGGCATGACCCAACTTGAAAAAATGGCTTTGCTGGACCTGGCTAAGAAAAGAGAAGCAGCCTTGAGATGGCGTGTTCCTGGTATTTTTTATGGGCGTCTCAACTTCCGGCATATCGAAGCGGTCCGTGTGCGGGGAATACCCCTCATCTGGAGGCAGTTGGAGACTGTAAGGGTCATCCTTGGACCCGAGGTGTGGGCTATGAAGATCTTGGCCGATGGATCTTGACCGGGTTATTCAGGTGCAACGGTTCAACCCATCAACGTTGGGATGGAGAAGGGTGTGCTACCTAGGCGTGGAGCTGGACATTGAATTAGTGATAGCCGATCAAAGTAGTGTTCGTTGGGAGATGGAATCTCCTGCACTAGAGCTCAAAAAGTCTTGGGCGGAGGTGGTGCATCGTGGGCCATCGGGGTGGTCGGCCGATGCGGGCTCAAGCCGGAACAACGAGGGGAGTTGGGATGTTGCGATGTTGTTGACCTCGTATCCCTCATGATGATGCTGACGCTTCGTCTCGAAATAAATGGCCTCGTGAGCCGGGGGCATTTCTGCTTATTGCGGAGCCATTCAAGGGAAAGGGAGCATGCCTTTACAACTCCCGATGGCTTAATACGTTACCGCGGGATAGTGCCGTGGTGGGCCATCTGTCAGGTCAGGTAGCAGACCCAGATGTCTGTCCGCGCGAGAGACCACTCTGATACAGAGAAACTTGCGGTTGTTCACGAGGGGAGAAAACATGCGCATGTAGCTTCCTACCCAGTGGTGGTGGGCTCCGGGGTTGAGAAGGGATTGGAACAAGATGCAGAGGTGGTCCCGCTGACCTCAGCTACTGAGGTCCCCAAGGAGTCCACCGTTCAGGAGGGTGGGGTGTGCCCGTTAGTTTCTAAAGGAGTAGAACAATAGGATGCTTGCGAATAGGGATCCTGAGGAGGCTCCCAAAAAAAGAAACGTAGAGATATTATGAAGGATATGGTATGATCCTCAAGCGCATCACGGAAGCGTGAGCGTCGTATCGAATACGACGAGGAGCGACTAGTCGGACTAGTTGCTCGATGCAGCGGAATTTAAAAAAATTTTATTCGACGAAACCACATGATCCAAGAACACTTCTCGAATCATTTCGTCTAAACCACAAACAAGTAATAGGATTACCTCTTGAAGCGTGGTTGCGATCGAGTCTCTAAACAAAGAGACCTCCTGTCTCAAGTCCGATCCGACGGAGGAGACGCTTGCGAGCGCGGGGATGAACCACGTGCTTCTCGCAATCCATGTTGATGATCCAAGCGGAGGATCTCCTGATCTCGACACAAGAGATACGACGTCTTCTTCACGAGCGAGGCGCACCGAAGGAGACGGAGATCCACGAGCAGAAAAATGGGCAGCATAACGACGATGCCGCGGTGATGGAGAACCTCTCCATGGCATCCATGGTGGACGGCCATGAGAGGGAGAGAGAGGGCTAACGTCTAGAGAGAAAGAGAGAGAGAGATGCTTCTCAAGCATTATGTGTAAAGAGAGAGCATGGGTATGCCTCTCTATTTATAGGGTTTTGGGATCCATGGATCTCAATCCATGTGACATATAAAATCAATGGATGAGATTGATTTATGTCAATCCAATGGTCAAGATTGTTGTTGGTAAAAACCAACAACTTGTGATTTAATTTGATAAAAAAATATTTGATAATGCAAATAAATATTAATACAATATTAAATCAATCAAATAAGGAGAGAGGAATAGAGAGAGATCAACCTTCCTCTTTGAAAGGGGGGGACGACCACCAATTTCACAAGGAAATTGGTGCCGCCCCCCTCTTTCCAAAAGGGAGGGCAATCTCATGGCAATCCATAAGATTGCACATCTCCTTGAATTTCTCTCTACTTATTTTCCAACAACAATTTGTTGGTATTTTAATTCACCAAAATAATTCTCAATTAATTTTGGGAATATTGCAATCTTGACATTGGAATATTGTGAATCATATTCACAACCCAAAACCAAATGTAATTTACATTTTCAATTAATTAGACAATGTGTATCCAATACACATTAATAATTAATCTACTAATATAAATTATATTTAACTCTCTCTAATACATTATAAATCACATTTATAATATATTATGAATAATTGGATATTACTATCCACATTATTCTTATCCTTGATAATTAAATCATATTTTAATCATCTTGGATCTCTTTATCTCATGTGTTCAAAAAATATGAGTCACATTCACATTATTCACATCTTTGATAATCAAATCACATTTAATTATCTAAGATAACTCTCTTTATAATATGAATCAAATTCATATTAATCTCGATAATTAAATCACATTTAATTATCCATTTTCTCAATGCTCGGATACATATATCAACAATAGAATTATCCATGAACTCTTTCAAGAATAATGTGCTTTCTCCGCGAATAATTGGAGATAAGGACAGGGAGATTGTATTGTTCCACATATAGTGACATGGATATTGAGATTATATCTCATATCCAGATCGCGGGCCTCCCATAGATGCTTGATTAAATCAAGACCGCAAATCTAATCTTCTTATTGCATCTGAATCACATTCAGATCAATGTCCAACATTTGGACTAAGATTAGATTACTTCTCTACTGAGAGGAGTCACTAAAATCCAGATTCATCACTCCCTAGGAATAGAAGCGTCATGGTTATACAATCGTTTATGATCACATCACCCTCAGGTATTCCTAATACCTGTACATCCTGCATACTGGAAGACTCAGATTAAACCCGAAATATTGGATCAACTTTATACTGTCTACTTCATGGTTTTATCAGTAAGTTTCTCATTCGATCATTGGGAGTCAGTATTGATCATATACTTTCCAAAAGCATATATCATACCTAGGTCTTGATCATATACTTTCCAAAAGTATATATCAAACCAACAAATTCAGTCAAGCTTCCAAAGCGAGACGACTGTGCGTACGGAATTTGATTCTTCCCAATATCTCACGAGTGAGCTCATGTCTTCCGGTTCAGTAGTGAACCTGTATGATCCCTTTGAGAGATCGTATTACTCATATGCCCTTATATGCACACCAGCGCGCCGGTGTATAGACCTTGATTAGGTCATCAACCTATTGGTCTGCCAAATGTACATACTCAGACATATAGTAACACATCTGTCTCCGGTCAGAGGATGTGTGCCTATATCATGACAGCATATGATATAGGACTTTGGTTATCTCGATCTCGTTAAGTCAACTCTTTGACCTAACTAATCTGACACCTCTGAATCTCTATTCCTATGCAGAGGACCTGCATCAAGAAGTCGGTCTGATATCAGCCTAACTGAGAAAGGATTGCCGTCTCCTACTCAGGCTGGAGATCATCTCTTAATAATCATTTGATGGTGCTTGATGAGTCCTCAATCTAACTCATTAGATATTCATCTAAGCACCAGCCTCTATGATTCAATAATTGAATCAACAGCTGTATGATCATTAAGATGGCCATGGTACATAACCCTAATTGCACTAAGGGACCTATTATGCAAACTATGTACTCTTTATTTCAGATTAAGGAGTGAATTGCAATAACATTTATTGCATAATGGCTCGCCGTGGGCTCGCATGTCCAACAATCTCCCACTAGCCCAAAGAGCCATTAATGGGCTAATCATTTAAACCCACACTCATGTGACAATCATAGGCTATTTAGAAAATAGCTAGGTAAGCTGATCAGTCACTCCGTTCCCAAGAGACTACGCCAAGTCCTTTTACGACATTTGCATATCTCCTAGTAACAGTGCTCGCATCCAATGCGAATGTTGCATCTCATGCAACCGATACTCAATTTTGTTGGTTATAGTGTCCTTGACACTACATCTTATTAATTATCATAACCAGTATTCCCATAATCCTTATTAGAATACCTTCATTCCTGGAGATCTCTATCTCCTAAGGTATCTACAGTTAAGACCCTTATAGATCACTATCTACAAGGTCTTAAACCTTTGAAGATAAGACTCTGAGATCACTATCTCTAAGTTTCATCATCTTTGAAGATATTGTTATTACTGCAATCAAGTGTTTTATCTCCATAGTAGGATTAGTAACAGTTTACTACTCACACTGCATGGTAGACATCTGATTCTTGTACACATCTAGCATACATTCAGCTTCTCATAACTGATGCACAAGTGCAAGCAGTTCTAGCATTCACTTCCTCAACTCTTTGAGGTGCTATCCCTTTAGACAGGTCACTACCACATCTTAAGGGAAGGAAGTTTTTCTTGGAATTGTCTAGAAAATAGAATAATTCCAAGGTGTACTACTAATGCGACAGTCCCAATACCCTCTTTTCTTTGCTTCTGAACGACTTCAAAATTAAGATCTAAGAGGTATCCTTGAAATCGTATCTCAAGGTATGGAACAACCAAATTATAAAACACTTATTATTATTCTTATATCATTCTAAATGATTAGAATAATATCTACATTTAGCACGATGAACACAATGGCACTTCCACTAAGCTTCACATGGTTCATCAAGATTTTATCTGAAATCACAACATTTATAATTTCATCAAATCTTATGTTCCAACTATAAGAAACTTATTGGAGTCCAAAGATGGAGTTCTTCAGCTAGCACACCTTGCTTTCCTCAACCATGAAGCCCTGGGGCTACTTCATATGAATATCCTCAGAGAGGTATTCATAGAGGAATGCAATCTTGACTCACACCATGAAGATGTCATAGACAAGTTGTGTAGCTATAGTTAGCAATATTCTGATGGGTTAAAGCAAGGTCACTGGAGAGCAAGTCTTATCGCAAGCGATGCCTTCTCTTCGGTGTGTAGCTCATGGCTACGAACCGTGCTTTGAAGGTCTATACCTTCTCATCAGGTTCCCTCTTTCACTTGAAGATCCATTTACACCTTAATGGGTCTAACCCATATAGGTGGATCCTCGAGGGTCCATATACAACACTTGTGTATGAAGTCTACATTAGACTTTTATTGCTAACATCCATCTTTCCATGTCATGATCCTCAGGAGCTTCATCACATGAAGTCCGATCATTGTCAGATTCAACTGACACATGGAATCCATCTTCAAACTTATTTGAAGAGGTATTAGTGTTTCATCTTTAATTGTTCTTTTAGTTTCCAATTTTAGGAGCCTCATTATCTTCTCAAGATTAAATGAGTTTCTTTACTTCATTTTATCTTGATTCTTAAGAGAGTCATCCTCTAAGAATCACATTCTCAGAGATGAGATCCTTTAAGAATCTCAAGGTCATAAAGTAGGTATACAATACCATCCTTTATTTTCCTAATGAAGTAGCACTCTCTAGTGCTAGATTCCAGCTTACATGCATGGAACCTTATTAAATATATAATGTAGTCTCTACTACATATATACCTTGGAAACTAAGAGATAATTATGCTAGGATTAATCATTGATTAAATCATGTCACACATGATCAATTGTATCTCCCTACAACTCCATTGAGTTCATGTTCATTAGGAGGATTGAGATAGGAATGATATTCATATCTCCATAAGGTATTCCTTGAATTCATCTAATAGGTACAAGCTACCTTGGTTAGATCAAATTCATTTCATCTTCCTTCAAACTTTGGTTCTAAACCAAAATTGTGAAATCTTTGAATATTTCAAAGGTTTCTTAGGTGAAGAGAAGAAATTTCATATCATACATAATCATCAATAGATATCATATATCCATAATGTTTACTATGATATAGATGATTCACATACATCAATATGTATGAGATCCCGAATACCTTGACATCTCACACCATTCCCAAGGAAGGGTGCATTGAACATTTTACTTTGAATACAATATTTATAAGTATGTGAGATTTGAATCTTTAGACAATCTAAAGTTTCATGTCTTACTAGTCCATTGATCTCATCAACAGACATATGTCCAAAATTTGATGTCAGATCATTATCAAATGATCTTTATCCTCCTATTGATCTTTTTAATTCTCAGTATTAAAAAACTTAATGAATCATTCATTAATTTTCTAATTTAATAGAGTCCACTAGATCTTAGATTACTATCTGAAATATCTCCATCATAACTCCTTATGATAGATTTATTACAGAATTCATGTTTATATCCAACAATTAGAAAGAAACAATGAGTGAATTCTAATATCTAGGTCATAAAGACATTCTCTAAGACTAAGGGCTCCCACTGAAAATACGAAGTCTATTGATCTCATGGAAATTGTTGCAACACTTGCATTACTTTCAACATGGATGACCAATAAACCTTAAGATCAAATTTCTAATACATATGCAACTAATTGCAAGTGTCATTAGAAAATTTGAGATACAATTATTAGACTTTATCTTATCAAATAAGTAAGTCAATATCAATGATTATATGTAGATTATACTGATGCTCTATCCGATTCCTTTTCTCAGGATTCTAGACAGACTTGATAGTCATACTATCAACACATCAACTTATTGCAGTATTGGAATTCATCCAACTCTTTGGATGTCATATGGAAGTCACAGAAGTACAGTCAACTCTTTGACTATACCTCTTACTTGGGTCCAACCCATGCTTCCACTGTGCTCCCTTTGTCTATAAGCAACCATTGCTCAAGACCAAGGATCTCTTATGTTAAAATCAAAAATTTTAATATAAGAGTATTTCAACATTTATACAAGCTTCATTTAAGTTCATACAATATGAATATTATGAAGCTTCATGAATGACTAGAGTATAGACAGTAGAATGATGACACTCATCATCTACATCCATCTAAACTCTTAAAACATAGGTTTAGGTAGGTACTCAAACAATTTGAATACATCATCTCTTATGGAGCTACCATTCTACATGATGTAGAGAACCATGTCATTCATGATTAAATGTCAGGAGCACATATGTATGCCAGAATTTCTTTATTGATTTTATAAGTATTATTTGATAATTACGATCATCATCGACATGTCACTTCCAAAGTACATTCGATGAGATCAAGACTTATAGAGACATACAAACCCTAGGGTTTTAGTCCCATTGTCTATTTAATTATCACTTCTCATTATTATGAGGAAACTTGCACATTGCAACCACATACATTATGTGTCCAATCGCAAGTACAATATCTGGATCAAGGGTCGAATCCATGATATTCTACTGGTTATTAATGAGTATAACATTGAGTGGGTTTCATGAAGGATTATCTGAAATAAGTAATTTGCATAAGGGTATATATTTATATATATACGTGTTTTACTTTGAATTAGGAATTTTATATTAAAGTTGTCTTGCCATGTCAACAATGAAAGTTCATTCCCTTAATCACTTTCAATGTAAGAGATATACTTACCATTATATCTCAAGCAAGATCTGGGATCTCCTTCCTTATCTTTGTTGCATCCCAATAATATGAGAACCTACAACTCGGATAAAAAGAAGCGGGAACACATTCCGCCTTGCAAGTCCAACTTGCATCTCCCAATTCGGTCTTTAATACCCGGGCCCACCACCCCTAAGGTGATGTTGACCCGTCATTAATTGAACCAACCGTCAACAGGAATACAACTCGCTATGCGCAATCCAATATCGCCCCAATAATATGAGGACCCGATATTGGGGTCACTACGCATACGTCCTTACTCTTTCGAGAAGCGATGAGCCCGATCCAAATGGATCATATGCAGGAGCTGTCACTTCGGACAGGCGTCTCCTACATATAATATCTGGCGACGAAACTCTTCGCCTTGGCGGGAGACCATGGATGTCACTTATGTGATCCTCCATATCTTATTCAAATTAAATTAATTTCTATGAATCACATTCATATAATTAATTCTTCCAAGGGAATTATCAACTCTAATCGTATTAGAGTATTTTTATTGGACATAATTAACTTAATCATATTAAATTAATTATCAATCCAATTCAATCAATCAAACTTGATTGTCTTACTTGAATATATATGGTATTATTCTCAAAGTACATGTTAATTCGTATTTTAATAATTAGAAAAATACATCTTAATCCCTCGGATATTATCCCGGCCCTACCCGCTGTCATGGCCAGTACCGGAGGGAGTGGGACGGACCGAATACGTTGCAACCCGCTACCCCAGCGATCCCTGACTAGACACCATATCCGCCTCGGGAAAGGATAATGCCAAATTGATTAATTTGTACTTGAGATGATCATCGGTTCTTCAACCGAAATTATACCATATAGTAATCAAAACAATTTTGATTATAAGGAAATTTGCTAGACAAATTCCCAATCCTATTCAAGCAATGAGTTTGATGATTGTGTTTCCAATTATGGTCTAGATCAAATCTAATCAACTAATTCGTTGAGGTCAAGTCAATTAAGGAAATAATCATATTCTAATAATTCTCAAATATTTTCCATAATTATTTCATGAAATTAACAATTAATTTCACTAATTGATAATCACATGGTTCTTGATTAGGAAAGTAATTTCAGCAGTGACCCCTACTTACTAAAATTAGCATATCTCAATCAATTTAAATCCAAATTAAGCAAAGTAAGTTTCCATAGTTTGCTAACTTGATTTACAACAGAATCTATGTGATTTGCACGCATTTCGAGGCGTCTCTAAACAGTAATTAACTCCTTAATTACGTTAAGATTCGCAGTTCTCGTAACAGTGAATACATGTTCATTAAAACAACCATATCTAGAGCAAACGAAATCCGATTTACGCAAACTCAGATCCTATGGTTTCCTTATTTAATGACGAACAAAATCCAAGTATTAAATTCGTGTTTAAACAATTTAAACAATGCCGGATTTATTTACTAAATAGATCTGTGAAATCGAATGCGAAGAAAACTTTCACGACCTTAACGAACCCAAGTTGTCCTTGGTTTGCGAATCATATTCGAAACCGTCGACCTAAGGCTCTGATACCACTTGAAAGATATGGTATGATCCTCAAGCGCATCACGGAAGCGTGAGCATCGTATCGAATACGACGAGGAGCGACTAGTCGGACTAGTTGCTCGATGTAACGGAATTTAAAAAATTTTTATTCGACGAAACCACATGATCCAAGAACACTTATCGAATCGTTTCGTCTAAAACACAAACAAGTAATAGGATTACCTCTTGAAGCGTGGTTGTGATCGAGTCTCTAAACGAAGAGACCTCCTGTCTCAAGTCCGATCCGACGGAGGAGACGCTTGCAAGCGCAGGGATGAACCGCGTGCTTCTCGCAATCCATGTTGATGATCCAAGCGGTGGATCTCCTGATCTCGACACACGAGATCCGACGTCTTCTTCACGAGCGAGGCGCACCGAAGGAGACGGAGATCCACGAGCAGAAAAACGGGCAGCATAACGACGATGCCGCGATGATGGAGAACCTCTCCATGGCATCCATGGTGGACGACCATGAGAGGGAGAGAGAGGGCTGACGTCTAGAGAGAAAGAGAGAGAGATGCTTCTCAAGCATTATGTGTAAAGAGAGAGCATGGGTATGCCTCTCTTTTTATAGGGTTTTGGGATCCATGGATTTCAATCCATGTGACATATAAAATCAATGGATGAGATTGATTTATGTCAATCCAATGGTCAAGATTGTTGTTGGTAAAAACCAACAACTTGTGATTTAATTTGATAAAAAAATATTTGATAATGCAAATAAATATTAATACCATATTAAATCAATCAAATAAGGAGAGAGGAATAGAGAGAGATCAACCTTCCTCTTTGGAAGGGGGACGGCCACCAATTTCACAAGGAAATTGGTGCCGCCCCCCTCTTTCCAAAAGGGAGGGCAATCTCATGGCAATCCATGAGATTGCACATCTCCTTGAATTTCTCTCTACTTATTTTCCAACAACAATTTGTTGGTATTTTAATTCACCAAAATAATTCTCAATTAATTTGGGGAATATTGCAATCTTGACATTGGAATATCGTGAATCATATTCACAACCCAAAACCAAATGTAATTTACATTTTCAATTAATTAGACAATGTGTATCCAATACACATTAATAATTAATCTACTAATATAAATTATATTTAACTCTCTCTAATACATTATAAATCACATTTATAATATATTATGAATAATTGGATATTATTCTTATCCTTGATAATTAAATCATATTTAATCATCTTGGATCTCTTTATCTCATGTGTTCAAAAAATATGAGTCACATTCACATTATTCACATCTTTGATAATCAAATCACATTTAATTATCTAAGATAACTCTCTTTATAATATGAATCAAATTCATATTAATCTCGATAATTAAATCACATTTAATTATCCATTTTCTCAATGCTCGGATGCATATATCAACAATAGAATTATCTGTGAACTCTTTCAAGAATAATGCGCTTTCTCCGCGAATAATTGGAGATAAAGATAGGGAGATTGTATTGTTCCACGTATAGTGACATGGATATTGAGATTATATCTCATATCCAGATCGCGGGCCTCCCATAGATGCTTGATTAAATCAAGACCGCAAATCTAATCTTCTCATTGCATCTGAATCACATTCATATCAATGTCCAACATTTGGACTAAGATTAGATTACTTCTCTACTGAGAGGAGTCACTAAAATCCAGACCCGTTTCATCACTCCCTAAGAATGGAAGCGTCATGTTTATACAATCGTTTATGATCACATCACCCTCAGGTATTCCTAATACATGTACATCCTGCATACTGGAAGACTCAGATAAAACCCGAAGTATTGGATCAACTTTATACTGTCTACTTCATGGTTTTATCAGTAAGTTTCTCATTCGATCATTGGGAGTCAGTATTGATCATATACTTTCCAAAAGCATATATCATACCTAGGTCTTGATCATATACTTTCCAAAAGTATATATCAAACTAACAAATTCAGTCAAGCTTCCAAAGCAAGACGACCGTGCGCACGGAATTTGATTCTTCCCAATATCTCACGAGTGAGATCATGTCTTCCGGTTCAGTAGTGAACCTGTATGATCCCTTTGAGAGATCGTATTACTCATATGCCCTTATATGCACACCAGCGCGACGGTGTATAGACCTTAATTAGGTCATCAACCTATTGGTCTGCCAAATGTACATACTCAGACATATAGTAACACATCTGTCTCCGGTCAGAGGATGTGTGACTATATCATGACAGCATATGATATAGGACTTTGGTTATCTCGATCTCGTTAAGTCAACTCTTTGACCTAACTAATCTGACACCTCCGAATCTCTATTCCTATGCAGAGGACCTGCATCAAGAAGTCGGTCAGATATCAACCTAATTGAGAAAGGATTGCCGTCTCCTACTCAGGCTGGAGATCATCTCTTAATAATCATTTGACGGTGCTTGATGAGTCCTCAATCTAACTCATTAGATTTTCATCTAAGCACCAGCCTCTATGATTCAATAATTGAATCAACAGCTGTATGATCATTAAGATGGCCATGGTACATAACCCTAATTGCACTAAGGGACCTATTATGCAAACTATGTACTCTTTATTTCATATTAAGGAGTGAATTGCAATAACATTTATTGCATAATGGCTCGTCGTGGGCTCGCATGTCCAACATATTAATGGTGGGGGTGCAATGATTAATTTCTTGGAGGGAAGGGACGGCTTATCTTCTAGGCAGGAGGGGGAGGTGGAGTTTGGCTCGGTGGGCATCATTGCTCGCGGTCGAATTCAGGAGGTAGCCGAGCTAGGAAGCTCGGAGGGTAGAACTGTTTGGAGTCTCGGAGGGAGCGGAGGGTGGAGAAGTGTGGCTCGTAGGCTTGGAAGGTTGGAGGAGTTAGAGGAGAGAGTAGGGAAGAGCTGGCTAGCCTCGGGCCAGGAGGGTGGGCTAGATGTTGCGCAATTGGAGTTGGGGAGGGCGGGAAGGATCTGGCCAGGAGGTGCGGGGTCGGTCTTGAGAGATGATCAAGGGCAAAAAGTTGATCATGTCTTGCATCCAAGGCCAATGCTAGAGGAGGGGGCGCAGAGTGATCGGGCTGCGGAGCCGTAGTCTGACGGGGTGTCTCCTCGATTGGCTGATGGTGCCGATGTCGTCGTGCTCTGCCAGAAAAAAGGGGGATTGAAGGAGGCTAGAAGGAGGCAAAGGGAAGAGCTTTTGGAGGGAGAGGAGAGACATGAACTCTCGTCCCAGCAACGGTCAGTTGGATCTTCTCCTTGGAGAGGGGCGAACCGCTTTAGCCCGTTAGATCGTGGATTTGCATATTGCTTGGGGGTGGTTCAACCACCCTTCATTAGGAGGAAAACAAGGTGAAAAATAGTTATAAGTTATAATATATTGTAGGTATATAATATGATTGATTTTGGGGGATTGATAACGAAAAATTTACATCCTTTTGATTATTTTCTAGAAGTTACATGAGCATGGGGATATTTGGAGAAGGCAAGCTATATGTGGACGTGGATAGTGGAGAGTTGGGTAAGAATGGGATGGGATATACTATAAAGAGTAAAGGATGTATCGAGAAAATGATGAAGAAGTTTAGAGAGAGAGAGAGAGATCACCATGAAATCGTAGTTGCGATGAAATTTCCTGAAAGAAGAAGCACACATTGGAAGAAGAAGATCACGTTTTAGGTAATTACTTTCCACCACTAGTTAATTTACCAATTGATTTCCTTAAAATGGGTTATAAAGATCAAATTTGCTCCTTGTATGATTGGGAAAATAGGAGTGCTAATATGAGGAATTTATGTAAGATCTAGAAATTTATGAAGTAAATTAGGTTAAATTTATAAATCTGATTTTGGGTGATGTTGAGACATGGTTGTATTCAAGTTCAAAATATATGAAATATTGAATATGAAGTTGCCGGTTAATCTTTTGGAGCAAGCAATTAGTCTGTCACAGTTCCTTCTTATGGGACTATTTGCCCTTAATCATAAAATTTTCTGTGTTAATAACCTATGATTTAGAATGTATTCACAACATTTAGATAGAACCCGGTTTCTATACAACCGTTTAAGAAATATTATGACTTGCATATTAGTTTCCAGTGATAATTTTATAATGAATACCAATAATAAATCAGTTAATCGTAGCAACCATGATGGAAATCGCGCATAAGCGATTTTATTAATACGTATCCATGCATGTGTAAAATATTAAAAGGAGGCTGAGATAAGAAGTAGTTTCTCATCCATAATAACCAATATAGACTCTACTTGGTAATAAAATTATGTTAATCTAATGTTACAATTAGTACAAGCTTTATAATGATATAACCAAAGATCCAATTATGAAACCGTTGAGATATGGACCTTAATATGTACACATATGACTTTATAATATCACACGAAATGGGAAAAATAATAAAATCCATAATACCATTATATTATCCTTTAATTAGCTGATCAAGATTACTGGTTAGGTAAGACCACACTAAATAATGTCCACAAAGGTGTGGTTTTATTAGATCTTAATAATTATGTTGACATTAATTAGTCTAAACAAGGTAATTGTGAAAATGAAGAAGATGATGTCAGTGTCTGGCATAAATAAATTATGAGAATAAAATGAGGGGAGGTTAGCTTTAAAACCAAAATGTTTCTGACTTAAAGAATTACCACCAAACTGTGTTATAGTAACTAATTTTTTCTTATTGATAATAATTAGGAAGTAGCATTTTATGAAGCAATCAATCTCATGATGATTAGTCATGGAGAATACATACCTTTAGGTGAGTGGTTCATGAACTGAAGGACTTATTAATGTTTTATTTTATGCAAATGATTTTATGATGCAAACTTTCAATATTTCTGATAGATATGCATTTCAAGATTTTTAAGTATAGTTGATGCTAAATTGAGCAAGCTTTATATTTTCCATTATGAATGTATGGTCCACTCATCTTTATGTATGTTTTATATAATGCAAAACTTTCATATTCTATACGATTCTTGTTTAAGAAATTATGTCAAGTTAAGTAAGTTATTTATGATTCTTATGGTGATTATGCAAGTTGTATGATTAAATGATTTTTAAGTAAGATGCACACTATGTCCTACACTCTAGGAAAGTCATGAACAAGTAAGAGGACTTTGGGTCCGCATTCTGTATGCAATAGGCTTTACACCGTATGCAGGGTGTTCTTTGGCCTTTGAGGCCATCTGCGCATATGACAGTAAGATAAGGAGGTAGGTAAAGTTTGCTTGCCTAGGCAATAAGTATGTAAGGCTAAGGGATGATTAACCTCTCCCTTGCAGTATGGTTCATGGACTTGCTAAGACATGTCGAGTAGTGTTGCATCGTCAAGTATGAAAAAGCAAGCTAAATTTCAAAATATGAATTTTGATTACAAAATAAGTTTATGATTATTATCACCCATTGTTTTGCTTACAGTAAGTAATTATCGAGCTCATGTCGATGAATTTAGTCTTACCATTACAAATATAAATTCTTTTCTGGTACTCTAAGGAAAGAAGATATTGGCCTAAATAGAGCTCATATAGAAGAGACATCTAGTAAATGAGGTTCTGCCATCGTAGTTAATATCTATTTTATGATATTTTTCCAGCTGCTATGGGTTTAGATTTTTCATTTTCGATGGTTTCAATTTGATTTTAAAGTCATGTATGCAATAATATGTATTTCATTTTATTTGTGAAAATGTTCATGATTACAGTGATAAATCTATTTTGAGTTGCAACATTTCAAAAGTTTTTTCTTTCTTTCCTTGTTAAATATTGTAAAATATTTTGAGACAAGAACTAATTTTTATGTCACGCTCGTCTCAATGATTAAGCAGGACGGGTCGTGGCAAAAAATACAAGAAAATTAGCAAAAAAATCTTAAAATCACTAAAAACATAGAAAAATGTAAAAACCGCATAATACTTTATTTTCTAAAAATTTAAATATATTTTAACTTATTTATAAATATAAATAACTATATTGTTTATTATATACATATTACCTATATAATATCTATAATATCTTATTATATACAATTTATATCTTATTTTAAATCAAAAAAAAGTTTTAAAAAATAAAAAATAAATACAAAATTAAATATTTTAAAAATATGTAGTAATAATAATAACAATAAAAATTAAAGGATTTTTATCAGTTGTTCCCTTTTGAGATATTGTAATTTCAATACGCCCATTCCTTTTTGGGAATATCGGTTGTGCCCCTGACTTCTTGTCGTTCTATCACTTGTACCCCTTGAGTTAGTTGTCGTCTATCACCAATGCTAACAGATGTTAATTTTAAGGACACAGGGGAATTGATTTTAAAAATGGGTTGAAATGTACATCCCCTTCTTCTTCTTACTCCTCCTCCTTCCCCATCCTCTTTTTCTCTCCCCCCCTTTTCCTCCTCCCAGCTTCCTGCTCCTCCACTACCTCCTCCCCCTGCCCCTCCCTCTGTCCCCGGGCTCCTCCACCTTGCCCAAGCTCCTCAACCTCCTCCCCGAGCGTCTCCCTCTGCCCCGAGCTCCTCCCCCCAACAATGTGCTTCCCCCTTCGCGCCCAAGCTCCTCCCTCCACCCCGAACTTCTTCACCTGGCCCTATGCATCTCCCTCTGCCTCGAGCTCCTCCCCCTAGCCCTCGCACCTCCTCCCCCGCCTCCCCCTTCGCCCTCGCTCCTCCTCGGTCCCGCTCCGCCCCAAGCTCCTCCTCGCCCCCTGCCCCCAACTCCTCCCCCATGCCCCTGCACCGTCCGCCTCGAACTCCTCCCTCCACCCCCGTGCCCCCCCACTCCGAGCTCATCCCTACCCCCCAAGCCTCCCTACTCTATCTCCCCTCCTCTCCTCTTCCCCCTCTACCTGCTGGGATGTGGTTGGGATGATACGATGGGTTCAAGAACTTGACCATGACTTGCGGCCTCGTCGTCGACATGATGCTACTACTCCTCTACATATCAACCATGTGGAGGGGTCTACTCGAGGGATCGAGGAGGGTGAAGATGAGGAGTTGGTGGGGGAATGGCAAGAAGAAGGGGCTGGAGGATGAGGTCATCAGAGGAGGAGGATGAAGGGCTGGAGGGTGAGGAGGAGAGAGGAAGAGTGACAGGGAGGTGGGGGCTTTTCTTCCAGATATGCCCTCTTAGCTACACTATGGTTTGATTAAACTATGGTTAGTTAAACTTATTAACGGCCAAAGTAAGGGAGGGGCACACGTGATAGAATGACAAGAAGTCAGGGGCATAAGTGATATTCCCTAAAAGGGAGGAGTATAACTAATATTGCAATAAATCAAAGGGGCACAATTGATAAAAAATTCAAAACTAAATATAATTAGAAACCCACATAAAAATAATAAAAAAACAATATATATATACAATTATAAATTAAAAATAATTAATATAATTATAAATTAAAAATAATTAACTACCCTACAGTTTGCTCTATGTGGTTCAACAACTCTACATGCTTGCACTATACACATTTTAGTAGAGTTATAATAAATTTTAACTCACATTCATATTGATTGATTTATGTATGTATCATGGGCTAATTTTTCTCTAATTGTTAGTTGATCGTCGCAATGATTGGTGGCTTAGCTTGTTAAATCGCTTGATCAACTTTTCGATTAAACATATTTTCTTCCATATTTTCTTGCCACAAAGCCTACAACCAGCCTGAAAACCGAGCTAGTACAATTGTGTCTGTGTTCAAAATGCAGGTGAAGTTCATCTAAAAGAGTTGAGTTTTCACATAACTTAATCTGATTGACACAATGGATATGAGATTCATTCGATGTAACAATAAATGTTGTTCATTGTTAAATTACCTTTTGTTCTTGTAGTTAGCAATGATTGTCATATGTGTTGTTGAATGTTCATATAACAACGATTTTTTAATTGACTTATCCGTTAAAATTTATATTAATCATTGTAAAATTTAACAATGATTATAAAAAACCCAACGAATAATCGTTGTTATATAATTCATTGCGAGTAATATATCAATGGATAAAATAATCATTGAGAACTTAAAGAAAAAACAATTACATATTTAACTGCGCAAGATATGCCCATGAATATTGAATTATTTGTTGCTTTAGGTCAATTTTATTGTATTAGGGAGAAGGTAGGGACCAACCAAATAAATCATCCTTCCATAACCCTCCAAATCTTTGCAATCAATTCTTTTATATTAGTACAAGATCCCTATCGATGCACGTTTTTCGAATTGAGTTTTCTGGATCTTGTGGTTCCTTCTCTCATACAAATCACAAGGGTGCGGTGCCGAACCACACATCTTCTTGGAGGATAGTTAGATAGTTGTATAAGTGTTAAAGATGATAGTTAAAAAGGAATTTGAATGATATATACATTCAATGGAAAACAATTGAAATAGGATTATACACTCATCTAAGCTATTGACCAATAAATTAACATGCTTCTCTTAGATATGATCACCATTTTTTTTAATAGAAGAATTTTGAAATACCTATTATTTATTTTAGTTTATTAAAGGTTGGCTCCACCTAAACAAAAAACATATCTCTGCCCTGCTCCGATTGTCGTACGGCCACCACCGTCACCATCACATGGCCATTACCGCCACCACCACCATGCACGACCATTTTTAATTATGTATCTCAGAACAAAATGGGAGATGAGGCTGTCTTACTCCTCTTCTATAGATTTTTGGATTCTTTTAAATTCTCGAAATCCTTAGATTTGACATTAATTAAAGTTGACTTTCGTGGAGGAAGAAAAGTAAGATAGATGGGAGACACAACATATAGACCTATGTTTTCTTCTAGTAGTTAATTTCTTTAGGTGTGAGCTGACTCTCATGGCATCCGGGTATTGTCTCTTTCACGGTTTATAATTTCACGTAACATTTAAAAATTGTTTGATGTTTGTTTTTCCTTGTTATACTTGTGCAATAAATTAAGATAGATATACAATGAGACTGCCCGAAAATGTAAGATTATATATAGGAAAAATGAAGTTTTTCGGTCCAATTTTTTTTCTTTCTTTGTTTTTTTTCAAAAAATATCGCCATATATTTTCATCAATATATCTTCCTAATATGTCGTTTCAATTTCATCAGAAACAGAGATTCTTATGTATTCCATGTAGAACAAGTAATTTTAACGATCTTAGAATTGTTATAATCAATATGTTTTATATGGAGGGTATACGAGTCTTTGTTTCTGACAAAATTGAAATAGTATATTAGAGAGATATACAAGCCATAGGTGGTTGAACTGTTCTCATCTTGGTAATCTAAATCTAGCAAATCTAAAGGACTCAATATGAGAAATTTACCATAAGGTCTGGTGGTCTTTTTATCATGAGCTTATGAAAGTTCCTGAATACACAAAGATCCGGTTCATTCCTCTTTAGGATAAGACCTATATCTTATTGAAAAATTATTAATAAGGTGCCGTTCAGGTAGGAGGGTTTAAACCCCCCCCCCCCCCCCCCCCCCCACCAACCTCATTCTTTATCTTTTCAAGTGGGTCCCACATTTTCTCTTTTTTAAAATATTAAATAAATTAATTTTATTCTATTTATTACATCAAAAAATAATATATCATACCATCATATCATATAAAAATTATAAACTACTCCACTTATACTTACTTTTTCAAACTCCAATACAATCGCATCACAATAACTACTCACTTTTTCAAACTTCAATACAATCATATCACAATAAACCCACTTCAAACCCACCCCCGGTTTAACGCTCTATCCAAACACCAAAATCCAAAAATGGGTTACCTGCAACCAGTTTAACCCACATAAACCCAATATCCAAACACACCCTAAAGATGAAAAATACGGCAATCTAAAAAAACTAACCTTAAGAACACCACATAAATATGTAGAAACCAACTCGATACTTGTCCCTTTCTAGAGAGTGAATTACTATCCACCGTTCGCTGCGTTTTGAAGGTTCACTGCGATTTGGGTTGGACTAGGTAATTAATTAGGGAGGTTTTTGAGCTAAGAACATCTCCGGCCAGTTCAACCGATTACGATCCCCTCTTGTACTTGATTTTCTTTTCAATAACATTAGGGCCAGCCAAAAATCAATCAGCGTCTAGCCTATTCCTCGTATGATCGGTCCAATCGATGAGTCTGATCCAAAATTTCAAAAACATAGATTTACTCGCATCGTTAATATCTTCAAACATGTGCATTTTTTACATTAACACCTTCGGCTTCTCTTCAAATAATTGAAAGTTACGGGAGCTATGACATCGTGGCCGTTTGGAAGAAGTTCACCAACAAATTGTCTTAAATTTGTAACCATTAATGATCTCCTTAATTGCAACGCTATATGTCCATAACTCCCACAGATTAATAATAAAAAAGGCTTTAATTAGAAAGGAAAAACAAACGCATTTGCCACCTCGAGAATAATCCGCGAAAAAAGAAGAGTTTTGCCTATCGATCCAATCTACTGATCAAGTAGTGTTAAAGAATATAACAAACATTAAATTTTTATATTCTGAAGTAATTAGTTGCTCGATTCGGTCGGATTTGTAGATGAGGAAGTTGATTTTCCTATGCTATATCTGTTGCTCAAAAGTATAATAGGTTATTTTTAGAAATAGAGAATGGCAAGCAATGCAGCAACCATTGTAAGGATACGTGAGTACTAAGAATATGACAAGAGCCAGAAAGCAAAGGATTCGTAACGTGAAGACAGTAGAGCTTTTGTCATATATCTCCCGAATTGGATCCCCGTCTACTTGAAACGCACTATCGTCGTGTCTAACACATATAATATTCACAATCCCATAACTGGAACTGGAGTGCTCCGTTCGAAAAGAAGTAATCTAATTTGATCTGCTGAATGTGATCAAAGTTTTATTTTACGAATGTGCCCATACTGATACGAGCATCTCCAGCTTTGACGCACTCCCCATTGTCCGAGCAGGTTTTGATATGGATTCACATCGGATTGTTTATTTATTTATTCCAAAACCACTAGGATGGGATATATGTTCCAGTTAATGTTAACAGCCATTAGAAGGGCTTTGATACCCACGTAGCAAACGTTAATTACAGACCAGCCATGAGATTCATCCTTAAAAATGCAGGTCAAGATTTTTAAAATTGAACCAGACATCAAACCGGTCGAGTATCTATTTTTCAATCTTTATGATCGGGATCAATCGGATGGGCCACTTGAATCGGTAGTAACGTTAGTGCTTCACCGTTGTATGATAGATTTAATTCTTCTGGTCCTGCGTTTTGAATTGAGTTTAACTGGTATTTCATACAAATAAATATGCACTATACTACATCTTATGATTATATTTATATGAACTATACATATAAATATAAGAGTTTTTATAAGTTGTGCCCCTCCGAGATATTGCAATATTGGTTATACCCCTTCCTTTTTGAGAATATCAGTTCACACCGACTTCTTATCGGTCTATCACTTATGCCCTTCTGTTACTTTGACCGTCAATAAGTTGAACTTAACCATGATTTAATCAAATCATGGTGTAGTTAAGAGGGGTATATCAGGAAGAAAAGCTCCATCTCCTCCTCCAACCCATCCTCCTCCTTATCGACCATTGAGGAAGTAGTTGTGGAGATCTGCTCTTTGTGGATGGCGTTGTCGTTGGGAGGGGAGGGGCCTTGTTGCGGGAGCACGTGTGTGCGACGATACCCAAGGCATCCATCTCCATCACCACGGTATCATCTCGGTTCGAATGTTGGAACATGATACGTATACAGTTCAAACATGTGAAAATGAGCTTTTTGAAAGTGTATAAATTCTTCAAATGATAGAGGAAAGAGTCGGTTAGCGTCATGCATGCTTAAGATCCACCAAAGATCCGATAAGAATACATGTTCGGATCCGCACCCGTAATAACGTTAGCAAGAACTGATTGGGTGCTAAGTTAAGACCTTCCACCCCCCACATGAATTGGTTACCTAAATATATAGCTGTTTCCGAGGGAAGGAAAGGAAAGGAAAGGCTTACGAGAGACGGAACCAACTTCAACCTTCACACGCCATTCCTCGTCTCTTTGTTACCCTTCCAAAATCAATACCATCTCTCCATTTTTAGACCTTAAAATGCTCACCCCAAAATATTGACTTCAAAAATAAAAAAAGGTAATTACAAAGACATCCCCAACTTAAAAGTGCATTCACAATCAAGAAGAAGAAATATCCATATCGTCCAAGTTAAAGAAGTTGAACTCGGATAGATTTTCAAATCGACACCGCCAGATTGCTTTCAATATGGGGAACGGATCATCTATTGTAAATGACAATTACAGTCAGTACTTTAATCCAAGTGATCCTTCGGATGAGAATCGGACGACCTGCAGAGGAAGTTGAGGATAATGGACTCGGATCTTGAGATCGTCCATTTGTGATCGGACGACTATGCCATTTACAGCATGGTCTGTTGTACAACGACAATCGTTTCTATTTAATATGGTGATTCACATCTTGCAAGCTCATTTGATAACATGATTGGGTCGAGTTCAAGTAACAACTTCAAAAAGATCAGTAAAATGACGGATCCTCTTCTTGTGAATATTGTGTTTGGATGGTTAAGAATGCGAGAATCTTAAATGTGATTTAATGTGATATTATCTTTATATTACATTGAATAGTCGATTACATTTATTGTTAATAACGTTTCTGACGTTGATTTTTTTATTTGAAAAAAATATTAACAATATTATAGATACATACCGTTAGTTTTAACCTAAGAACACATGTTATTTGGATCATAGATAATAGACTCAGCCACGGAAATGGTCGACTTCAGACAACCAAAAACGAAGATCAATAATTGCAAATCCGAGAGCAAACCGCAAATTAACCCATCCCTATGCCCCCGGGACTTACGGACGCCGCGCCTCCAGCTGTTACACCTGCGCTTCTCACACAGGGCAGCTGCCCGGCTCCCTATATAAACCCACCCACACTCTCCTCGCTCCCTCCCCCCTTCCCCACCTCTCCTCCCGTAGGCAACCGGTGTTCCTCCAAATCCTAGCAATGGCATCGTCGCGTCTCTTCCTCATCGTCATCGCGGCGGCGCTCCTCTCCCTCCTCTCTCCCGCGTTTGCGGCCGACGCCCCGACGCCGAGCCCCGTCTCCGCCGCCCCCTCCCTCTCCGCCGCCCCGATCGCCGTCGTTCTCACCGCGGCCCTCATCCTTGGATCGATTCGCCGCTGAGGAGCCCTTTCCCTGATGGATCTCGATTCGAGTACTGGTTCCTCCGGATCTGGTGGTGTGGGAATAAGTTGGTGGTGTGGGATCGTATCTATTGTGCGGTTTTTACGGATCGATCTGTGTTTCTGAGTCGCTATACATTGTAGTTTCTGATGTGGAATCTTCGCTGTTATTCTCTGCTTTTTTGGTTTTTTTAATGTGGAATTGGATGTTCTGTTTGCGATGGCGGTCACCGTTGTGATGGGTTGATCGGCGTCCCTTTGCTGGAAAGGGCTCTACTTAGGTCTGTTCTGTATTGCGTTGGTTTGCTCCTCTGATTTTAGCAAAGACTGTTTGCAATGACGAAGAAAGTTGTACGTCGAAAAGGTTCATGTAATGCGTTTTCGGGTGGGTGTTTTACGTTGACGCCCTTGTATGGTTCTTATATTATACTTGGATCATCTTTGGATTACCATGACGAAATAGATTATCAATCGCAAGCTAATTGTACATATAACGCGGTAAATTCTCGTCGAAGTTAAACTTGATCATCAAATGTTTACCGTAATCACAACAATGCCGAATCAAAAATATTAGTTTTTGAACTATATGCTATTTTAAGCCAAGCTAGATATTGAAGAATTTAAACGAGAGGGCATACACGTATCATATCCTAAAAAGATGTCCATACATATTAGAATCGATATAATATTAATATATGAAGTAGTTACAGAATTAATACGGACAGTAAAAAACGCTTTGTAGATAGTGTTAATTATTCAGTTATGATATGGTTTAAAAAACAAATACACAGTAATTATACAGACGTGACTCACATTAATATACAAGCTATTCAAGAAACCAGAAATACGATGATGACATGGCTAGGTTAATTAGTGATCAGATCGAAACGGACCATGTATTCCATACTCGATTTCTTTCACAACTCTATAGTATCATTTGGATGGACAAATCCAATTTAATACAAGAAACTCGATTTCTTTCAAAACTCTATAGTATCATTTGGATGGACAAATCCAATTTAATATAAGAAAGAATAGAAGGCCTAATGTATTTTTTTACATTTAAATAATTCAATATTGAGTCATTTGTGCATTTATCGACCAAAGGAGGCTTTTTTTAGCAGATGGTCGAGAACTTTTGTGGGTCAAATTGTAACGACCCCCGATCTGGGCGGCAGCGGAAGATAACTACATGATGTCATGCAAGATCTGAGTGTTACTCGTGATCATCCAATTGATATCACAAAGATCAGTAGATAATTATTTAAATTTTCTTTATTTATGAAAAGTTCTCTCTCTATTATAGAACCGGGATCTTTTGTTTCAGTGTGAATACAGATATCCATCCTTTGGAACTAAATCTCCGCCTTTCCGTGTAACCAGTCTCTTGCACCTTGCTCCTCTGGGTATCTGCGGCAGGACAAAACCGCAGGAGCGGGACAAATGCTCATAAGCAAAATATCTTAGTATGGTATCAATAGATAACGAAATAGACAAAATTGAAATGTTTCAAATTGCATTGACGATAACAAATATCAGTTATATTTTAGCATGTATGTACTATAAGAAAGAATAGATAATCAAATATCATAATAAGTGTTTCCTATATCTTCATAAGCAAATAACATGATACTAACAGTAACATAATCTATTGAAGATTTCTTGATTAATATTTCATGTATGCCTTCATACTTTCATGTCTATATCTCAAATATTGAAATATTTCAATATTTCATATATTTATGCAAATAATATATGCATGATTAAATCAAATAAGATGCTAAAAGATGAATTATGCATGAATCTATTTTTTTTATTTTTTATTTATTTAGAAAAGTTAAAATAAATTAGGTATGTGGATAATATACAAATAAATCAGTTAAAATACATAAAGTTAGAATTTATATTTTCGCAGTTTTTTTTATTTTTGAATTTCTATTTTATGAAATTATTAAAACTAGAAAAGTGAAAAAATAAATAAAAGTTAAAAAGTTAAAAATATATGCAAAATAAGGAGTTAAAGTTAGTCATTTTTGCACATTGTATAGTTAGTTCCTAAAATCCAGTTTCATAAATGAACTTCGATTCCTTTATTGTTATTGTGTAGATAATTTAATGTTCTTTAATTAAAGTGGGTAAATTTGTAGTTAGATAGAGAAGAGAATTGATCATAACTATGTATAGTTTCTTGTCTATAGGCTTTCGAGATTCGTCGAGGTCAAGGTGCGAAGCAAGGTCAATCGAGGTTGACTTTCTCGAGCACTTCTCCATCCCAAACCTCTTAATGATCTCCTTTGTGTACTTTGTTGTGCTAAGAAAGTATTATGTTCCATTCATGTAATCTCTAGTCCAATGAAGGAATTTCATTTCTCCCCGCATACTCATCTTAATTTTTTCATGCATATCGTTATAAAATTCCTTGAACAGAGATGCATTAGTCGAACCAAATATAATGTCATCAACATAAACTTGCATAATAAAAAGATTAGACGGATAAATTTAACAAATAAAATGCAATCTACTTTTCCTACTTTAAAACTTAAGGTGAGTAGAATATTTCTAATATATCATATCACGCTTTTGGAGCTTGCTTAAGTTCATATATAGCTTTTATATGTTTGAGTACATGTTGTGGCCTAGGCGAGTCTTCTAAATCGAAGGGTTGCTTAACATAAATATCTTTTTTGATAAATTCATCAAGAAAGGAACTCTTCACATCCATTTGATACAAATAAATGCCCTTGAAACAAGCAACTGCTAACAACATTCTAATTGACTCAATCTTTGCAATAAGAGCATATATTTTGTTGAAACTGACGCCTTCTTATTGAGTATATCTTTGTAAAACAAGAACTACCTTATTTTTGACAGCATACCTGATGAATCCATGATTCATCTCCTTTATTCTTTCATTTTGGATAAAATCCTTGGTAAACTACATTTAATATTCACTAATTCTAATAAATTAACATTTTAAAGAGAAAAATAAAAACAAAACAAGAAGGATGTATTTATGTATATATAAATATGTACAAACTGATCCTAATCTCGATACCAGGTCAATATTGACTTCGTCAATAAAATAAATAAGTAAAGGAAGATAAGGATCCTACCCTACAAAAATATTAGAAAATTAAGAGCATCAATATAGATTTACATAATTTTCACCATGTACACATGTTAAACTATTTTATTTATCATTAAGATAATTTCAAATAAAAATATTTCCTTCTTAAAGTTGTTTATGATATAATATATTAATTTATAAAAATATTAGAAAATCTTTAATGAAAAAAATAATTACACTGAACCGAAAAATCGTAAAAGCTAACTTCTACGGTTCATAACTATTTATAGAAAACTTCAAATCGACCAAACTCACTTTTAAACTTCGTTTAATAAAATACTATTTATTAAAAGTACCAAAAAATCGTAGAATAAAACGTACGAGTTTTGGTGTTTGGACCCATTTGTATATATGTATTATTTGTAAATAAATTTTCTTTATTTTTTATTTAATTATTCTTAATTTTATTTAACTTAATTATTTCTCTAAATTGTTTATAGAAATCAGTACAAAAATATAGTTTAAAAATAATTGCTAATAAATACCAATAAATCTCAAAATCAAAAAGCCGTAAATTCGAACTTTCAAACCTTATATCTCGACCGTATGAACTCTGAATTGGGTGTATTACTTTAAAGTTTATTTTATAAAATTATCTATCAAATAAAACTGATTTCACTAAAATTAGAGTTAAATGTAAAAGGTAGATTTGGGAACCATATTGGTATAATTGTACAATAAATCTTAATTTTATTCTATTTAATTTTTGTTATTTCCTATATTTTGTACTTTATTAATATTTTATTAATGTTATATTATTAATATAAAATAAAAATAAAATTTATTAAAAATTAAAATTATTTAGATAATTAAATTAATTAATTGTATAGGGACCAATGACCCCCTCATCCTCTTGAATCTGCCATTTTTCCTCCAATCTTCAGCTCTGAGAGGTGACAACTCCCATCGAGTGAGGTTGAGAGTGTGAGAGAGTGTGGGATCTTGTTCTCCGGCATTGCAGCTCTGTGCTCCACCGCGATATTAGCCTTTGAAGGTGCCGATATCTCTGTCGAGGCAACAATCTGCAGGAGCTCCTCTGAGCTCCAGATCCACAGGTGATGGTGATCTATTTATCATATCCTTCCAGGTTAGGTAGATCTCTTTATTATTCTTCGTTCTCTTCTCCTTCTCTTCTCAATCCCTCTCTTCTATCCCCAATCTCTCTCTTCTCCTTCATGTTCTCTCAAATTTGATCAAACTTTCAGCCAAATCATCACACAAATTACCTCCACCACTCGATCCCTTCCACTTCTCCATCTTTGTTCATGCTTGTTCTTCTCTGATCGAATTAATCAGAGATTGATTCCCGATCAACACCTCTGCTGGGAATCTTCATCCATTCATGTCATCTATTTGTGTTTTGGGGATCGAGATGATAGTCTTGAGTCATTGTATTGCTTGCAGGAACGAGGAATTTGAAACATGTTCGAGGCCCAATTGTGCCAAGCCACTTGAGAGCACACACCACCATGCGATTATCTGATCAACATCATCGAGAAGCTCCACAGACAGAGCTTGGACGGGATCCATCTGGAGGCGATTGAACCAAAGAAATACTGCGAGATTCGATTCATCTGATCAACATAGCTTCTTCAACAAACATGCATCTACAACTGCCTAGAGGTCTAGCCCCAACATTTGTAGCAGACAGATCTATCAAGGGAAACACACACAAGCAACTGATGACGAAGCACCACCACATCATTAGAGTGAAGTAACCGCTTGAGCACATGTACATAACCATGCCTTGAAATGATGCCGCCTTCAGACCCCAATTGTTGAAGCTTGGAGATTGCCTACCACCTTCCAATTAAGCTCCAACTATTGAGAGAACTTACATCATTTGATCCGAGAGGAAACACTTGGACGAACTTCGCCGCCCGTTCGAAATTTAGGGAAGAACACATGCATCTCTAGACTTCACAGCAAATGTTTGATCGTGTTGAGATCCAACGCCCTCCATCATGCCAAATGTCATACTACAAGCCAACCCGCAACCCCACTGCTTAAGTGCCTCACGTGCTTCGCACAAGGGTCGACAGATTTTTGGGGGCAATTTGTGAACGGATCCTCTGAAGTAGCTGATTTTTTTGGGCTTTTTACATTAATGTCCCCAAACATTTGAGTATTTTGAACAGGTCTCTGAAGTTGCCGAGTCACGTGCGTTGTGCATGGCTTGCATATTTTTTGGTGAAATTGCATAATACCCTTGGTAGATATTCTGATTCTCATACAGGTCTAGGAGCAGGCTTCTGCACGTGACCGATTTTCATCTACTTTACAGTAAAATAAAATACAAATATTTTCTTATTGTTTACTATTTTAAAACTAAAAAATATTTCCCTATTTTCAATAAAAAAATATTATTTTTCACTTTAAAAATACTTCAAAACCCACAAATTCTAAAAACCACTCAAAAATACATAAAAATAGGAAAACAAATTAAAAACGTAAAAATAACAAAATAAAAATCATATATAATATATAAAATCAGATACTTATATCTCTTTACTTATATGTATATAAAATCACAAAAATAATATATAATTCATTAAAATCAAATAAAAATTCATAAAACCAATTTAAAATAAATAAAAATCGGGGAACCCTTTTACCTTAGATACTCTACCATTTACCTTAGTTTATATAGTTTACCTCCCTGAATTCGACATTCCCGTGCTTATTTCTATACACATTAGTTTAGAAGTATAAATAATAAAAACAATAAATTTTCTGCAAATTTCTCCTAGTCGATCTAGCGACACTATTATTCTTTAGTGTAGTAGATCGGGTGATTTTTCAATACACGGACTCATCCAGTTTATTCTTGAAGATCAACTTTGATTCCTATAACTATGTGGTTCTGAAGTTTGGATACAAGTTCCCATAACTACATATTCCTTTCAAAATGGACAAGTTTCTCATGCATTTCCATTAACTAAGATTCATCGCTATAACATAATATTTTTCTTTCCATGGTTCCTATAACCATGTAGTTTTGAGGTCTGGGTACAAGCTCCTCTAGCACTCTTTTGAAGTATGAATTTTATTTTGGGATATTTACACCTATAACCCTGAGTAATTCTGCAATAACATTCATAACCCTGAATAATCGCGAATTACGCGCAGGACCCTGAATAACTGTGTCGTCTTACTTTACCTCATTAACTCAACCAGATGATCTAGTTAATCTAACCAATCAACGATCTAACGACTGAGATTAACTTAAATAAAAAATCTCTCAAATTTAATTTCTTATTAAGCCAGCTAATCCTAAAAAAATGCACAAAAAAGGAGTTTCTGCAGGTCGTAGCGAGTGGGCTCTGCAGGTCGTCGGAGCGCAGAGGGCTTTGGTAGTCGTCGCAGAGGGTGGGGGCTGACGCCGTGGGGGGGAGGGGGTGTGGGGGGGTGCCTCTGTAAGTTTCTTAAACTTGATGGGTATTCCTTTTCTTAGCAATAATAATTATGTAAACTTTAAATCAATCACAAGAATCTTAAGGCCCTTATGCGTGTACAAGCATGGCATATACAAACTAAACACGATGATAAACCAATCCTCATGTTGACAAAGTTAATGACAAAGAGCTTTAACTAAAACATTAATAACATGAGAATAACTATACCAAAGGGTGTTACAACAATTGACAATATAACGTGTGAATAAAAGAAGGAAATGCATGAATCATCCTTTAATTACACGCATGTCAATTTCTAATTAATGAAGTTCATGCTATCTCCATAAAGATCTTTAGAAACAAAAGACGTATGAATGATGATCAATGATATTTGGTGGAGAAGTTAATATAACAAATATGGTAATACAAAGAAAGTAATACCTTGTTGCATGGACGCCATCAAAGCTTGTAGGCGGCCTTCCAAAACAAGCCAACAATCCTTGCCTTTGCCTCTCCTTCTCTCAATAGTATCTCTCTCTTCTCACGGCAAAAGAGAGTTATATATCAAGAGTAAAGGGTCCATAACTTCCCCTATGAAGATGGGATTTCAAAAAGGAGATAAACTTGCATGTTGGTTGTTTGGGGACCATGACCCATTCAATAACTTCCTTTTGTAATTTGCATCCCTACCCATCATAGCAATGCAAATTACACCTTAGGTCTCTACTAATGCATTCCCATGTAGCCTAAATGCATTAATGTCCCAATAACTTTCAAATTCTTTATTTGATCACCATGATTCTATTTTATTGGGACATATAATTAAAATCGACAGTATTATCGATTATGAATATATATACATATAAGTGCATCTTTGGAATAAAATTCCAACAATCTCCCACTTGGACTATATGTGTACATATTATAATCACATAATATCCGAATGAGCTCAACCTTTCTGTCACCACTTTTATGAATATCCATAAATCCTGTCTACCCATTGTATCAGGCATGGGATCAAAATGGCTGTGTTACAATCATAGTAACTTAACCTTTAATGGTCACATATGTTAATACAACCTAATAACAAGGATAAGAACATGGGTATGTAGCATGGAAATCATATGCAATGCGATCTTAACATATCAATTTCCAACTGGTCCACTGAATGAGATCAGACTTGACGAATAATACAGTGAACATAAAATAATTGTTTTACAAAAAACAATAACCATAATGTCTTAACTGAATTTTCCAAATACCAAATAAAACTGTTTACAAGCATTTCAAAATTACAAACTCCCACTAAAACTGAATATCTTTAACTGAAACGACATCCATATTCATGGTATGATCATGAAATACTTTGGGTGGCAATCCTTTAGTAAGCGGATCCACGATCATGGAGTTTGTACCGATATGCTCAATAGATAATTATCCACTTTGTACTCTTTCTTTAACAACCAGGAATTTGATGTCTATATGCTTAGATTTTGTCGAACTCCTGTTGTTATTGGAATATAATACTGTTGATTTGTTGTCACAAAATAACTTTAATGGTCTTTTCAATACCATCAACTATACGCAGTCCAGTGACAAAATTACGCAACCAAATTCCATGATTGGATGCCTCATAACAAGCTATGAATTCTGCTGCCATAGTGGAAGAGGCTATAAGAGACTGCTTAGCACTCTTCCAAGAAATAGCTCCCCCAGCAAGTAGATAGATGTATCCTGATGTAGACTTCATACTATCTGATGAAACGTGGATTCATCATCCCCCTATACTTGCCTTTGCTAGTCCCTAGCAAACACTTATGCAATAAGTGCAGAAAAAGAAAAATAAAGAAAAGAAAACGAAGAAAGATGGACTAAATTTAATTATCAAACTTGTCTTCACAAAATCAAAGGTTGGAGATTAAGTCGGACCTTTGGAATTTTAGTGCGAGCGGAACCTTAATGAGAACCAAATTTGAAATACAACAGTCCTTGAGAATCCCAAAACTTTGTCCAAGTCTCCTCAATAGCCAGGTCAGAAATACTTCAACTCATACGCAAACTCTTACGACTATGAATCTGACTTGTACAGTGTAAGTGATGGTGGCTCTCCCCAACTAGAATGACAAAGAAACTGACTTCTCCAGTACGACAACCCAATGATTCCCCAATCCAGCAACTCCATCCTCGAGGAGCGGGGTATTCCCTTCTAAGTTCCAAGTGCAACCAACTCAAGAGGAGGGGGTGAAGAGAAGAATGGACGGTAGCCAGTGTAGCTACCTATCCTGAGATGCAAGACCAGTGTAGTCAAGTCATCCTGCTGCGGGCTCACATATTTGACTTTGGAACTCAAGCGTGCTTATTGACTTCGTACATACTTGCAGGCTTTTATTTTTGTACATGCCTGAACCTTTTTTTTTTTTGAAATACTATTCACAGCAGCATTTACATAAGGAGTTTTTCCTCTTGAGCTAGTAGACTATCCCTCTTTTGAAGCTTTATCGTAACCCACAGCCTCATGTCTTTAGACTTCCTAATCACTGGACGGGTTGGGTGCACTTCCCTCCCTAGAGGAGGACAAATGTTTCCACTTGTGTGCGTCTCATACCGGCAAATCCAATCCCCTCACCACTCCAACTGAGTTGAGCCATGTGAAAGGTGCAGGTGTCCAAGTTAGGTCATTATCAACAAGAGTCGTGCGTGTGCTCCGAAATACTCTACTTAGGCAGTCAAGAATCCATTGAACTAAGTCTCGTGATCCTCAAAGAATTAAGTCAGCTAGACCTGAAGTACCTCAAGCCCAGTTCCTATAAAGTTCCTGTTATTAGGTAGATTTTAAGGTCCAATCAAGCTCCAATCTCCGGATTTTACTTAGACTTGTTCAACTATCAAACTCAATCCGAAAAAAATGCTCATGCCATGCAATGCAATGCAGAAAATATTTTTGTGATGCAATTTTCAAGATTTTGAACTTTTTATGGATTTTTGAAAATAGGATGATGATGCATATGCAGATGCAATTTTTTGTGTATTTTCAAAGAAATTTTTTTTTTCAGATGTTTTTGGATTTTAATTTTGCAAATGTTTTTGGGATTTTTGAAAACAAAAAGATTTTGGCTGAAAACTAGGTTAAAATATGTACACGGGAGTGCTTCTTATATTTACAAGAAGTGGATTTTAAGAATTTACAGGGTAACTGGTCAATTTTATACATATATTCATATAGTGGATTTTGGTGTGATGTCATTATTCCTCAAACTTATTTGAAAACAATTGACACACAATTTTTAAAAACTATAGTCCAAAATAATTTTTACAAGCATTTTTGCAAACATGTACACACATTTGAAAATCATTCTGCAAAGGTTTTTCAAACAGTATATATAGATTTTTCAAACATTTTTGCAACCATTTTTCAAACCATTTGCAAATCATTTTTCAAACATTTTATTTCACACAAAGAAAAGAAATTTTACAATCCACACATTTTTCACAGGTTGAAAACATGTAACAAAACATTTTCAAAATAGTTTTCAATAGATGTTCACAAGGATTTTCAAACTATTTTTCAAACATTTTGCAAAAAACATTTTCACCTGATTTATTAATCAGTAAATACAAAAAGAATTTGAGGAATAACCACATCTTTTTATTAAGGATTTTCAATGAATTTTAAAGCCATATTTATTAGGAAAATACGAAAGTACGAGTTATGGCTAAAGTATATACATAGTATATACGACCCCACTATACTTAGCTTGAGCTATGTCCTCATAGATCAGAGAGGAAAGAGAAGACATAACTCGTACTAAGTATAGGAAAATCTAAAGAATGAACGAACACAGAGATGAATGAACAAAAGAGAAGTTGACCGTCCCCCCTGTACTTAGGATGAAATAATCCTAAGTATAGCAGACTGTACACAAAGCAGGGAGGGTCAAGGGTGGGAATGAACAGGTCGTACTCAGATTGTCTCCCCCTATACTTAGGGTAAAATATCCCTAAGTATAGACAAGAAGAGGAGACAATGGAGAGGATCGAAAATAATAGAGAGCTCGGGGTGCACATCCCCCTATACTTAGGACAAAGTACGTCCTAACTATGGAAAACTGTCTACAAGGGCGGCACCTTTTTGATAGATAAAGAAGATAGAAAAGGAAAAGAAGAGAAGAAGAAAAGATATGAGATTGGATATGAACAACTCGGGATGTGCATCCCCCCTATACTTAGGATAAAGTACATCCTAAGTGTCGCAGTGATGAAAGGGATGGCATCAATTCGTTAGAACAAGATAAAAGAAATTGAAAAGAAGAAAAGACAAAAAGGGAAATCATTCAAAAATGTTTTGATGTGCTTTGCCTTCCTCTGCCTCTTTCGAGATATTCAGCTCATCCTCATAGATTACTTGAATTGAGTCAACGACGGCCATGAATGTGTCATGTTCATGGTATGGCTTCAGAATTTGTCCATTGACTACAAAAGGTTGTGCGTCAGCTGACAGATTGGATATCAATACACTTCCGTTGTCACGCACCTGCCTAACCATGAACGGCCCGGTCCATTTGCTCTTCAATTTGCCTGGAAAGATCTTTAATTTCGCATCGAACAACAATACCTTCTGACCTGGATCAAAGGACTTGTGGCGGATGTGCTTGTCATGCCATGTTTTGACCTTCTCCTTGTACATCAGGCTGTTGTCATATGCATAATCGCTGAATTCCAGTAATCTGTTCAGATCTAATTTTCTGTTCTTTCCTACTTGCTTCGAGTCCAAATTACAGATATTAATAGCCCATAAAGATTTGTGAATAAGTTCCACGGGCAAATGACATGGCTTGCCATACACCAGGCGGTAGGGAGACATTCCCAAGGGTGACTTGTACGTTGTTCTGTAAGCCCAAAGAACGGAATCAAGCAGCTGAGACCAGTTCTTGCGATCCGGACGTACAAGTTTCTGTAGAATCGTCTTGATCTCCCTGTTGGAACATTCAGCTAAGCCATTAGACTGCGGGTGGTAGGGTGAAGCAACACGATGCTCGATGTAGAATTCTTAAGTCAGCTTCTTCACCTCTCTATTTATGAAATGACTACCCCCGTCAGATATGAGAATTTTGGGAATCCCGAACCGTGCTATGATGTGATCTCGTAAGAATCGACAGACAGTCCTACTGCCGGCGGCTCGGGCGGGGATGGCCTCCACCCATCGACTGACATAATCGACAGCAAGCAGAATGTACTCATAACCCTGACTGTTAGGAAATGGGCCCATAAAATCGATGCCCTATGCGTCAAAGACGTCTGAGATCTGAATGTATTTCAGAGGCATCGTATCTCTCATTCCTATGGTTCCACCCATCTTCTGACAATCAGTGCAACATTTGACATACTCATCTGCATCTTTGAATAATGAAGGCCACCAGAGGCCACTTTGAAGAACTTTTGCTGCCGTGCGTTTGCCTGAATGGTGTCCTCCAGAATCTTGATCATGACATAGAGCGAGGACACTTGGAACTTCCTCCTGAGGAATACACCTTCGCCAGATGCAATCTGCTCCCTCACGAAACAGATACGGGTCTTCCCACTGGTAAAAATGGATTTTAGACAAAAATCTGTCTATTTCAACTTAGGCCAGTCCTGTGGGATTTTCTTGGCAACTAGATAATTCACAATGTCCGCATACCAAGGAAGTGAGGCGACAGACAGAATCGATTCATCTGGAAAGGTCTCTGTGATAGGCTGCAAGTTCAGCTCAGGAGACTCTGGTTCAGGAAGTCTTGACAGATGGTCGGCCACTACATTCTTTACTCCAGGTTTATCTCTGATTTCCATGTCAAACTCCTGGAGGAGAAGGATCCACCGGATGAGACGTGGTTTGGCGTCCTTTTTCTGCTGTAAATACCGAATGGCCGAATGATCCGTGTAAATGATAACTTTGGACCCAAGAAGGTAAGATCTGAACTTTTCCAAAGCAAAGACTACCGCTAGCAGCTCCTTTTCAGTAACAGTATAGTTTCGCTGAGCTTCATCGAGTGTTCGGCTAGCGTAGTGAATCGCAAACGGCACATTGTCTTTTCTCTGTCCCAGTACAGCTCCGATGGCATAATCCGACGCGTCGGTCATAATCTCGAAAGGCTGAGTCCAAATCGGTGGCTGTAGGACAGGGGCCTGTGTGATGAGCTCTTTCAACTGATTAAAGGCAAGGAGCACACGATCGTCTACAATGAATTCATTGTCCTTGCCGAGTAGTTCAGTAAGCGGTCTGACCAGTTTGCTGAAATCTTTAATAAATCGTTGGTAAAAACCGACATGGCCCAAGAATGACCGGACTTGCTTGATATTTGTAGGTGGCTCAAGCTTAGAAATTACATCCACCTTGGCTGGGTCAACCTCCATCCCACGTTTAGAAACAACGTGACCCAGCACGATTCCTTCGGTCACCATGAAATTGCTCTTCTCCCAAGAGAGCACAAGATTCACTTCGCAACACCTCCGTAAGACTCGGTCTAGATAGTCCAGACATTGATCAAATGAATCCCCATAGACCGAAAAATTGTCCATAAAGACCTCGAGAAAGCTACCCACCATATCGGCAAAAACTGCAAGCATACACCTTTGAAATGTGGCTGGGGCGTTGCAAAGCCCGAACGGCATCCGTCTGAAGGCATATGTGCCAAAAGGACAGGTGAACGTGGTCTTCTCTTGATCTTCAGGAGCAATAGCAACTTGATTATACCCAGAGTAGCCGTCCAAGAAACAGAAGTATTCCTTCGCGGCCAATCTCTCCAAGATTTGGTCGATGAAGGGTAGCGGAAAATGATCCTTCTTGGTGGCGAGATTGAGTCTTCTGTAGTCTACGCATACTCGCCAAGAAGTCGGTACTCTGGTTGCGATCTCTTCCCCTTTGTCATTTTTCACAATGGTGATCCCCGATTTCTTGGGCACAACATGCAGAGGGCTCACCCATTTACTGTCAGAGATGGGATAAATGAATCCCGCATCACACCATTTCTGGATTTCTTTCATAACCACCTCTCGTAGATTCGGGTTCAATCTTCTTTGCAGTTCACGAGAGGGTCTGCAGTCTTCTTCCAGAAAGATGCGATGCGAACAGAGTGACGGATTGATCCCATGGAGATCGGAGGTTCGCCAGCCTATCGCCTTGCGGTTACGTTCAAGAAACTCCATCAGACGAGATTCTTGATCTTCGGTCAGATGTGCATTAATGATGACCGGATGCATGTTCGGTTCTCCCGCAAGAAAGGCATACTTCATATTGGAGGGCAAGGATTTTAGCTCTGGTGGGGTCTGAGCTGCTTCAGCGGTGACCTCAGCTATTAGTACAGGTGGTGATTCTTTCAACTGTGCAATGTCCACCATAGTCTGCTCTGTTTCTTCTCTCAGATCCTGACAGAATTCTGCAATGATGTCATCTTCATCAGAAAATGCTTCAAAACTTGGCTCTTGGTTCTGAAGGCACATCACCCCCACAGTAGTATCTTGTAGCGCATCAGCGAGTTCCTCATCTTGATCGATACAAGAAAATTCGACTGCGGTCTCCACTTCCTCCTCGGGACGGAGGAGTCCATGGATCTCATTATCATCCAGGAATAGGTTGGTATCTTGAATTTCTGATAGAAAATCACAGTCTTCATCGTGCTCGATCACCCTTGCACACGATGCAGATGTCGATTCAGCTGGCGTTCCCTCAGACAGGGTCTCGACTCGGATAATCTCATTGCCAGCTCCAAAAGTGATTTCTCCCGTCCCATAATTCACCACTGCGTTTGACGTCCGCAGAAATGGTCTTCCGAGTATGATCGGGGTAAGGAGCAACGGAGCGGGGATGTCCATATCTAAGATCACAAAATCGGCCGGGAATGGCTTTCCCTGAACCGTGACGATCACGTCCTCCAACAGACCCCTAGGCCGTTTTACTGACTTGTCTGCAAACTGCAGAATCATCTTTGTAGGCTTGAGCGGTCCTAACTTGAACTCCGTGAGTAGTGAGGCTGGCATCAGATTGACAGATGACCCACTATCGAGGAGTGTTCGTTCAAACTCCTGCTCGAACATCTGACAACGTACAAGAGGTGCTCCCATATCTGGCTTTTTATCTGGGAGGTTGCTGATGGCGTTGACGGTGGCCATAGTGAGGATGTGTTTTTCAGACTTGCCACCTTTGCTTCTGGAATTATGGGGGGTTGGCCTGCGCTTGGTTGTACATGCCTCTTTAAGACCTTTTTTCACTGCTGGCATGTACTCAAGAGCCTTCATCAACGGCATGTTCAAGACCAAATTTTGAATGATTTCTATAATAGCAGGATCAGACAAGGCACTTTTCAAATTTTTCATTTTTTGTGTTTTTTCATTGCTTCAGGAAAAGGAATATTTACAAACTCTTCACCAATATCATTCAAAATAGTGTCCGTATTGTTGTTTACAGGTAGATGACAAAAAGGAATGGATTCATCTACAATTTGCGGACCAAAAATGACAGGCTCGGCTTCGGGTGTTGGCGTTGGACTCACTGCAGGTGCGGTGCTCCTCCTGTCAGGAGCTGGCTGTAAGGCAGGTGCAGGCGTCTCCAATGCTGGCTGATCTCCACCGAGGTTGCTGCTATCTTTTTGTGTTTTTCTGTTTTCTTCATTTTTTTGTGATTTTCTGGATGCTGGTGCTGCTCCCAAAATACTGGCTGGCCCTGGTGTTGGCTGGATTGACGATTCCCCGTCAGATGCAATGTGCTTTCCCTTCGCCGTCGCCGATGGCTGGAGTGTCCTACCGCTCCTGAGAGTAACAGCGTTAGATAAAAAACAATTAATTTCACCTGATTCGGGTTGGACACTGCCGGCTACCTGCTCCTTGCGTCGGAAATTGTTAGGGTTAGCTTCGACCTGGGCTGGTATGACGGTTTTTGCTGCTGTCAGGTCGTCGATCTTCTGGTTCATCTCAGCCATGTTCTTCATTAACTGCTCCAAACAAGCCAGGGTCGGGTTGACCGGCACGATCTCAGAAGACTCCCCCTGCTGGGGTCTAGAATGCTGATATGGCGGTTGAGACTGTGGCTGGTATCCTGGTGCAAATTGTTGAGGAGGGGGGGTTAGAGGAGTACTATGAGTTGTGCTGATTGTATTGGGCAGCCGGCTGTTGGTGGTATCCCTGCCCTCGATATCCGGACTGCTGAGGACCATGTTGGTAATTCTGCCTCCAAGTGTTCCCGTGTGAGGGAGGCTGGTACTGGTAAGGCTGCTGGAAGGGTCTCCCACCCTGCTGTTGCTGATGGAAGGGCCTGTTGCCCGTGTTCTGACCCTGAGTGTGTCCCTGAGGACGGGTCAGCTGCGCTTCGTTGTTCCAGACGCCATTGATCTCCTGGATCAGCGGCGGGGGTGGAGAGAACTGCTCGGAGTATACGGGCTGGTGCTCTGGTTGGTATACAACCATCTGTGTCTGGGGCTGCGGTGGCTGCTCCGGAACCTGCACGTAGTACACGTGCTGAACAGGCTGGGGCTGCGGTGGAGTCGGCTGAGGGTTTTGCTGCACTGTAGGCTCCTTCTTCTCAGCGTTCGGCTCTGCAGAGGTAGACACAGCGTTGCACATGTTTGCATTCAATGCTCGGACGAGCTGCTCCAGCTGGTGGGAGATCTGATCGAGCTTCTCCAGACCTTGGGTCCTCTTCTCTATGACTGCCAGCTTTTCGAGGTCCTGCGACCTCTTCTCGATGATGTCCACTTTGGACAAGTGGCTCCCAATGATGCTCAAGTTGGAGCTCTCATCTTTGTCCTCGGTGTGAGAAGCCATGTTAACTGGCTTGCTGATGGTGGTTGGTGTCTTCATGTAAACTCTAGACGAGGATTGGGCTGCTTCTCCCTCAGCCATTTCTTCAAAGACATTCCATACGACATCCTCGTCTTTGTTAAAATGTGAACCGCCGCAAGCTGCATCCACGAGCTTTTGGCTCTCAAATGATAGCCCCCCGAAGAAATGTTGTACGAGACTGGTTTTTGGTATTTCATGGTGGGGGCACTTTTCTTGGAGATCTTTGAATCGTTCCCACGCTTCATGGATAGTCTCGTGGGGCTGCTGGCAGAAACTGGAGATCCGGGCACGCATCTGATTTAATCTCCTCAGGGGATAAAATTTATGGAGAAAAGCAGATTTCAATTCCTCCCAGGTGGTAACGACCTTCCCGAGATGGTCGACCCAGTAAAGGACCTTGTCTTGAAGGCTGAAAGAGAACGCGGTCATCTTGATCACATCCACGGGAACTCCGGGGTAGTGAGCAGTGGAGCAGATGCGGTTAAACTTCTTGAGAAAAATATATGGTTCTTCAGTGGTGTTCCCATGAAAAGTGGGAAGCAATGACAGAAACTGCGGCTTCAGCTCGAAGTGGGCGTGCATACGTGGAATTTGGATCCACTCAGTGATGCGCCCTGCTCCTGGGTTGTATGTCTGCTTGAGTGTGGGCTTGGGCTGCAGTGGATCTTCTTCTGTTGCTTCATATTCGGGTCCCACTGAAAACTCATCATTGATTTCATGGTCATTGGGATCGTAGTTCGGATCATCCTCCCGTCAGTCGTCTCTCACATCGGCCCTTCTCCTCAGATCATTCAGCATGTCCTGAAGGGCTGTCTGGGCCAAGGCCTGATTAGTCAACTGCTGCTGAATGGCTTGAATGGAAGCCAGCAGTTGACTGTTGACCTCACCCTGCGTAGTTTATTGTCCTTCCGCTGCGTTATCTTCAGGCTCCTGCTGAGTTTTCTTTGATTTTATATATTTTTTTGAAGTTTTAGAGTCTTTTTAAATTTTAAGGTTTTTCTTTTGAGATTTTTAGTGAATTTTGGTTTGAAACTAAAATATAGTAAAATAGACACTATGGAATTTTTTTTGGAATTTTTCGAGAAGTTTTAATATTTTTTTAGCATTTTCTAAGCTAGACAGTGCATAAAAAGCAAGTTTTTGATTTTTAATAAATATAAAAATAAAATAAAATCCAGAACTAAAATGTCGGCGTGGAAGAACACATGCACAGGAGCTTAAGTTCAAAATTTGAGAATTTTTGGAGTCAAAATGGTGCCTTAATTAATTATATCAAACAAGCAAAGATCACAGGCCTGGCAGGGGCTTTTCTGCAAATAGATAAAGATATAAGGGCACTCCTGCAATTTTTCGCACAAAAATACTACTGACTTAAATACTTTTAGACCACACACCAAAACCCTAAAGCCGCAGGGGCTTCTAGTGTAAAATCGCCAAGCCCCTCGTGCAAGGCACGTGCCTGGCGGGGACGAATTTATGGTTTTACAAAAATGAGGGGGGCAGTCTGCAAATGTTACAGCAATTTTAGATAGCAGAGGGAAAGTTCGTAAATTACTTAGCAATGCTACGAAGTCGGGGGTGCTTGGCACAAAACTCCCCACTCATCTACGTGGCATGCGTGGATGCGCGGGGATGTGGGGAGATGGACGGCTAAGTTCCCCTCAAGCGTGGACGGCCGAGATCGAAGAGGAGGGGGCAAGATCGACGGCACCTGTAGCGTGTCCCCTCCCCTTCGTTCCTGATCTGCACAGGTGCACGCACAGCGGCGGCGCGCGGTTGGTCGCGTCCCCCCCCCCTCCGGCGAGCTTCGAGATACCCCTCAGATGGTGACGCGTCGGCACTGGGTACCTGCAAAAAAAAGAGTGAAGAAGTTGGGGGCAAAGTGCCCCAACCTCGTGGAGTCTCTCACAAAGGAACGGAGCTGCGGCAGCGCGTAGACGGCCGGCGAAACTCGATGCCGGCCGCGGTTAATCGGGGAGAAATGATGACTACAGGACCAAGATTTCGACAAGGGAAATGCAACTATGGCTCTCTAACATTAAAACAACAAGGGAAAGAAGGGAAAAAAGGGGAAGAAGAGAACCTCACCGTGTGTGCACACGAGCTCTCCGGCGAGAACTCCGGCGAGGGAACCTGCCTCGATTCGACACCGATCTGTCCCGTTGAAGCACCCTCTGTGCTCCTGCTGTCACCAAGAATCACGCTAGGGGTCCAGGTTAGGGATTGGGAGGTGGAAGAGTGGTTGAAAACCCAAGGAAAGTCGGAGGTTTGGTTTTGAATGTGGTCGAGAGGGTGCAAAGGACGAGGCGTATATCGCGAATCAACGACCCGAAGGTCGAAAAAACACTTGGGCGTGTATGCCCAATCGACGAGGAAGAAAAGTCGTTTAGAGACTATCACGAGATCATGCAAAGAGGCGCCTCGAAAAATTCGCGAAAATGCGACAAAACCCACTTCTGACACACTCCAGGCTGGGGTCAGAGAGTTGACCCGAGGTCAACTCTCCAGCCCACCTGGTTGGTCCACGTGGACCAACCAAGAAAAAGCCTGGAAAAATAGATTAGAAAATCATTTAAAAATCGAAAACACTTTATTTAATTTTTAGTCATAAAATAAAAAATATTTATTTTTTTATGGCGTATTTTATAATGATTTTTATTTATTTTTATGGAGTATATTTTTACAAGTTGCTTTTATACCCCTTAGGTATATTATCTATATCTTTTAGTATTTTATTTTTATTTAGGTATTTTTAATGTTATTATTTTTATTTGTGATTTTATAAAATTATAAAATACTTTTGTATACATAAATATATTTTTATTTTATTTTTCTGATATGTTTTGTATGTTTAATAAAATACAAGTATGTTTTGTATAGGTATATATATAGGTAATGTATCTATGTATTTATTTTTAAGTATTTTATTTTTGTTTTTATTTAGGTTTTTGTTCTTATTTTAATGTACATAATTATTATAAGTAATATTTACAACATTGTAAAAATATAAAAAATGAATAAATAATTAATAAAGAATAACTTGAATATTTTATTCGGTACACTGTACAATGAGGGTCCGAAAGTCAACTTTCAAACCGTAGCTCCGCCAAATGCGAAACCACCACCATTAATTAGCTTATTTTCTTCTATATACAATTAAAGGTGAGTACGCTGCATTTGGAGTTTTTATTTGTGAGATACGGGTCTGGGAAGTTGGGCTTCTGGATTTTTATTCAGACCATAACTTTTTATCTGTGTATTATTTTTCTGTGAAATCAATTTTGTATTTTTCTTTATAAAATTATCTACAACTTTCATGTACAAAGTTTCTTTATTTGATGTATAAGAAGTGGAACCAAAAAATAGGTCCCAAAATGAATAAAGAATAAATTACTAATTATAGGTATTTGGCCCTTATCTCCCCCTACTTTATTCCTTGTTGACCTATTCATCATGATGTCAAGGTCTCGGGGTTTCGGGTCATGAAATATTTACAATATTTTATTCTTTTTCTTTTCTTTTCTTTATTCTATAATTTTGGCTTTAAAAACCGCATTTTATACAATATATACACACATATACATGAATGCTAAAATGCATGAATTACGCATATTTACACGCATCTACTAGGGTTTTTACGGCCAAAATGATAGGATAAAGATGATGAAACGTGGATTCATCACTATCTTGACATCCAGCAAAATCGGAGTCGCTATAACCAAGGATCTCAAGTTGGTCCGACCTCCTATATGTGAGCATATATTCCTTTGTTCTTTGTAGATATCTCAGGACCCTTTTAGCTGCATTCCAATGATCTTGTCCTGGATTGCTCAAATATCTGCCCAACATCCTTGTAATATATGCCAAGTCTGGGCGAGTACAAACTTGCGCATACATTAGACTTCCAACTGCTGATGCATAAGGAATTCTTTGCATCTCTCTTTTCTCAAAATCATTCTTAGGGCACTGATTTAGACTGAACTTGTCTCTCTTAGCCACGGGGGTATCTGATGGTCTACAATCTTGCATGCCATATCTTTTGAGAACCTTTTCAATATAGCTCTTTTGAGATAAACCAAGGATATGCTGAGAACGATCCCGATATATCTCAATACCCAAAACAAAAGAAGCATCACCAAGATCTTTCATATCAAAATTCTTTGAAAGAAATTTCTTGGTATCCTGTAAAAGGTTCATATCATTGCTAGCAAGCAAGATGTCGTCAACATATAATACTAAGAAAATATGTTTACTCCCACTAAATTTATGGTATATGCATTCATCAGCCAAATTCATCTCAAAACCAAAAGAGATGATTACATGATGAAATTTGAAATACCATTGTCTTGAAGCCTGTTTGAGTTCATAGATGGATTTCTTGAGTTTGCAAACCATATTCTTTGGGTCTCCCGACACAAAGTTTTCTGGTTGCACCATATATATTGTTTCGTCAATGTCACCATTGAGAAATGTTGTCTTTACATCCATCTGATGCAATTCTAAATTAAAGAATGCAATTAATGCCATTATAATCCTGAAAGAGTCTTTCGAAGAAACTGGAGAGAAAGTCTCTTTATAATCAATGCCTTCTTTTTGTGTAAATCCTTTTGCAACAAGGCGGGCTTTGTATCTTTCCACATCACCTTTTGAATCCCTCCTGGTTTTAAATATCCATTTGCAACCAATGGGTTTCACACCTTCAGGTAATGGGACAAGTTCCCACACATTGTTATCCTTCATGGATTTAATTTCCTCATTCATGGCATCTATCCACTTTAGAGAGTTAATACTTTGCATGGCTTGATGAAAGGTGATTGGATCATCTTCCATCACTCCAATGTCTATATCTTGTTCTTGGAGAAATACAATATATTCACCTGATATTGCACTTCTTCTCTCTCTAGTAGATCTTCTTAATGGCAAAGATTCATGAGGTGTTGACGTTTGTTCCTCTATAATTTCATTTTGGGTCGATTCAGTAACATTGTCTTGAATATTTGTGCCGTCAGAAATGATAGGAATGTGATCCCTATCAATTCTAACAATACCTGAGGGAATGTCTGCATATTTCTCTTCAAAGACAAAGTCTTTATCTTTATCTCCCCTCGCAAACTCAACATCCTCAAAAAATCTAGCATTACCAGACTCAAAAATGGACTTAATTGTGGGATCATAAAATTTGTACCCCCTTGATCTTTCAGAGTATCCAATAAAGTAACAACTAATTGTTCTTGCATCCAGTTTCTTTTCATTAGGCTTGTAAGGCCTTGCCTCAGCTGGACATCCCCAAACATGAAAATTGTTAAGACTGGGCTTCCTGCCCGTCCAAAGTTCATATGGGGTTTTACTAGTTGTCTTAGTTGGAACTCTATTTAGGATATATGCTGCAGTCTTGAGTGCTTCTCCCCAAAGAGACTCTGGAAAGGTAGAATGACAAATCATACTCCTCACCATATCATTAAGTGTTCTGTTTCGTCTTTCAGCTACACCATTCATGGTCGGTGACCCTGGCATGGTATACTGTGGGACGATACCGCATTCTTCGAGGTATCTTGCAAAAGGTCCTGGACGTTGTTCACCTGAACCGTCATATCTGCCATAATATTCACCACCACGGTCAGATCTAACGCTTTTAATCCTTTTACCGAGTTGATTCTCAACTTCGGCCTTAAAATTTTTGAACACATCCAAGGATTGAGATTTTTCATGAATGGGATATATGTAGCCATATCTAAAAAAATCATCTATGAACATTATAAAATATTGTTGTCCATTCCAAGCAACCGTAGGGAATGAACCACAAATATCTGTATGTATAAGTTCTAAGATGTCTAATGACCTATTGGCTTCAAATCTCCTTTTATTGGTTTGTTTTCCTTTTATGCAGTTCACGCATATATCAAAATCTGTGAAATCTAAGGAAATTAGAATTTCAGTTGACACAAGCCTTTATATCCTTGACCTGGATATGTGCCCTAATCGTTTGTGCCATAATGATGCTGAATCTGTATCTGTAGATTTTCTTTCCATACCTCGTGTAGTAGAAAGAAAAGATTCACTATAAGAGGCAACCGTATTCAAGCAATAAAGACGATCAAATTCAGATAAGAAACCATAACCAATGAGGATAGAATTATGAAATAGACTAAGTTTTCCATCACCAAAAGAAACAGAATAACCAGCTTTGTCCAAAAGATAAACTGAAATTAAATTTCTACGAAAAGAAGGAGCAACAAAAGTTCCATCTAGATCAAGATAAAAGCCACTCTTCAACAATAATCTGAATTTTCCTATTGCTTCGACATCTACTGATTCACCATTCCCCACGTATAGGTACTTTTCAGCTTGACTGGGTTTTCGGTAGCTCAGGCAGCCCTGCATGGAGACACTAACATGAGTAGTAGCTCCAGAATCTAACCACCAAGTGTACTGTGGTACCGAAGTCAAATTAATTTCTGAACAAACCAAACTATGAAGCGTACCTTTCTTAGCACGCCAAGCGTGATAATTTGTACACTGCTTCTTCCTGTGTCCTTCAGCTCCACAAAAGAAACAACCCGTAGCAGATGGTTCCTTATTTTGTTGTTTCTTATGAGGTACTGTGACTGCAGCTTCCTTTTCCTGCTTCCTTTTCTTGCCCTTTCCCTTAGAGGTGGAGGCAAGATGAGCACTTTCTGTCTTATCTTGCTTTAACCTTTCCTCTTCCTGAACACAGTATGAGATGAGCTCATTCAGAGACCAAGTCTCTTTCTGACAGTTATAGCTCACCTTAAACTGGTTGAATGAAGGAGGAAGGGATATCAGAACCAAATGCACCAACAAGTCCTCAGAGAGTTCAAGTTTGAGTGCTTTTAACTTAGAAGCAAGATGAGACATCTCCATGATGTACTCCCTGATGTTACCTTTTCCCTTATACCGTATTGAAATCAGACTAGCCAAGAGTGTACCAATTTCAGCCTTTTCATTCTTGGCAAATCGTTTTTCAATATCGGCAAGGAATTCTTTAGCAGTACTTATTTTCTCAGACATACTGCCCCTGAATGCTTCTGGAATGGCTCTTTTCATTATCATCATGCACATGCGATTTTATCTCTCCCACTTTTCTTTATCCCTCTTTTCATCAGAGGTACTCTTATCCGTAAGTGGTGGAGGAGAGTCAATCCTTATCGCAAGGTCAAGATCCTTGACCCCGAGAACTATCAACAAGTTCTCCTGCCATGACTTAAAATTGGAGCCATTTAACATTGGAATCGAATTGATGTTAGCAGTTATATTGGAGGAATTCATATCTGAAAAAAAATAACATAAATGCTCACATAACTGTAAATGAAAATGAATATAGGTAAAATCCCATCTCAAGATATCTACCACTCCATTATAGTTTTATCTTTGGATAAAAATATAACTTGTGAGCGATATCTTGACTTAGTAATAAATATTGATGATAATAATGTACCAAATAGAAATCTATCTTTGGGTGGATTTAATATTTGCATAATAACCAAATAATCATCACATATTTAATACTAAACCATATGCATAATTTCTAATGGATATCAATTTTCCTTTGGGTAAATATCATCCATAAAAATTAATAATGCATAGCCGTTTATATTTCATCACACATTTATTCCAACAACATCGGCCACTTTGGTGACATATTATCTAAATAAATGTATATCGAAATATGTAAGAAACCATCCCTATATTCAAAACCGTTGTTAAATTTTAACAACAAAAAAATGCCCTAATGGGAAACTGTGGGCCCATAACCCATTGTAAGTTTCTTAAACTTGATGGGTATTCCTTTTCTTAGCAATAATAATTATGTAAACTTTAAATCAATCACAAGAATCTTAAGGCCCTTATGCATGTACAAGCATGGCATATACAAACTAAACACGATGATAAACCAATCCTCATGTTGACAAAGTTAATGACAAAGAGCTTTAACTAAAACATTAATAACATGAGAATAACTATACTAAAGGGTGTTACAGCAATTGACAATATAACGTGTAAATAAAAGAAGGAAATGCATGAATCATCCTTTAATTACACGCATGTCAATTTCTAATTAATGAAGTTCATGCTATCTCCATAAAGATCTTTAGAAACAAAAGACGTATGAATGATGATCAATGATATTTGGTGGAAAAGTTAATATAACAAATATGGTAATACAAAGAAAATAATACCTTGTTGCATGGACGCCATCAAAGCTTGTAGGCGGCCTTCCAAAACAAGCCAACAATCCTTACCTTTGCCTCTCCTTCTCTCAATAGTATCTCTCTCTTCTCACGGCAAAAGAGAGTTATATATCAAGAGTAAGGGGTCCATAACTTCCCCTATGAAGATGGGATTTCAAAAAGGAGATAAACTTGCATGTTGGTTGTTTGGGGACCATGACCCATTCAATAACTTCCTTTTGTAATTTGCATCCCTACCCATCATAGCAATGCAAATTACACCTTAGGTCTCTACATAATGCATTCCCATGTAGCCTAAATGCATTAATGCCCCAATAACTTCCAAATTCTTTATTTGATCATCATGATTCTATTTTATTGGGACATATAATTAAAACCGACAATATTATCGATTATGAATATATATACATATAAGTCCATCTTTGGAATAAAATTCCAACAGCCTCTGCATGTCGTCGCGGGTCGCGGCGGGGGGGTGGGTCCTCTGCAGGTCGTCACGGGCGGGAGGGGGGTCGCGGGGGAGCTGGGCGAGGGGGTCGGGTGAGAGGGGGGTTTAGCAGGAGAGGCGGCTGGCATGGGGGAAGGGCGTCTTCCAGGAGCTACGGGTCGTCGGGGCGCGGGGGTTTCGCCAGTCGGCGGAGGGTGGGGGCTGAGGTCGGTCGGGGGAGGTCGTCGCGGGTCGCGCGAGGGGGCCGGGTGGGAGGTGGATTTCCACCAGGAGAGGCAGCCGACATGGGTGACGTCGGTCTTCCAGGAGCTGCTCGGGGCAGACGTGAGGGAAGGGGGTTGGTTTGAGCATGGGGAGGCGGCCATGTGGGGGGGGGAGGAGGGGAGGGAGGGGTCGCTGGGGGTCTTCTTCCTGGAGCTGCTTGGAGCGGGCATGGGGGACGAGGTGGGTTACCTTTTAGACTTAGTTTAGTGCTCACGCAACTTTAGATGACAGATGGGAGAACAAGTCCATCTTGGAATCTACTTTATTGCTCTCAAGCTTCACGTCCAGTTTTCCTGTACTGTTGGCCCCGTGAGCACCCAATTGGTCGCGGGGGTGGGTTCGAGCAGCGGGGGTGGGGGGCTTCCAGGAACTGCTCGGGGGGCGGGGGTTGCTCTGCCCGGGCATGCCAGGAGGAACTCGAGGCAGAGGTTTCGACCAGGGATGCGGCGATGGAGGGGGGAGGTGTGGTTTAGGAGGAGCTCCGCGGCGAGGTGCTTCGAGCGTGGAGGCCTTCCATGAAGAATTCGGTGGAGGAGGAGGTGGTTCCAACACAGAGCAACGATGGCATAATATTGTAAATAAGAAAGAGTTTTAAGGGCAGTTTTGTAATTTTTAACGGAGACCGTAAAAAATAACGGGTATCCCAAACGGAATATGACACAGGGTTATGCAATGTAAGAGTTAACCATTACTCGGAGTTTCTTATGTAATTCGCGATTATTCAGGGTTATGAATGTTATTGCAAAATTACTCAGGGTTATGGGTGTAAATATCCCTTTTATTTTCAACATCATTTTGTTGCAATGTTCTCGAAAATGAAATTCATGTTTTAGACCATGTTTTCAACAAAGATTAGAAAAATTTTGATTTTCAAATTTACTCCGTGATATGTCCAAGTTCTAACAATCTTGAAATCTTTCTCTTATTCTACTTGTTTAAACTTATCAACATAAACGGCAATTCTCTGACTTCTTTGCTTAATTATTGCATAACTTTCACAAACCCCTCTCATGTGAATATGTTTTTCACCAGCAAGAAGGTGAAGTCGTTTCCCTCACAAAGCTTCGTGAAAAATGATACACTCATGGATGTGAACTTTACCATTATACATGTATCCATTGCAGTCTTCCTTTCACATAAATTATCTCATCACCCACAATAGAATTGGATCTCCACCAATCATCTCAGAAAGGTGAAGTCCAAGACTCCAAATTCAATAGCATGATCTAAAATATCAAAGCTAGATATTTCCACTTTGCACCATCTAACTCTTCTGAAGCCCTTTATCTAAACCCGTGGATCTTATTTATCTGAATCTAGATAATCTCAGTGGTTCACTCAAACTATCAAATTTACACACTTGCACGATCAATCTATCTACCAGTTGCACTGTTGTCATGCTTACTTGTACAGCATTGCTGCAACCATTGCTATCTTCTAACGACTCTTCTTCAGTCACCTCAAATTGCCACCGTATGTACACTCATTGCATCACATCCTTTTGTCGACAATGATTCTCTTGTTAATAAGTGTTTAGAATCGATGAACCAAATCTACTACACCAAGCAACATTATGCATTCTCTGTATGTTGTGACGTGTGGGTGTGGCGGTGCATGCGTAGGCATGCGCATGTCTGAACAGGTGTGTGTGGTCTCATGTGTGTGCAAGTGTACACGTGCAAGTCAATGTTTGTGCACGCACCCGCACACGAGTTTGTGCACGTGCGTAAACAGGCACATGTGGTCGAAATTAAATACTATTTCACAACTTTCTAGATAACTAGTTTTTCTGGTGCTGATAATTATTCTTGTGCTCTTTTATTTATTAATAGTATATTATAAGGTAAATCACTTTCCCTAGACAGTAGATGATCTATATAATTTTCATGGCCCAGAAACTAATATATTATTAGAACTCCCAACCATGTACATAGACGAATGTATATATCGGATTCTTGGCAGTTCCAAATATTTGCTGCAATAACATTGAACGGCTAAATTAGATACATATTATTAAATAAACATACTATGTTCATATCATATATGATTCTTAAGTATCCTCTAGACATAATACTAATTATCATAGTATAAGAGAGGAGAGGAAAGAGGAGAGACGCGGGGGGAGTGAGCTGCCGGGGAGACTTGAGAGAAAGGACGTGAGGATGACATGTTTTTAGCTGGAGGGAAATGGGAAAAGAGAACTAGCTTTAATTATCTGTAAGATGTTAGTATGTGAAAAATCTCTCGAAATGTAATATAAATCTACTAAAGTTCTACAGTTCTGAAGTCAAGCTACAAGAATCCAAAGGATAACTAAAAGCACATAAACAACAACAATTTTTCATGAAAGAAGAATACATAGCAGACGGATGCGAATCCATGACAAGAAGAAACTACCTTAGCAGCAGAATGGAGTACATGATACAAGCAAACTAGGAACATAGATCCAACAAGCAAGTCCTGCTGAATATATACACCAAGCTGACACTACCTAATCGGCTTGTAGAAAATCAAAACTTGTTACTTATCTCACTTACACATCTGTGTTTGTACACATCAACTGAAAGGTTACTTGAATTCCTGGACATCTGCTATAATCAGAGATACTGATAATAAAACCCATCATCTGCCTTCTTAGTTATGGTTTCAAGTACTAGTCAGCTTCCATCGACATCGACATCGCAGGTATGCCAGTAGACAAGCCATGTGTGGATACCAAGATAGCTGCAGTTACCTGAACGTGCTTTAATTAGCTCAACAACAAGAGTTTACTGATGATCTCATTGCCGCACCGGTCCTTTTCCGAATGGCCAGACATCTAGTTTGGTATTCTCCCTTCTTGACATCAACGTCTTCCATAAACTCGGAAATGTTCAACTTTCCAAGATGTTTTTTCAATACCAACTGCCGAATGTCTTTACAAACCTCATGCTTGGACTGATCAAAAATCTTGAGTTATTGGTACATGTTATTGATAACTCGCTTCCGAATTCTATAACACATGCTTATGTACATAAAGGCAGAAAAGGTACAAAATCTAAGAAAAAGGTACAAACAAAAGATCTGAAACATTCAGTATCTAGGAAGCTGGTTGAAGGTTGGTGCGTACCTTTAGAAGCTTCGCATACGAGATTATTCTAAGACATGAAGCTGCCTCTCCTTCTGTATGGATCGGAAAATTCGTGCAGCTGACTCTGTAGCCGTCCTTGGATTATGCGGCACGACCTTGATGACTTGCGCACGTGAACTCTGCACCGAGGCTTCCACAGCTGGACAAGGCGGAGGCCGGAGGGCAGTAGAATGGGATGCTTGATCTTTGTATAAATCTCTGGGCCTGCATGTTGCGCCCTGCACGAATTGATCGTTAAGTAGCTTCTGATTGTTACCTGAAAATGCATCGCTTTCAGGATTCGATGCATTTCCTGAACTCAAGGATTGTTCCTCGACTTGGTCTTTTGATGGAGCATTCACAAAGTTCTGTATCGATGGCATGGGAATCGCATGGGGAGGCATGAAATAGTTCGCAGGGATCCCAATATTTGGTTGTGGATGGTGCATGGGGACGGGAAATGCTCCACCGGGAAAAGGGAGCATAGGCAGCGGAGCACATCCACCAAAGGCAGGTACCGTGAAACCATAATTTGGAGGGTACGGAGTCATGCATGGCTTGTAAATAAGACCTTCGGAAGGGGACATCACCGGGATCAACCACTGGTTACCAGGAGGCTGGAAACACCACGGTATGGTGTTTGTGCTTTCCATGGAAGCTGTAGTTGTTGATAAATCTCTACTCTGATGCGCATTTTTAGGAGGTTGATCAACTTGGCCCCTGCTGAAATCAACTTCAGAAGTAGCTATCGACGAAGGGGCTGCTTTGTACTCGATCTTGTTGTCCTTTGGTGGATCGTCCTTGGGTGTGTCCTTAGGAACGTGTTTCGAGCTCCTCTCAGAAACCTCGGAGGGTCTTAGCGATGGTATGCACGCACTGCCTTCTAGCAGCATAGATGGCGATGCAGCGATGATGTTCTGAACCTGCTCGACAAACAACAGCATGACTTTAAGGTTAAATAAGAATTGTACGAAGTTGGTCAACAAGCATCTATTTTAACTTTCATCGAAACAGCTTACTTTTATCAACCTATGAAGCTCAAATAGTTGCTCAGCGAAAACTCTCTGTTGACTGCAAACAATTTCAGAAGAAAAAGTGGAACCGTATTACCATCAATACCATTCCAGCGATTAGAGAATGAAAAGCACCCCAAAATAGGTGCAAAGCAAACATGAACTGACACAGAAACTTTAACATATGATTCAAGAAAAAACGTGTATTTTTCAATCTGAACATGGAGAGAGGAACAATACTATAGTAGCATGTTTTTATGGAAGCATTAACCGTCGGTTAGCTTTATCAATCATACCGTGGCGTTCTAAGATTTGTTCTACATGGCCTCCAGGAGGCACCACCAAAATCAATCTCTTTCCTCATTAATTGAGGACCTTCTCTAAGTCGCAAGCTGAAAATGGTAGGAGACCTCCAAATAAATAGCATCCATTATGCCATCACAAACTAGATTCAGACCATATACTTTATGAACCAGCAAGATCAAGTTTATGGTCTTGTTGGCAGGGCACATCATTGGTAAAAACTTTTAGCTGGATAAAGTTGCACTGGGAGGATATTAGACCAACTCCAAAAACAGATGGGATGGCATCGCCTCATCATGTGACCATTTACTCTTCCCAACAAAAAAATCCCAACAATCTGCTTTTCTAGACTGATATACGTCTTAACCTCAAAGAAATACTGGCATTTACTTAGACCTCGTATGCATTTTCGTGGTGTTTTCTGGTGGCATGATTAGTCATAACTTCAAAGGAATACCAGCTATTACTCAGGCCCCGTATGCATTTTGCTTGAAGTTTCATGGTCGCTTTATTAACCCCTTGATTCACGAGCCTTCAGTCCTATTAATCTTATTGTTACATCTATCAAAGGAGGTGACTTAACGTGCCAAGATTTTGCTTTGCCCTTGAGTTTCTTTTAGTTAGTTACGTAACAACACTGAGATTCAAAGGGGTTTTATGAGTGACACTTGGGATGATGGGGACCATCCCGTGCAATCGTGTGAATAAGATGAAGCCAAAGTGTTCAAGAACACGCATGGAATATATCACAGAACATGTTGCTGAGGTTCGTCTTAATATGTTGAATCTTGTTACTATATTTGGCTAAATTGGGAATCCAAAAGAACTGTCGATAGAGGTGTCATCATATTTGAGGTCTAACATGATATCCAACCATCCAACTATTAAATCCCACGACCCGTCAATTTTCTAGGAATCAAAGCACGACAAATTCCCCTTCAAAGCTAGGCTAGACCCACTTGACTTTCATCTAGGACTCTCTTTGCACTACTAATAAGCCAACAGAATAGGGATCTACCTGTCTACGTATCTTTCCAGTCCATCTATTGTTGATCTTGGTGATTGAGATTATAGGCATGGCCTCAAATTTCAGCGAAATTCAGTCGAATTTCTGTCGAATATCGATATCCAGTCGAAATCGAAACTCGACCGAAATGACCGAAATATGGGGGTCCTAGTACAAAAAATGACCAAAATGACCGAAATTTCGGTCGAAATTCCTTCGAAATTCTGTTTTGGTCGATACCGAAATGGTGACCGAAACCGACATTTAAGGCCTTGATTATAGGTTTACTGAATTTGAAAAGGCTGACAATATTCCAAGAACCTGATTAAGATATTGAATGTGTTATGCCATTAAGCAAAAGCAGTCCCAAACGAATACATAAGCCAACCAAACATATACAATTTCTTATTGGGACAACATCAAAGATCCTACCAATAAATCGATCGCCCAGAGGCCCACCAGATTCTCAAACAATGCTTACATATTGCAGTGGCACGGATGATTTTTGGCCTTTTTACATGTAAATGTTTTGCGACGAGACCAAAACTGGGTTGAATTTCTGATAATGAATTAGTCACATATTTATTTCTAAAATTGCTCTTTAGCCAAAAAATAAAATATATGGAATCATACATCATATAGATGAAAACTTATAGAAGGCACTTACTTGCGCAGAACTTGTCTAGCTTTCCAGTAGTTCTTAGGGCCTATTACTCTGTAAGTATCATCAGGGGATATATCAATGCCTGCTTCAGAATCGACCATGGATGATCCGGAGTCGGTGACAACATTATTTTCCAGCTCTTTAATTTCCTGCGACTGAGGAACTTCAATATCTTTCCGACCATCTATAGTCATTTTACAGCCATTTATAGACATAATTGGCCGAGATCCATTTCTCACACTGGAAGCATCACCCTTGTCTGACCCTACTCCAGCAGAATTAATCGCATGCTTGGATGCATCTGAAGGTCTCGTGCTCCCAGTTCCTAATTTCTCGCAACCGTTTACGTTTACAGTCACTTGCACTGGGTTGGAAGGCACAATGGAGATCGCTGTCGGTGCTGCAACCTTTTCACTGAAACCAATATTAGAGGCAACATTTTTGCCGTGTTTTCTAATCCTTAGACTCCCATCAGCTATTTGTTCATTGCTTCTTTCATGCTTTTTATTTTTCAAATCAACGACCAAACTCTGTTCTAAAAACTTTTCATGAGCATCAGAATGATGTCTCGGCTGGCCTGAAGTAGCTGCGCCATCCCTGTTCGTGCTTTTGCTATGAAATGATTGCTCGATCTCCGATTGATCTTTATCGAGTGTAGGAACACTGTAGTCATCCTCTTCGTCTATCTTCTTCTGACAAGAACTCTTTGCTTTAGAGAAGTTGCGGTTCAAAGAGGAGCCGCAACCTGTTCTTCCTTTCCCTTGGGTTAAATCCTTGTGCACCCCAAGACTCCCAGAGCTTGGCGAACTTCTCACCAAATCCATCCTGAACATCTGAGCATTTTTTACTTGTAGAGAAGCGGATTGGAATTCCTCGGATATGGAATCAGGCAGTTGTGGTTGCACATTATATTTGAAATGCAAGGCATGCTCCTGAGAACAACCCATGAGAAAGTCAAGATATCCATCAAAGTGGCAAACAAAAGTTAGAAGAGATTTCATCAATTATGAGGTTCTAAAATATCTAATCACTACGAAATCACAATATTAAGATGACTAAACTCAACAGTAAAACAACACATATATAATATGGTAATAGTGTGCTCCTGAAGACACTGAGAAGATGCAATTTTAATTTAATTCTCTATATTCTACATTACATTCTACATGATTTTGACTATGTCTTCGGAGGAAAATTTTATTATATATGATTAGTTTCAAATTTCAATGTCAATATTGTCCTGTTGACGTTAGTAGGCATCTTGAAGCACCATTTCCTATTATTTAGGCCAGTTTGGTTGGAATGTGCGCAACTCAATTGCAGCCTTGGGCCAAATGTTCTGCATTGCAAATGATTGGATATGGATATTAACGAAGGTACTTCCATATACTTGTCTATTTCCACATTAGGGTATGCATATTGATTTTGATACTAACAAAATTGAGAAGTCAGATACCATTCACCTAAAATGGACTGGCCACCGCTCAAAAAGACCAGATGGTAGTACGAATGTGCCTACCACCCAAAAAGACCGAGGTTCAAATCCTGGGGCGGACATCTGTACGTGTTCCCCCCCTCTTGTTTCAAAAAAAAGCTATATATTCATCACTTCAAGGTAGCAAAAATCAGTATTTGGTTTTCACCAGGAACTAAGAACTAATCAGTATGTTGAAGACTGATTGAAATGTTTTGTTTAATATTTATTATATTGAGAATTGTTTACGAGAACGAATAAAAACATTAATACAATTACTAAATTTCATAAGAATGCTTACATGATCACAAGCTAAATCGATCATATACGATAATACGATAGGTAACTAGTACAACGGGTCAACAAATGAGAAGTGGCAGATTATATCATTAAGCATTGATCAAATATATTAGGAGATTTGCTAAGTTAACATTGACATAAATTGATCTACAAGGTGGGATATATCAGGTCAGCTAGTTGGTTGAGCACCCAACCATTCAGATTAGCCAACTAGACTGGGATTTTTTGGGATATAGATTCACATGAACCTTATTAAACCTAAAAATAAGCTATCAACAACTGCCATTATATTTTTCATGTGATTTATGGGATACAGATTTTTTTCATTATAATATCCATATCCATATTAGCTTGAAAAAGGCTAAAAATCCAAAACTGTGAAATAAAATGTTATCTGATGCAGATATACCTTCATTTACACCATATATAAGTGGCTTCAAAATGCCGAGACGAAAAGTCAAGAAACATATTATGGGATCTTGTATTTTGTGCAAAAAGAAAATGAATACGCAGCTCAGAGTTGCTTCTTCAACCATAGGAAAATTCTCCATGTTCCTTTTTTTGTAAAGTCAAATATTTGAAAATTTTATTTTTCATGTATGCTCTTTCAAACATTTTAGTTGTCGTTTAGATTTCCTCAACTCCTCCAAATAGAAATTTAATTTCTTAAAAAAGCTCATATTCCCAAGCAAATCTCAGGAACATTCCTACAATTCAACTGGTGAAATGTTCCACTTCCAGTAGCTGGTACTCCTCTTTATCAGTTAACCATGATTAGACTGTTGATTTTCTTAAGATGCAACCATTTGACATTTCACCAATGACCAGTGCTTAGAACCTGAGGACTTCCCTCATTAGTTGGGTAAAAATAAAAGCCTGCCACAGAAACACCTCTAGTAGCTTTGAAGTAGAATGACCGTAGTCCAACTCAAGTGTGCTCGACATTATGAGAAGCCCCCAAAAAGGTACAAGAGTTTATATTGAGATGATAAAAACAAACTACTATAGTCAATAAATCAGACCTTGGTAATAAGACCCTAATATTTGACCTCGGTCCTTCAGCCGTCGACCAACACATTTAGATATATCTCTATTCGTCCCTCATAAATGAGCCAAATGCATTTGGGATAGTGATGTTTAACTTATTATTAACAGGAAATGAACAAACACCATGAACTAAAAAGAATATCTACATGCATCGCAGTTCGTATATACACACTGTTAATGATGTGGGGCATCATTGCACAATATATGTTATTGACGTCCTCCAGTCCAACTTATCCAGTACAAGGTTATTCGTTTTTGTAGAATAATAAAAAAGCACCACTTCATTGATCACACGAGATTCTATGAGAACTATACAACTGTATGGTATATTAACTCAAGTAGATACAAGTTCTTTGTAAGAAACTAAATTACAGATAGAAGTAAACCAAAAATTGGGAGGAGACCTCATTCATATGAACAGGCAATCAACTCCCAAACACAAGTGGTCGCTGGCTTATTGAAGCAACTGGCATATGAACCTTAAACAAATGGCAAGTGCTAACTCAAGTTAGGTCCATAACTACAAAACACTGGATCCATCTTCTGTGTATGCATGAGATCTTGATAGCATTTAGAAAAATGTGACTAGAATTAACCGCAATTATCGACTTGTCAGAAGCACTAAGGGTTTGTTTGGTTACTGGGTTACCCCGAGATAACCCGATTTACCCCCCCTGCATTCCTGGGTTGGAATTCCGTCACAAATCAATGTGACATTACATCACATTCCTTATTCCAACCCTCTCAAGCCCTTATAACCATCCAAACAGTTACTATTCAGAGGAGGTTGCCCCAACCAATCTCATCCCAGTAACCAAATAGACCCTAGGTTTCTCTCTGGTTCTTTCTTATTTATGTGACTGTTTAAACTATGAAAGTTCAAAACCTGCTTGCATAGGCATATGAAAAACAAGCAGAACTCATCACATCAAGTGCTTAGTAGGAAACCAAGTCCAGACACCTTTTTCTTTTTTCAAGGAGTCTCACGTCGGATCAAGATGTGGGTCAGAAGGGTAAGAAACCGCTAATATGTATAGAACCATTGAACCAGCCAACCAACTAAAGTTGTATCAGGAGCGTTGAGCAGAAGGGCACGGAATGCCATAAAACATATTGCAGACGTGTAATCAAGTCATATATTATTTGAACAAATGAACTTTAACTCCTTTCCAGCAACCGAAATCAGGACATTCCAACACCTCAAATGCATTATTTTGGAGTAAGGGTAATATTCCTCCTCGGTGATCTCAAAAAAATATTCCTCCTTGGATGGAAAGTGAAATGTTTGCTAACATAATAAATCTTCAACATTAATGGAACTTTGGTTTTTTTTTGAGAAAACAACATAAAGGTTTAGAGAAATACTGTTTTCCTATGATTTTGTATTCTGCTCGCAAATAACCAAAGCAAATTCTGAAGATAAATATTATGCTGATCACCTCAAAAAGAAAAGATTTTTCCTAACTTTTCCCCAAAGAGGTTGCTCCTTATTCTATAAAACATATCAAAAGTTCTTTAAGATATCCAATCTCTTCATTTTCTCTTGTAGATAAATAAATCAAATCATCCCAGAATTTTAGTGATGCATCCAACAACCTCCTTATTATACATATATTCCTAGACTCTAAGGGCTATTCTCCATTTTCAACATCTTTGCTCAATTTTTTCTCACTTGTAAAATTCTATTTCTATTGACATCCGACTCTTTGTTAAATCAACTTCACACATACTATATATTACTTCACTAGCTCAAGCAATCTATTATATATCCTCAAATGTTCACTAGCTGAAACAATCCATATAAGCTCAAAAGTTATCTAATTGGATGGAAAGATCATTGGTTACTCCCGATTCAATTGCAGCACCAGTTTATGAAAAGCAGTTGGCTAAATCAGTTCAACAATGATAAAAATAGAAAAGCAATGTCCTACCATACAAAGATCCTTCAAAGTGGCAACTGAGACAACAGAGACATCAACCAACAAAACATCTTATCTCATCACCAGCAATGCTTCCAATACAAAACAAAGTAAATCTGGACTAATAGGCAGGCACAGGGACAGAACAATACACCGACCTGGCTGACCGATGCCGAAGGCACCATGCCGCTACCGCTTGAAGCCGGAAATCGAAAAGATGGTACCGGCCCATGATCAGATCTCTGGGAAGGTATGCTAAACTGCTCATATAAAGCCATCTTGTTCCTCGGCGGCGCCCGAGGCCCCCCTTTGTCGACGTCGTTGACGTGGAGCCTGGGAAACAAAGGCCCCATAACCTTCCCAGCCTCTCTACCGCCCTTCATCCTCACTACCACCAGAACTCACCACCAGATCAGATTCCCAACGGCCCTAAACAAAACTCAGATTCCAACCACTACCCACATCCAGAAATCGCATCTTCGGGACAAACAACACTCCAGAAATCGGAATCTCCTTCAGAACCAACCCACATCTCAAAAGGGCGAAAAGCCTCGAAGCCAACAGACTCGAAAACCGAACCTCCAGAACCGAACCAACCTCACCTAAACAAAAGCAGCAGCTGGAAATCGAGCCACGGAGATACCCGCAAAGAGGATTGGATTCAGAGCTCTCTATCTCTTCTCTATCTTCTTCTTCTTTGGTTATTCCTCTAAATCTTCGGTGTCAAAAAAAGAGGCCTTTTTTGTGTGGTGCATCTCAACTCCATCAAAAAGTGCCCATCTAGATATCTTATGTGGGGCCCGCGGGAGCCATTGGATCCGACGGCGACCGGTGTTTTTATCCATCCAGATGATCTCGACCGTTAATCTGATCGGTGACGATCCTGCCTAGATTTTTTCACGGCGCTTTTACCATGCGATATTTCCAGGATGGGGATAAATAATGGGGTCATTTGCTGAAGAGGCCCTGGACGTCTTTCCCCGTGTACATTTTTATGGGGGGAGCCCCTGAGGAGTTTGTAGGGATGGGAGAATTTAAGATGCATGGTCGCATAAATAGGACAAAAAAATGGAGAGCAGGGATGGAAATGTGGAAACAAGTGGAAAAAATCGCGATGCCATTTTCAGGGTGGGGGGGCTTTACTTAATGTGAGAGAGAACCTTTTTTGCCTTCCATTTTATTGGCAAAAAGTCGAAATATGTGGATATTGATTAAAAGGGAATAACGTAAGCAGCTCTCCTTCCTTCTCACCCTTTTTCCTCCCAACAAACCTAATATAACCAAATATAGAAAAATGGCTTTTTTGCCTTTCGTTTGTCCTATCAAAGCTTTGTTTCTTTTCAAAGTATGGTACGTTGGTTAGGTTTGTAAATGGACTTTCAAGGTAAATATGATCTTATAAATTACGTGTGTTCAGTATCATATTTCGATGTTTCCTTTTGTAGGAATGGGTATTTATTTATTTATTTATTCTTAAGTATTGTAAATGAAGATATTATAAACATATATTTTCGAGGTTGATATGGTTTTGTTGTTAAAAAGATTGAGGTATCAAAATAGGCGCCCTCTTACTTTAAGGTTGTAACATGATTAATATCATATATATATATATAGTTCATTTTTCTTTTGTATGAATGTGGGAGGATGAATTCTGGGTCTGTGTTTTATAAAATCACAACCAATGATATCTTTGATATATATATATATATATAATTATATGTTGCTTATAAGACAATACTATAGACAATAATAAAAAACTAAAATACAATAGATGAAGAAAAGCATAACCTAATATTCCATTCACGCACACCATTATGTGTTGTTGTTGATATGTCTTGAATCTTAACCATCTAATCTATGTTGAAGAACCGTCGTATGTACCCTCTCCTGTCGTGCCATGCCCTCGATGAAATTTTTTATTAACGATTTTACTTATATTCAGGTATAGGGATCTGTTTGTATAAGCAATCCTCTTGTAATGTCCCGGGCTTAGGTCCCCGGTCCGTTATCGAGGAAAACTGGCCCTGACAACTTGTTGGGTTCGGGCCCAAGTGGACCCGATGGCAACCACCCAAAATGCTTAAGCCCAAGTTGTCAAGTAGTAATCCCCATCATTTATAAACCACACCCACACTTCGTGAGTTTTAGGTATGGCATTATGTTTGGGGTTGGAGTGTTACAACCTTCCCCACTTATATTCGCAACGTCCTCGTTGCGACATGGCCCATCACTTCTTCCCAACAATAGTGGTGGTTGCACGCTCCGGGTAGCCATTTCCTCCAACCTCTTTGTAGGGGCGACTCCACGTCTCGGGTAGCCCTTTCCACTATTAGAGAGAATTTGGCTCTGATACCATTTGTAACATCCCGGACTTAGGTCCCCGGTCCGTTATCGAGGAAAACGGACCCTGACAACTTGTTGGGTTCGGGCCCAAATGGACCCGATGGCAACTACCCAAAATGCTTAAGCCTAAGTTATCAAGTAGTAATCCCCATCACTTATAACCACACCCACACTTCGTGAGTTTTAGGTATGGCACTATGTTTGGGATTGGGGTGTTACAACCTCCCCCACTTATATTCGCAACGTCCTCGTTGCGACATGGCCCATCACGTCTTCCCAATAATAGTGGCGGTTGCACGCTCCGAGTAGCCATTTCCTCCAACCTCTTTGTAGGGGCGACTCCACGTCTCGGGTAGCCCTTTCCACTATTAGAGAGAATTTGGCTCTGATACCATTTGTAACATCCCGGACTTAGGTCCCCGGTCCGTTATCGAGGAAAACGGACCCTGACAACTTGTTGGGTTCGGTCCCAAATGGACCCGATGGCAACCACCCAAAATGCTTAAGCCTAAGTTGTCAAGTAGTAATCCCCATCACTTATAAACCACACCTACACTTCGTGAGTTTTAGGTATGGCACTATGTTTGGGGTTGGGGTGTTACACCTCTATACGTGAGTAGTATATAAACTCCCATAGGGTTAGGGTTCTCAATATCCCATGTACTTTCTTTTTTCTCTACATAGTAAAAATCAATCGTTACCATCCGAGGACGTAGCCTAGTTACGGGTGAACCTTGTAAATCCACATGTCTTTGTACTTGTGCGATGATCGTTTGTATGTGTTCTGTTTTCACGATTAGCAACAAACTAGTATCAGAGTATCATGTCCCGTTAGAATCATTACGCAAGATGGCATCGTATAATAATCTAAAGATTGTGAAGTTCACTGGGAGGATCGGATTCAGTCTATTACAGATCAAGATGTGTGCCCTACTGAAGCAACAAGGCATCTGGGCACTGTTAGAGCAGGAGTATGTAAAGGCTTTCGAACCCTTCGAGTTCATGGTGCTGAATAGAAGACACACATTAGATGCAAAAGCTTTGTCCTGGGACAAAAGATATGGTTATTAGTGATAAGTTGAAGATTTTTCATGTACATTCTAAGTGGACGGATTCGTAATAGTTAGAGACATGCACAGTAATGGCAATGTAGAGATATCTGATCTCAGAGATAGTGCACGTTCTTTCTTAGTGAATGGACAGCTGCTCAAACACTTTATCGAATCAAATGAATAGTTAGTCTGTAGTTCCATGCGGAGTGATGATTCTGATGCCATTACAAACATTTTTGCATGAGGTACAACAGTAGATATTCATATCATACTAAATTCATCATCACTGAAAGATTCAACGTTTCCATATTCATATCACATTGACTCCCGTTTATTCAATTTTTATGTCTCTCCTATATCTTTTGGCTCCCTCTTTGTGATGATACTCCTTTTTACTTAGGCTACCCATAGCCTAAGTAGGGGGGTCGATCCATGTTCTATTTATATCTTTTGTTTCTTATATTCCCTTTGTACCATTATCGTCTGTATTCTCTTTCTACACTTATACTTTCTAAAGCATAAGTATGGGGGGGAGTGCCAGTTTCTATTCTCGTACAGTTTTATTCACTATACTTAGTACGAGCTATACTTTTCATTTCAATTTATGCTATGAGGACATATCATAAGCTAAGTATATGATGGTATGTGTGTGTATTACATATATACGGTATTTATAGATCGTACTTTGAATGTTTTGAAATTACATGATGGGTTATGGGTATGGGAATTTGAAAAGGATTTATAAGTTATTTTTGTAAAATGTTTTGAAAATTTTTAATAAATATGTGATATTATTTTGTAAAAATATTTTACAAGCAATTTGTAAAAAGGGTTCGCTTTGAAATTTTGTTTTGTAAAAAGTTTTGTATATACTTAAAGAAATTATTTGAAAATATTTCAAAAATAGTTTGAAAAAATGCTAACTTATAAGTGGTTTTATCCCAGACAACTTCTCACCACACAAGACTTTGTACAGTTTATGATACTTGATTTAGAGTGACACTTAACTCAAAGTTTCATCATTGTTGTTCATTAATATCTTAGGACTTAATTGCTTAAACTCCTTAGTTTGAAAGATATACATGTTATATCGCATGTAGAATCTCTATTCTTAAAAGAATATGATCAACAATACACATTCACGATTGCATAATCCTTTTGATGAGAGGTTCGAGTTTGGACCTAATTTTATGATGCTCGAGGATGGGATATGATTGAGAATTACTTCATGAAATCTGAGTGTCAGCACCTTGACTAGTATGGGAGCAAGGTTCCTATACTATCTTGATGAAAATCTAAGTGTCAATTTGTGTAAAACTAACAAATTGTTTATCACTATGCGCCAACTTCGTAAAAGCAGTGGAGCTAGCCGTATGTTTACATAAATAAAAAATAATAAAAGAGAAAAGTTCAAAATTCCAATAAATATATACAAAAGGGCGCACATTGACAAGTGTTCCCTGCCTTTTCAAGTGTTCATTTGGATCAAAGTTATTAGGACATATAAGTCGTACGAGCTCGAAAAAAGGGTTCTGCATCGTAACTATGTATATCAAACTAAAAATATAGCAACGAATATGCTCAAGTCCTAGCTAGTACATGAGCGAGAAAAAAAGATTCTAAAGAATCTAAAATTTTGAAAAATTGGATACCCCCAACGGAAATTTTTATTAACAAGTCTATTTGTATTCGGGTATGCGGATCCGTTTGTATAAGGTATATGTCTGTATGGAAGTAGATATAAACTTCTCCAGGGTTAGGGCTACTTTCTTCTTTTCCACATAGTGAAAATCAGTTGTCGCCACCCAAGGATGTAACCAGTTACGAGCGAACTTTGTAAATCCATGTGTCTTCATGCTTGCATGATTGATCCTTTGTGTGTACTCCTCTTCCGCGATCCGCAACAGTTGCAATGCATGAAGATGTCTGGAAGTTAAGCTACATCTATGGTAGATCGGACTTGTCCTCGAACATATCAAGCATAGAAGTACTCTCATGTAGTACTAGATGGTGGTGTAACTTCCAGATGGATTCATACCTCTTCTCTACATTTTTGTTTTTCAACTATTGATTATGTTTCTTCAAACGTTATTATTGTTGTATCTAATCTCTATTAGAGAATTGTTGCTTCCATGTTTTTTGTTTATCCAACTCGACTTCCATATACTAAAGAACATGTAGCTCATCAATTAGACTCTTCACTGATGGAGTCAAAGATTTAGGGTATTCTTTATACCTCTAGACTTGCAAGTGATAAATTGTTGTTTAGAACTATAAAACAAAATAAAGATGTGAGTTGCCTCATTATGACGTCCATAAAACAATTAACCAGATTGACACAACGTCATATCAATTTCATCCAAATGTAAACTCATCGGGGAAGCACATTAGAGCATTAAAGGCTTCCTATATGCATGTAACTTCATCGAGACAAATATATTGAATGTAGGAATTTATTTGGATTCAAACAACGGTTAGTCCATCAACCGAATTAATAATAACGTCACAGGCATACACATGTGACTGATCCACTTATACATATCTATTATTGAAGTGATCAGCTCACTTCATATAATGCCAATCTATAAATCAACTATTGGAGGGCCATCCTAACCAATAATACTAGTGTCAAAACACAAAATATATAGATAAGACATGGGAAGCTTATTATGATTATTACTTCTCCTAAGACTATTTAAAGATATTATCATTCGTTAAATTAAAAGAAGCAAACTTCTATGTTTAATCTCTATAAACTCTCGTATAATCTCTCTATTAGCATATATATTTTCCCTCCTTCGAAGTATTGCCATGCCTTACACCTATAGTAAAAAAATTGATGGTGTATCATAGCAATACACATCCTCACTTCGATTCTCAATTGCACATCATATTTCAACATGGATCGTCACCTCGCCACATATAGGAAATCATGTGTATTGACCTACACAGGGTTGAATAGGCAGAATTTGATTAGGGTTGACAATGATGATTGATGAATTAGGCAGTCATGGTAGATAGTAAGAGAACGCATGTTTATTTACATGTTCATTTGGCTATATGCGTTGCAATAATAAGAATCGCCATCCCCTAACTTCCTAAATTATGCATCTATTTGTGCAACCTTGGAATCACTTGATAGCTGATTACGATTGATAAGGTCCAAGATAATATTTTGTAGACTGACATGCAATGTAAAAAACATTGGATTTTCTCAACCATGCATGAGTTTGTGAGTGTGTATACAAATCGGTAGAGAATCCTTTATGTACCAATTATAAAATTCCATTGGAATGACAGCTTGCCCAATTGATAATCATTTAATTAAAAAAACAGTGAAGCCTTCTCTCACTTTAAGTAGGATCGGCTAGACGAGATTATCGTAGATGTTACCGATGAGGATTCCGCTGTCGATCTATGGTTGAGACTCGAAAGTCTATACATGACGAAGTCTCTAACCAACAAGTTGTTGTTGAAGCAACATATGTTCTCTCTCCTTATGCAGGAAGGTACATCTTTTAAAGAATATTTAGAGTGGTTAAATACTTTGTTGGTGGATTTAAGAAACATAGATATTAAGATTGAAGATGAGGATGATGCTTTGATTATAGCGGTTTCTCTTCTGCTATCATATGGAAATTTTGTTTCATCATTTATTGTGGGAAGGGAATCCATAACCCTAGAGGAAGTTCACACGAGTTTACATATGCGTGAACTTCGACATATGGCTATAATGAAGTAGGACTCTAACGTTGCAGGTTTGTTTATGATCATGAAAGAGTCATACCGTTCTGATTACGTTAAGAAGGAAAATTAGAAGTCCAAGTAAAAGAATCACAATCTAAATACATCTATAATTACTGTAAGGGAACCTTGACATTGGAAACAAGAATGCCCGGAGAAGAAAACAAAAGCCACAGGTGTTGTCATGGCTCAAGGTGGTGCAGATTCTGAAGATGATCCAGTTCACGTCGTCACAGATCAGAAAATGATGTATAACACATAGATTCTTGGTTCAGGTTATTCATATCATATGACTCCAAATGAATATTTGTTCTACACCTATGAGAAATAAAGATGGTGGAAACATCATCATGGGGAATGATGCAGTGTACAAGATTATAGGGATCGACTCTGTGAAGATCAAGATGCATGATGGAGTTGTCAAGACACGACAGAAGTACGACATGTTCCTGATTTGAGAAAGAACATGGTATTCCTTTAAGTCTTGGACTTTAAAGGATACAAGTGCATTGCTGATGGTTGAGTTATGCATGTTACCAAAGCCGGGTTGGTTGTCATCAAGGGAAACAAATAGAAGACCATATACATCATGCAGGGTTCTATAGTTATGGAATCTATTGTAACGTCATCCCAAATCATGAAATCAAATTCAGAGTTGCGACATATGTGGTTGGGGCACACAAGTGAGATGGAGATGAATATCCTCAATTAATAGGATTTAACCGGGGATCTTAAGATATTCAAGTTGGAGTTCTGTGAGCATTGCATGTTCAGGAAACAACCCATGAAGCAATTCACTAAAAGATATTCATTGGATGAAGGAGATGCTTGAATACATCTATGTTGATTGTTGGGGATCTATCGGGGTCTTATATTTTGGATTTACCATGTAATTGTTTTCTATTATTGACGACTACTCTAGGATGGTCTAGGTGTACATGATGAAGCATAAGAGTGGGCATTTAAGACATTCAAGCAACGAAATATCTTGACGGAGAACCAAACTTCTAAAAAGGTGAAGCGTCTAAGTACAGATAGTGGACTGGAGTTCTATTCGTTAGAGTTCAATGAGTTCCGTAAGGATGAGGGTGTTGCAAGACACCATGCCAGCATAGATATGCCACAATAGAATGGAGTCACAAAACGAATGAACATGATGCTTCTGGAGAGAGCAAGGTGCATGCTCTCTAATGCTGGACTTGGTTAGCATTATGGACTAAAGCTGTGAATATAGCTTGTTACTTGGTGAATCGAAGTCCCACATCCGCTATTGACTGCAAGATACTAATGGAGGTATAATTTGTTAATGATGCAGATTATTAAATTTTATAAGTCTTTGGTTATGTTGTCTATTACCATGTTAGTGAAGGAAAGCCAACCAAGGGCAAACAAACAGAGTGTTTACAGGTTATGATGCTTAATTAAAGGGGTACATAATATGGTCTCCTTCTGAGAATAGAATCGTTGTTAGCAGAAATGTTATTGAGAAATCCATGCTTCACCCGACTAGTGAATATGTTAATGCATTGACAAGTGGTGATGTGCACGAACAGACGGATTTTGAACTGATACCAAGTAATGATCATGCAATTGATCACACCACTCCTGATCAGACAATATTGAACGACCTAAAGTTGAGCAAGTAGCGGAGAGGCAATCAAGTGTTGCTATTGATCGGCCTCATAGAGAGATACATCTGTCGTAGAGATATGTCTTTAAAGACATGTTTGTATTTGCACTACAAGTTGTGGAGGAGATAGAGTCTCCAGAGCCCTCCACTTTCAAGGAGGTTATATTTGCGGAAAGAATCAGACATGGGAGCTAATCAAGTAGCCAAAGGGGAGGAAAGTTGTTGGCTACAAATGGGTCTTCAAGAAAAAAACAAGGTTCTCAGGCGATGAAGGCATCAGATATAATGCACGTCTAATTTTAAAGGGTTACAATCAAAAGGAAGGTGTAGATTATAATACATATTCTCTTCCATCGTAAGGCATGCATCCATAAGGTTGCTACTATCTCTTGTAGCACATTGAGACTTGGAGTTGGAGCAGCTAGATGAGATGATTGTTTTCTTGCATGGTGAACTCGAAGAAGACATTTTTATGAGACATCCAGAGGGATTCAAATTTTAGAACAAGGGAGACCATATGTAGATTGAAGAAGTCCTTATATCGGCTTAAGTTGTCTCCTATGCAGTGATACAAGAAGTTTGACAGGTTCATGATTGATCATGGGTTCAACAAGAGCTCATACGATTGTTGTGTTTACGACAACAAGGTGGAGTACATGCCCTTCATCTATCTATTATTGTACCTTGACGATATGTTGAGTGTTGCCAAGAAGAAGAGTGTCATAGATGATCTGAAGAAGTTCCTTAGTTTAGAGTTTGACATGAAGGACCTTGGTGCAATGATGAAGATTTTAAGGATGGAGATCATTAGGGATCATGAGAAGAGAATCTTTTATTATCTCAGAAAAACTACATTGAGAAAGTTCTAATGAGATTTAGGATATCTATATTCAAGCCTCTAGGTACTCCATTCTATGCATATATTCATCTCTTAGTTTCTTTCGTACCTTAGTCATGCGTAGAGAAGGAACACATGTAACATGTTCCCCATGCCAACGTAGTTGAGAGTCTTATGCCATGGTATGCACAAGACATGATATAGCTAATGTTTTGAGAGTTGTTAGTAGATTCATTGGCAACCTAGGGAAGGAGCATTAACATGCAGTCAATCGAATTTTCCACTATCGGAGAAGAACATTAGACATTGACCTCATCTATAGAAGTGATTCGGAGTGTTTGATTGTTGGATATTTAGATTCAAGCTGTGTTGTAGATATTAATGGGAGGAGATCAATAAGAATCTACGTTTTTACTTTGGGGAATTCCGTCATTAGTTGGAAGTCTACCTTACAATCATCAGTTACTTTATCAATCACAAAGGCAGAGTACATGACTTTAATAGAAGTTACAACGGAAGGCATCTGGTAGAAGGGCATAGTTGGAGATCTTGATCTATAACATGTTGCTGTAAATGGCGTGTACAAGCTCCTTGTATAATAGCATTCCCATCATATTAGTCAAACCATTGACTTTATTTATGTAGCACGAACACTATCTTTTTAAATTGAAGTAAGATAAACTCCAACGTAGTACATGCATTATTACTGTCCCACTTGACTTCAATGAAGATTATGACCACCGTATCCACAATTGTTTTTAGTTTTTACTCCCTCTCCCTTCAAATCAGATCCTTTGATCTCCCTCGATAACACCATTCTTATCCTAGTAATACAAAGAAGAAGAGAAAATTGTAAGCCTCATTTCATTGATACCATAATTAAAACTCCAATTAAACCCTAAACCCTCTAATGCCTCCCCCGTCGATTTTTCTCCCTTTCATCGAGCTCTTTGGAATGCATTGCCTACATGTTCAATGAGTGCAATTGCAATTTGGCCGTAGAAAGCTAAGATTGCAAGGTATATATGATAGAAATGGATGATATTGTTTCCCATGCTTATATATGATAGTTTGCCATCAAATGCACATCAAGCTGCCATAATCAGATGCTACAAATCAAAACAAAAGAGAACCATGATTTTCAATCTAAGATTCGCGGATGCGATCCTTTGATTTTTTTTATGAGAATGACAATGAACCCCTTTCAAATATTTTCTCCATACTTGACATCTTCTCTCATATCTCAGGACTTAAGATCAACTATTGTAAATCATCAGCTTTCACGATTAAAACAAATAGTTTATACCTGAAAACTCTTGTAAGAAGAGGATTCAACTTGGTCTAAGAAATAACTTTAAAGGGTTTAATTTCCAATGGGGGCTTTTTAATGTTGGCCCAAATTGCAATATATGCAATTGTTGGGAGATTCCTATCTATCTGGGATTCAAAAATTGATTACAAAATTGACCTACCAACTTCTTTCCCTATTCTCATAGCCTTTGCCAAAAACAAAAAAAAAAATTTATGTAATCTGCTCTTGTTAATAAACATTCTCATTTCAATTAGGCGAAAACTCTTAGAATTAGAGTAAATAGATTAGTGTCAGGGCAAGGAGAGATTTTTCTAGAAGAGATTTCTTCATATTAATCTAACCGAGGATGACCCTTCATTCACTTTCCTAGGGAATTTCATTTGTAAACAAAATTTGTTACATGGTTAGTATGAATGGTGGTGTACAAGACCCAATACACACTCTTTTCGGAATAAAAAAACAAAAGAATTGGACATTTTGCTTAGTTATACCTTCATGACAAGCTTTTAAATTAAAAGAATCTCCAAAAGAGAGAAATTCACTCAAAGTCTCTCATTGCTTGTTATGTTTGAATGGTGAAGATTCAATGATACATTACATCTTAGATTGGGACTTCATCAAAAAGATATTATCCTCCACAGGAGGACACAAGTGCTACTTTTGGCCCACCATGTAGTGCACTTCTTTGCGCTGCTTGGAAAGAAAGATGTAGACGCACTTCGGACGCTTTTATAAATATTTGTATTTCAAATCTCTCTAGCAGATGAGTTTAATGATTGTTCGCTTTCATGGGAAGTATAAATTGAAGCCTCCATTTGGGTTTTGACATTTCATTTAGTTATCTATCTAAGATGTTTCTTTTTTTTTGTGGGGTTGGGGGGAGGCTTTGAACTAAATATTTGTATTTCAAATCTCTCTAGCAGATGAGTTTAATGATTGTTCGCTTTCATGGGAAGTATAAATTGAAGCCTCCATTTGGGTTTTGACATTTCATTTAGTTATCTATCTAAGATGTTTCTTTTTTTTTGTGGGGTGGGGGGGGGCTTTGAACCTCTTGGCCTCTTCGTGTTAGCGAACTAAGCCATATTAGATGTACTTGGCAGTAGTAGCCTTTGCTTTGCTAAAAGAAGAAAAATATGATAATGAATGGCATATGTAGGAGAGTTTATTATGAATAATTTGCATAGATTACCTACATTTATTAATAGTTTTATTTTTTTTATACATTCACTCTTTTTCACGTTTCATTGTCTTTATTTGTATAATAAATTGTTATTGAAGTTTTGTATTTGATTTATAAGAATTATAAGAACAATTGTCCATAGTAGATTTAAATATTTCTTTTTTTTATTATAAATGATAAATCGTATATATTGATTGAATTAATTTGAATCTTGCCATTTAAAATAGATACTTTGGAGGAGGAATACGGAGAGAAATATTTGGATACCGATTGCATAATTAACCTGGAATTCATACTTATTAGTTGTAAAAAATTGAATGGCTTATATATGTTGCCATTTCCTAAACCGTGTGAGCATGGATTGATGAAGGTCGTGTTGGATTAATTAATTCAGTTGAATTGTTTTAAGACACGTGTACATACATAGCTATTCTTGTACTTCACTAGATGTACGAAATATCTACTTGGAAAGGGTTATTTAGAGGTATACATAATCTCTAGATTGCTCTCAATAGTTTTGGGAATATCTACATAAGCATGTAGTTATAAATGAGTCTTAAGAGTCTTCATCCAAGCAAAATCCAGCCACACAGAGGGATATGATAAAATCAAGACTGATTCATTACAACAAAGATTTTAATGTATTTTGATATTATACATAATCATAATCAAGTAAGGAAGTTTCGATTTATAACCATTATGTATATAAATGGAAAAAAATAATAGAAAGCACTTGTCATAATTAGAAAATCAAATGGGACAAATATTTAGGGAACTGGCATTTCAGTTTTTATAAGTAATTTTTAGAAATTTTATGAGTTTTTCAGAGTTTTCGAAGAAATTTTGAGTAGTTTTAGATATTTTTTAAATAGAAAATAAAAGAAAATGGAATTACATTTTGGAATATGTGAAATGAGGAATTGAAAGCTATCTTTTCTCACTTTTACGCTGACATATACAATTCATACAATGAAAACTACACATTTAGGACCTCTTTGGTAGGGGAATAGGTATCAGGATAAGCTCTTATTTTCATGTTTCCTTATTCTCCTTACCTATTCTCATCTTCCTTCATTCCTTCTTATCTACTCTTTTATTTCCCTTTCTCTCTTCCCTTATTCCTCGTTATCCACTAACTTACAAACATTATTATTTATTTCTTATTTACCAAATAGAGTATCACTTCCCTATCCTTATTTCACTTAGTAGAAAGAAATACTTCTTTTTCTTATTGAGAAAGGAATCCATAGGGCTCTTTATAGAGGTAGAGAGGCATAGGGTTAGGGCTAGGGTTACAATATAATTGTACATGAGATGACTAATCTACCCCTAGGGTTTATGGGTAAAGTGCTTCTCAACACTCCCCTTCAAGTTGGAGCATATATATCAATCATTCTCAGCTTGTTACAATATTTTTCAAATTGTATGCATGCAAGTGGCTTGGTGAATATATCTGTCGTTTGATCCGAGGAAGGTACGTTATGAGTACGAAGTAGGCCCTTCTGTATCAAATCTCTAGTATAGTGCCAGTCAATCTCCACATGTTTGGTGCATTCGTGGAACATAGGATTGTTGGCTATGTGCATTGCTGCTTGGTTGTCACATCTAAGTTCCATGATATTTACAGGAGTGATATGAAGATCGATAAGAATAGATCGGACCCATACAAGTTCTGTTACAGCTTGAGGCATGGCTCGGTATTCACTTTCAGCACTCGAGCGAGAAACCACAGCTTGTTTCTTGCTTCTCCATGTGATTAAGTTTCCTGCAAGATAAGTGCAAAACCTTGTAGTAGACTTTCTATCAATCAGGCTTCCTCCATAATCTGCGTCTGAATACGCCATGAGGTCAAAGCTATTGCCTTTGGTGAATAGTAGTCCTCTTCTTGGAGATGATTTGATGTACCTTAAGACCATCATGCATGCATCTTACTGGGCTGAAGTAGGTGAGTCCATGAACTGGATAAGTTTTCCGACAGCAAGAGAGATATCTGGTCGGGTGATGGTAAGATATAGTAACTTACCCACTAGACGTCTGTATCAACCGCTATCCTCAACATCGCCTGCTTCGTAGATGCATCCCTTAGGATCCATGGGTATCTGAGCTAACTTGGATTCTAGCATCCATGTTTCTTGGAGGAGGTCAGTAGCGTACTTTCATTGAGACATGACAATTCCTCTCTTGTATCTTGCTATTTCAATCCCTAGGAAATATCTTAGAGGTCCCAAGTCCTTGATCACAAATTGTTTTACCAGTTGTTTCTTCACTTCTATAATACCATCGTGGTCATCTCCTGTGAGGATAATATCATCCACATATACCAGCATAGCCACAGTTCATTTTCCATTCTTCCGTATGAATAAAGAATGATCTGCTGAAGATCGGATGAGGCTCAGATTATCTAATGCTTCTGATAATTTTTGAAACCATGCACGAGGACTCTATTTGAGACCATATATGGCCTTGCGTAGTAAACAAACTTTCTGACATTCCCCTTGAATCTCGAACCCGGGTGGTTGCTGTATATACACAATTTCTTGGAGGTCCCCATAAAGGAACGAGTTTTTCACATCTAGTTGATGCAAGGGCCAATCAAGCTATACTGCTACTGCCAAGAGAATTATTATGGTAGATAGACGAGCAACTGGCGAGAATGTATCAAAGAAATCAACAACATAAGTTTGTGTAAACCCTTTTGCCACAAGTCAGGCTTTGTAGCGAGAAATAAACCCCTCTGGATTGTACTTACCGTGAAGACCCATTTGGACCCAACAATTTTATTATCTCCTGTTGGATCTACAAGTGTCCAGGTGTTCCGAGAGATCAAGGCAGACATCTCTTCTTCCATTGCTAGGTGCCATTTCGAGTCATGAATGGCCTCTGTATGATTAAAAGGAATAATGGTACCTGAGATGGCTTGGGCAAACTGTCAGTATGTAGGACCGAGTCCGGAGAAGGTTACAACCGCAAAGATTGGATGCTTCATACTATATCGCAATGGGCATTGTCTGGTCCCCTTCCAAAGAGAGATAGGTATGTCACTTGGAGCTTCCCTTTGGTTGGCGGAGATACATGTATCTGCATTTGTGTCTTCAGTTTGTAATAACTCAGTCGAGGGACATACCTGAGGAGATGGTGCATGCGCAGAAGGGGTGTAATCAACCTGAGGAAGAGGAATAGGAAGAGGAGAAGTGGTAACTGGGGGAGGTGATAGATGTGTGCCAGATCGGGAGTAGTAAGGGAGAGATTCAAAGAAAGTAACATAAGCACTTATGTAGTGTCGCTTGGAACGTGGGTCATAACACCTATAACCTTTCTAATTTCAAGCATATCACAGGAAAATACGTTTGACTGCTCTGGCCAATAGTTTATCCCGACCAGGATCAAGAAGATGAACGAAGGTGACGCAACCAAGACTTTTGGAGGGACATAAAATATGGCTTTTCCTGGTAAAAGAATCTCAATAGGTGTCCGCTCATCAATGGGAGTTGAAGGCATGCGGTTAATAAGATATGTGGCAATTAGTACATCATCACCCCAATATGTAGAGGGCAGATGATAGTCAATGAGTATTGTGCGAGCGATATCAAGAATATGTCTATGTTTATGCTCCGCCACTCCATTCTGTTGGGATGTATGAGGTCATGTGGTTTGATGCAAAATACCTTGAGACACTAAGAACGATTGCATGTTATGTGAGACCAACTCCTTAGCATTATCAGATCTTAGGGTTTTTATGGTGGTACCGAACTGATTCTTTATTTCATGTATGAAATGAACAATGATTTGAAAGACATCAGACTTATTTTTCTTAAGAAAGACCAAGATACACGAGAAAAATCGTCTATAATAAGCAAATAATAACTATTCCCCAGTCGATCAGGATAACGACTGGGTCCCCATATGTCAAAATGAACAAGTTCAAATAGACCGCTAGAATGAATGGTACCCGACGAAGGAAAAGAAATCCGGTGATGTTTCCCCTGTTGGCAGACCTCACACTCTAGGTTGACAGTGGGAGGGAGCTGGGGATGAACTCGTCGAAGCTTGTGAACGGAAGGATGACCCAGACGTTAGTACCAAAGAGCACCAGAGGATGTAGAGAAAGTGGTCCCAGAGTAAGCGATAGTGTCAGAGGACTGGACAAGGTGATATACTCCCCCTTCTTCACGGCCCGCACCAATCATCCTCCCAGTTAGTATGTCCTGAAACACACAAGATATAACATCAAATATTGCTCGACAGTTGAGTTCTTTGCAAATCTGGCTGACTAAAAGAAGATTGATGGGAAAATCCGGAACAAATAAAACATTGTTGAGTTTGATATTAGGAGTTAGATGGACGTCGCTTTTTCCTTTTATTGGGGAAAATCGTCCATCAGCAACCTGTATAGTCAGTCCAGGGGAGACATTACGCATCTACTATATGAGAGTTTGTTCGCCACAAAGATGAGTGGAAGCACCTGTATCAATCAACCATTCTGATTTTGTAATTCTGTTGGCAGATGCGATAAAGATACCTGATCGTGCCATTGCTGCAGTATCTGTAGTATTGTCCTGATATGAGGTAGAGGACTCGCTCGATTGCAACCTGTTGAGACGCTACATCAGATCATCGAAGTCCTGTCTAGGGATCTCCACTGGAGGACTATCTCCTTCATTGGCCATTCGAGCACTAGGAGTAGGGTACCTCCGATTGTTGTAGCATACAACTTCTATGTGACCAAATTTATGATAGTAAGAGCACTGGATTGTGCTACGACCTCGTCCTGGAGTGAAGCGTCCTCGACCACGGCTCCTAAAAGATCCATGACGTCCTCGTCCATATGGGACAACAAGAGCAGAAATTTACCCCTGATCAGTGCCTTTAGCACTTGTATGAGGAATGTCAAGGTGACTCAGGGTACTGTAGGCTTCTTCAATGGTGGGGAGAGTGTCTGTTGTGATCATTTGATCGCGAGCAGCCGAATAGCCAGAATCGAGTCTGGCAAGAAGTACAAGGACTGCCATCTGCTGGCGATGTTGTTTCTAACTTGGACATGTGCAGCCTGGAATACAAGCATTATATCGCTCAAAAAGGGATTTTAAGAGAGATAAATACTCAGGTAGTGAGCGTCTTGCTTGCTTCATGTTGAGCATGTCAAAGTACATATGATACATCCTGGTTGAATTCTTATCCTGACCATATGTGGCTTGAAGAGAGGTCCACATATCGTGGGCATTGTTGTAATAAACGCGTTCATCAGCAATCCGGTCAATGACACCGACCATAATCCAAGAACTGACCATTCCGTCGTCTTTGTCCCAAGTTGCATTTTTGCTTTTCTTTTCAACATGTTCTGACTCCAAGAGGATGTGTTCCTTATCGTATCCTCATACGATCATGATGAACATGCGGGACCACTTGGGGTAGTTGGTGTCATCCAATTTAGGGATCGACCCAAATGAGGGTAGTCGGGTGCTCCCTCCATCATATCCCGGTGATATCACATCTGATTGTGATATGGTGTCAAAAGAAATCAGACCTGTTGTATTAAAAATAAGATAGGAAAAACAACTCGTCCCTAAATCATATCAGATGGAGGCTGAATGACGGCATGCGTGAACATCAGGAGAGGGATGGAGGAGTCGGGAGCCGCAAGGAGGCTCTGCTGGAGTCGGTGCCGGAGGGCTGGTGGAGACGGGACCCGCGAGTGCTGGGGGGTGCTCACTGCCTGGAGGCGGGAGCCGGGCCGCAGATGAAGAGACAGTGGAGGGGGGGCCGCATGGGGGAAGGGGCTCCACAGGCGGAGAGACTGGGGGTCGGAGGCTCCGCAGGTGGAGGGGGAAGCCGCCGCGCGGGGGGGGGGGGGGGGCTTGCGGGTCGGCGAGGATCGCTGGGGAGGCTCTGCAGGATGGGAGGTCGGTGGTCGACGGGAGGAGACGCGGGGGTTCCCGCGAGGGGGGGGGCTTTGCGAGGTCAGTGCGGGCGGGGTGCGCGGGTTGGTGATGGACGTAAGCGGGTGTGGGACGTGTGTGTGTGGGGGGGGGTGTCGGGCCGGGGGAGGAGACGGAGGGGGGTCAGACGCAGGCCTTCCTACGGCCGAACAGGGATTGGAGCCCGCGGGGGTGGGGGGGATGCCGGCGGGTGGGGGAGAGGGGGGAGGGAAGGCGTCTGATACCAAGTAGAAAAAAATACTTCTTTTCCTTATTGAGAAAGGAATCACTAGGGCTCTTTATATAGGTAGAGAGGCCTAGGGTTAGGGCTAGGGTTACAATATAATTGTACATGAGATGACTAATCTACACCTAGAGTTTATGGGTAGAGTTTTCTCAACACACTCTATCCCCCTTATTCTTATCCTTCTAGCCGAATAAGAATAGTGTGTATTCCAACTTACTCCGTACCCTTATTCTTGCTTATTTTCGAACCAAATATCTTCTTAGGTTTTGATCTAAAGAACAAGTTTCTGATTATCCTATCTTACCACGGTAGCAGCTACTATAGCTACATTGCCCATCTGATATATAAAAGTATACTATTTGTTTTACCATGGTCATTACGTGCTAATGATTCATTGATTACGTGGATCTTAATTTTTTTGTGATAGGATGAATGATAATCATGTTTCTTGTATAAAATATTATTTTTTCGTAAAAATATTATGTATGATGGAGGATCGAGTCTAGGAATGCAACAACTCAGTATCAAATCCGTTGTATACAAGTTTTGACATTCATATCTATTTTAATGTTGATACTGAAATGTGCATCACCTATATTTGAAAATATTTGTATTGATATATAAATATAAATATAAATATAAATATGTTTTCGTATATAAATATATTTATAGATTTGTATTTCACCATCTTGAACATACCTTTATACGTTTTTCACCTAATCCAATATAGTCGTTGTGAAATAAATTCATTTATATCATGGGTTATATATTCATCCAACGACTATTCTATAGAGCATTTTAAATACTTTCTGATCCATCCATTTTACATAATTTTCATATCCGTTAATATCTGATTTCCATCCATATTCATATTTAGAAGCATATAAGAGTATGTTAACACCTATACTTGTATTTTTGACTATTGTTACAAATCGCGGATTTCAATATATATTTATTTTCGTATTTTCTTGAAAATTGAACTTTATAAAAATTTCCAACATTGTTCTAATAAAATTGTTGAAATAATTATTTATTTTCAAAATGTATCAATTTAAACCAATCTTAGTATTATCGTCATAAAATGTTTAAAATGCTACGACTTCAAAAAATTGCTTATGCACGATAATTTCCAAGTGAAGATTTGGAAGAAAATTTATTTGATAATGCTTATAGAAAATTTAAGTATTTGTTTTCAATAGATCTTCGTTATATGACTGTAACATTGATTTTTAAGAGCTGTATGTTGGAAGCAAAGGGTTAGGTATAGCATAACCATATCCTTATCAATTTTATTATATTAATATCAATGCATATGCAAATATTGATGGATATCGAATAAGTACCATCCACCATAATAAAAACTAGACTGGATTCAAATAATGACAAAAAATACGTTATAAATGAGCTTAAATAAAAAAATAACTTTTTTATTAGTTATAATGAAGGAAATCTACTAAATATATGTAATTAATTACACTTGTATCAATACGATGAAAGAAGGTAGAATTTCATTACAGATAATTATAAATAAATTTGCATTTATCTTTATATAATAAAAAATATATAAGAACACCAACATGTGCAGATTTAAAATGATTTGGGTATCCATATCTACTTCTAAATGCACATGATCAAATTTGTATAAAATGGATATGATAGCATTTCTAAAATGTATATAATCATACCTATTTACATCCTTGTGATATACACAACTCATAATGTTTCATAAAATTACTCTTTGAAAAAATAGATCCAGCACCATGTAGTGCGCATTTGTATTATGCACTCTTGAAAATATATCAACTTTTAAAATTATCCACAATTTAACCCATGCACAATCACCCTAAAAAAACTTAAAAACATAATTCTATTATCAGTTTTATAAAATGGACCTCAAGGGAAATGACCATTTTTTTACAACGATTTGGGATTTTCCATATAATTATTAGTATTTTACAATTCTCTAAGTGAAAATTCTCACATTATTCTTGTTATAAAAGGATTCAAGTATATTAAGCAACAACCACCTTAAACATTTTCAAGTATATTAAGCAATCGACTAGGGAAAGATGCCGATTAGGACACGATTATGTAGGACCTAAAGCTTATAAGCTCATTCAATAGGACATGGCTTGTTTGGTTACCAGGGTACATCGATTACCCTGGCATAACCCTAGCTCCAAACCTGAATTCTTGGGTTGAGATTACCTGTATTGACCATACAATTTCTTTGTATAATATTTTTTAACTATGTTTAAATAAATTTATTAACACAAAAAGCATAGTATAATCATTAAAAAGGTTAATATAACACATAATTAATATCACATGACATCACAATTATCATTCCAACCCTCCCAACCCTCTAAACAGCTACTATTCACAGGAGGATACCCTAATCCAAACTAATCCAGTAACCAGACATGCCCGTAGTGTCCGACTTGAGATGATCCATTTTAAAAATGTGTCAAATTTGATCAAAAATTAATATAAAATAATTATAATGTATCTCAGATATAGATACACACTAGGGTGTCTACCCGCGCTTCGCGGCGTGAGTAGTTTTTTAGGTAAAACATAGAATTAAGATGTTAAATTATAAAAATATCCTTAGAACTTAATTGACAAATTATAATAAATTACGTACAATTTATTAACCTTTTGAAAAGATTGTACTTTACGTAATATTATTTATAAACATAAAAAGTATCAATTTAAGAGGTTAAACTATAAGAATGTACTTAGAATTTAATTACCAAATTATAGAGGAACATTGCGTACAATTTACCTATCTTTTGAAAAGATTGTACTTCAAGTAATATTATTTTAAAAAATTACATTTTTATATTAACCTTATTTTTTTATTTTGAAATAATATCTAAAAATACAAAATCATTCAAATATAATGAGTGCTTTTTTAGGGTAAAGCATGAAGTTAAGAGGTTAAATTATAAGAATGTGCGTAGAAATTAATTTTATAATTGTACTTAAAAATATAAAATATTTAACTTGTATATATTTTAGGGAGAAATGGTTAAATTAAATACCAAATAATATATTTATATACATAATTAAAAGAAATGATTGCTTAAGTATGAAAAGTACCTCATGTTGTTACTTGAAGCAAATGTGTAAAACTATAACAGGAATTGGAAAATTTATGAGATGAAAATTTTCAAGTAAAGTGAACGAAAAAAATATGGAACATTTGTTTTGAATATACTTAATAAATTTATCAGGTGAACCTGAATAGAAATGGTAAATTTAATTAACGATGATGTTATAAAACATTAATCATAAGTTGATTCACACACATGTATACATACAGTCATATAAACATTAGCAATAAACATTGCCCACTATACTAAAAAAGCCAAAAAAAATACAAAAGCTCTACACAAAAGACTCATGTGATAGCTCCCAAAATATTATGGTAATCAAATAACTCACATAGAATATTTTTTTATAAATTGCAATATTCATCAGGATCATCGGATTTTTTTATAATGTTTACATTATTCTCCACCTACGAAAAAACATTAGATATACAACTATCGGAAAAAGTAAAGTGAATTCATTTAAAATAAAACTTTTAGGCTTCGTAATATTATTTGAAGCAAATTTGTAACACTATAACAGAAATTAACAAATTTATGTGATCAATAATAATAATAAACAGGAAATTGCTGTGGCACGAAACTTTAGAAATGAGTGGGTAATGTTATTAAAAATATATCATAAATACTAAAACTTGCGTGCATAAAAAGATAATCTAAAATTTATATTAGCTTATATGAGCTTTATATTTGATTAATATGATTAATATGAGACATATATGCTAATATATAAATATAGTCAATAAGCAATTAGGTTGCTTATTGCATCATTAATATACTAAACTATTTGTCTATTTATTAATACTATATAATTAAACATTATTTTAATACATATTTATTAGATAATTATTATTAATATATGATAGACATACTATAATAATTTATATTAGTATTATATGTAAATATAATATTTATATAATATATGTGTTGAAACATATTATACTAAACACTCGCATATATATGTTTGTAAATTAATTACATACACGGATATATAATATACATCTGATATGCTATAATAATAATATTTATATTAGATTAATTATGTGATAAATAATATGGATATGAAGCAATTATACATTACACATTTACTATCATGTGTTAATGATGTTATAAATATATGACTATTATATATTTATTATATATGGAGAGAGAAGAGAGAATGGGTAGAAAAGATAAAGTGGCGTAATTTTAAGGTAATTTAAGGGGGGAGAGAGAGAGAGGGGACATGCGAGAATGGAATTAGGAGTGAGGGGGCGGGGACCAGGTGGTATAACATCGATGGAATTGGGGGGGGGGAGAGAGGGAGGGGACCATGCATTATAAATTGTAGAAAACTCAACTTTAGTAAGAGTAATAGATATGGTATGACTAATTGTAGAAATACTTTATAAATTAACTTAGATATATGGTATCTTAAAAATCGGATATGAATATGGTTATAGATAGAGACATGATATGAATAATTGTGGAAATACTTTATAAATTAGCTTAGATATAATGGTATACATAAGAACTAGCATAATAAATATAATCATTTCATAACTATTATATCAACTGTGATGAAATAGGGCATAACATCTTGTTACATATATTACTAAATAAAATCTACATTTACTAAATAAACTCTGATAAGTTTACTTCACGAATTAAAAAGTAAATTAATAATAACCTAAAATATTTAAAGGAACAACGAGTTCAGTGAAAGGAATTTAAATATTTACAAAGAACAAAAACGGTATTGAACATAGTATCTCACTACCATTCAATGATGATCGAATATTTCATAATTGCTTCACTTAAGGGCAAATCTATATACCTTATTTAAAATCGGGTTTTTCGTCCATTAAGTGACACATGGCACGCTGTCATCACAATTTTCCAGTTCCCGATGTTGTGCCTTGAGGGCTCTTCCCTTTCCTTTTGCAATATATACCTGGGTTTTCCATCCGTTAAGTGACATGTGGTAAGATGGGAATCTTCTCTTCCTTTTCGTCTTCGCAATTTTCCAATCTCGGCTTTTGCAATTTTTTCCCATTCTCTCCTGTACGGTTAACCATTTGTCATGTGCTCTTCCCTTAGCTTTATACTTTTGCAAATTTACCATGTGGCTCTTCCCTTTACTTTCTTCCCTTCCTTTTTTTGTCCTTGCAATTTTTCCATCCTTACTTTTGCAAATTTTCCCGTCCATTACTATTACCATACTCTCTCCCTTCTGCGGATAAAGCTAGCTTTTTCACCCCCACATTGCCACTTGACATGATCGTGTTTCTCTAGGATTTTGATAAGGTGCGTTGTGTATTTCTCTAAATAAATGCATTGTCTCGCCTTCTCTTCCGGCCATTGATTCGCCTTTCTTGAAGATATGCAGAACATTTTTTTCTGTTTGAAGGAAAAAAGGATTGCTTAGCGCCTTCCTTCTTGCCCTCTTATTCCAGGGCTTGGCTGAGTTGTGTTTCATATTTCAGGTTAAGGCGTTGTTCTCTGTTGCATTTCTTCGTCTTGGTTATAATTTATAAGTACCGAGTGTGCTCTCTTTAGGGAATACATCGACTTTTGATTCGTGGTTTTCTTCAGGTATGATCATTTTTTCCTGAAATTTTATTAGTTGAATTAGTTGTGTTTGTTATTATGACTATGGTGCATGTCGTTTTTTATGGAAAAATTTTCTTGCATTGTTTCGGGCTAATTGATGTTTTCTGAATTGTCATAAATGCAACGTGTATTTCCTATGAGTTTTTTAAATTGGCCACATTCCACTTTGAAGAACAATGTAAAATACATAGGTTTTAGCTATGAAAGTGATGGAAAATTTGTTGTAGATTCCTCTCACACAAGTAAGGCATGGTAGCTATTGTGGATATAAGCTTTAGGTGCTCTTTGCAACAAGAAGATAATTTTAAATTTCAGAGGAAATGCAATAAAAAATACAATAGATATGTGATGTTGTTTATTGTTGGGTAAGTGATAACTTATAGGTGTGTACCTGGCTGCTTTGCACAGAAGACATATTGCTCAACTTATGTGTCAATTAAGTGTATCCAGCCTTCCACTACTGTATATGAGTGACTCTTGGGTAATTTAAAATAGACACATGTATAAGATGTTTGTATTTGTGATGTAGATGTTCCATTAGATGCGTGGCTACTAAGGTTTCAAAAGATAAAAGTTCTGTCAAGATGGTTTCTCTATAATTGAGGCTGTCAAGTTCAGGCCTGTATAAAATTAAGAAACCTTCCATCAGAATAATTAAAAAAACTATATAGAGCTTAAGACTCCAGAGCATACATCTTTAAGTTATTATTTATACATTCTCAATTTAATTTTATATGGCTTCATAAAAAAGGCTACTGTTAAAGGTCATAAAAGTTGGATTTATGGTTATTCTAGCATGTGCAAGCCACACTATAGTCGTTAGGTACTTGGAGGTCTCTTATCGAACTTATAAGATGTTTATGTAACATGAGTTGTGCATTTTGCATGTAATGATTGAATTTCTGATTTTATGAATATTACCGAGTATGAAAAATAGGACTAAGTCGGGATTTAGTTCGGTAGCTCACTACGGAAAATGTCACCTGTCATGGTGCCATATCGCTTCTATATTGTTTTGTGTGTGTACTTTCTATTTGTTCTTTGCTCCATGAAAAACACAATTTCTCTATACATTAAAAAGGTCAGCCATTACTGCAAAACATATAAGTTAGTTAATTAGGATATCATTTTATGTATTTATTGTAACTTCTCATGTTTCTTATGTACTTTAAGTTATGTTCATAAATCTTTTGTAGTTGCCCTTGAAGTTTTAAATGGATCTGCTACGTCAAAAAAAGTTAATCTATCAAATACATCATTGATGAATAACTAAAAGAGCTTGCTTTGTAAGAGGAGATAATTATACTAAGCAATAATTAGACTTTTTTAATGGAAAAAATGTAATGTTTGAGATGTTGCAGCAATTTAGAATACCTTAGAAGTAGCCAAATTTTGAAATTATTTCTAATACATAATCTAGCAATTTCAGAAGTATATCAGAAGACATTTATGGAGAAGAAACACGGGAGGAAGATCCTCCAAACATGTATCATTTTAACTAAACCCCCTTGTGTTCTATTATAATAAAGTTCACTATCATTTTGTTGATCAACACAACTAAAAAAATGAAGAATTTACAAGAAATTGATCTATTAATTAAAGTTTACAACCTCATATATTAATTTATGTATGATTGCAAAATTAACCTTATGCATACTTCAATTTCTAACATATTTCATCTATATATTCCTCGAAAAAATGAAGGATTTGCAATACATTGATCTATTGCTTATTAGTTACAATCATATATTAACTTACATCTTATCGCAAAATTGTCCTTCCGCCATGTAGCGCGGGTATCCTCCTAGTGATGTAAATTGCTAGGGTAATTAGAATGTGTCATGGCCGTTAGATCGTAATCATGTGATTGGAAAGACATTAGTTAGGCGTGAATGAAAGGGGCTGTTGTATTAAGGTGGTCAGTGTTATCCAACACGATGGAGACGAGAATTTCAAACGTTGATTTGGAAAGGATATTGAACTTATTTCCTTGATTCCAAAGACTAATCAAAAGAGACAATTTGTACGATTTCTAATGCAAAATGGGATCGAAAGAAGGCGAATTTGATGGAGGATTAAGTGGCCGATTTGAACATTATGTGGTCTCCTAAAGTAGGTGTCATACCATGAAAACCCTAAGTTCTTGAGGAGCTTTATATATAAAAAAAAGGTCAGATCCTTGTGGGCTCAATATGGAAAAAAAATAATATAAAGATCTAGGCTTTGTAGAATTGTGGGCTCAACCTGCTTGCATCTATTTGAACTGGGCCTAATTAGGCTAATGCTTATAAGACATGATTGCCCTTTATAAGTTTATTTTTAACATTTGAAACCCGATAATAAATATATTTAAGAGTTGTAGTATGTTAAAATGGTTTTTGACTTAACCTTATATATTGGATTCTTTGGGATTTACTTAAAACAGACACAAATTAGTTAGGTGTAATTTATCGGGCATCTTAACCATGGTTAAAATGTCATGATTAAGTTCGCCAAAACTAAATTAGGGTTTAGATTTCTGAAGAGTTCGATTTTGGTTTATGTGTATCGAGCAACTTCAACTTGAATTTTATTTTGAAAAGTCTAGAGTAGATGATGACTATCTTATGTAGGTTCCTAAAACTTAGGTTAGGAAAACTATAAGAAAGTGAATACCCGATTGATTTAACCACTATTACATGTTGATTTCACAGGAAAAAATGGGGTCAGTTATGATATTATCTACCTATGATTTCTAGTTTTTAGGTCAGGCATGTGTGCAATAATGCTCAGAAGTAGTTAATTATTTTTCTTTGAATTGATGTTGTATATTGCTTAATTTCGATCTATTAGGTTACTAAATTAGAGAATCAATCACACTTCCATGTATTAATCTTGCAAGTCCATAGCAAGATATTTATTAGAAAATAAGACAAAGAATTAAGAGTCGTGGGATTTATGGATCAAAAATATTGTAGAAGGGGATTATAGTTGCGATGACTTTTGATCATTCGAGTTCATCAGATGATTAGTTGGGCAATTAAGTTGTCAGGGTTGGCCATCGTTATTTTTTTAAAAAATTATGCTTTGTTTTATGTTTTAGTTATGTTTGGTTAATCGAGGTTTCATCCAATTCTAACTACTTAATTTGTCGATTAATCATTCTGACGAACTTGAATGTCCACACACATATGCATAAAAATACGTACAAATACATAAACAAATCTACAGACTGAAACATATGCATGGTGTACGTGTGTCTATGTGCGATGCGTGTATGTTAGTTATGAATGCGTGTCCATATACGTTGTGTAGATCTTACTTAAAAATGTGTGCGACTGTGTCCACAAGAGTGTGCACATGTGCACAAACAAATGTGAGTGACACCATACGTACATACATACATGTGTGTTTGTGTTTCTATATATGATTGTACATATTGATGAATACCCATTCATCACTCTTTATTCTTTTATTTTAGCTACAAAACCTATGCAAAACACATTGTAGATATGTGTAAATAGCATAAATTATCAACAAGCATGCATTGTATAAATTACAATAATTAGCATGTTTTTGTGCATAAATAAAAGAATAAAGAAATAAAAGAAAAAGAGGGAGATATTTAGAATAAATATTGAGCGACCTAATCCCAAGGGAGGGCTCAGCATGGGCCTGACCGCAAAAGAATCCAAGTAGAGGGAGATAGGGTCAATCTCATGTGTGTACATATACCTATGTATATAAATGAAAGTATTTTCCTCTAAATAAAAATAAAAATGTGTTCTTATTTATTTGTACATATTTGTAAAAATAAAACTAAAATTAAAAATGGAAAAACAAAATTGAAATAAAAAAATAAAATCCCTTCATCATTGTACATGAACCATGTGTATAGAAATAACATATCTATTCATTTCCCCTTGTAAATAAATAATTAAAATCCAATAACAATATTTCTATATTCCACATTTCATGGTGTAAATAAATAAAATAAAAATCGGAAAAATAAAAATAAAATAAAAAGAAAAAGAAATAAAATCAATTTCTATCTTGTATATATACCATGTACATATGTATATACATCTATTTATTTAACTAACGTAAATAAATAATAAAAATAAAATAAAAATACCCTTTTATTCCAAATTTTATTTTATAAATAAAAAAATATAAAATTGGAATAAATTATATAATAATAAATAACTAAAAATATAAAAATAAAAATAATACATGTATATACATGTATATAATAATAATATAATGTAAATACCTAAATTATATTTCAAAAAAATAAATAAAAATCATTAAAAAATAATTTGAAAATAACTTTTTCGAAATTAAGTCATTTATATTTTTTATTGAATTTTCAAATATTCAATAAAAGCTGAATTCTGATTGGTCCACGGGGGAATGTTGACCCCCGGTCAACTCTCCCCCGCGGACCTATTTCTCACGGATCCGTGCGCCTGACCCGACTTCTTCCATTTTCCGTGCCATGATCCGCCACCCACTTCCGTTAACCCCGAGCTCCGATCTTCCAGGAGAGATCCACGATCCACGCCCGCCTATCATCTTAGGGATCCGCTCCTCATATTGCGCGCTCCATGACCTTTTTGTCAGACCCTTCACCATATAAAGCTTCATCTCCGGCCAACTTTCCCCGCCATCTTTGGCATTCCCCCTCGACGCCAGTGAGCTCCTCGCCACCACCTGAGTGACAGTCGTGCGAAGGAGGGTTGCAGCGAGGCCCAGGCAGCCGGGAACCACTGATCCGGCGACGACCATCGCCGTGCGTCGCCGCGAGGTGCGCTCAGCCTCGGGAAGCAACGAACCCTTGAGGTAATGACCCCCGGAGCTCCCCGAGCTTCAGCCTAGTCGACTTCCTCCACCAGGTAACGTAGATAGCTTGTAGGTTAGCGTAATTTTGGTTTTCCCCCAAATCGCACCGCCGGCTTCGCCGGCTAATTCACTCCATTTAGTCCACCCATTCGCCCATCCGACCCGACCACCACCTTCGTCATACCCCTCTCCACCTTCTTTACCCAGCCATCCCCCATGTCTCGCCCCGGAGCAGGTCCCTCGCCTTCCTTCGCTGTCGCCTCGCCGGAGGGCGCCATCCCACTTCACCCATTCACCCATTTCACCTCTTACTGGGTCGAGGCACTTTGCCCTCGACCCAGGAGTTATTCTGTGCGTTTTGCAGGTCGAGAGAGGCCCATCTGAGGGTCCGAACATTCGGGCACAACAGCTCCCAGCCACCAGCGTCGTCGGGACTCTCCAGAGCTCCTCGGCCTCGTCGGAGGCATCCACCAGCTGCGGACCATCGAGGCGAAGCTATTCCCCACCACAACAGCTCCAGAGGACATCTCCACCGCGTGCATTAGCTCGGCAAACTTCGCCGGCGTCGAGTTCTTGGAGATCGTCCAGCCACCGTCCGATCAACACCTCAGCCCTAGTTCTGATCCTGACCGTCCATCCACGCGAGCTCTCCACCGTCGGATCTATCAGAGGCTCGATCGTGACTGCCTATCCAGCGAAGAGGCACCAGCTACTCAGCACCGTCAGATCATCCACGTGGCGTCCTCCTCATCGTTGATCCCGCGAAGGGTTGGCACGCCTCCAGCCACCGTCAGATCATCCACGTGGCCACCCTTCAGCCCTCCGATAATAAGAGGGGTAATTTACTCTTAGGCCCCTCCTGTTCTTGCATTTTATACTTAGTCATGTAAATAGTTTACTTAGTTGTTTTTATTTTGGAAATTTTGCATTGAGGACCTTTATGTTTCAGACATTTTCATTTTAGTCCTTATTTATGTGGACAACGTGCATCGACACGTGAGGTTGTGGTTTATTTGCACATTTATCCCTGTACTTCTTTGGTGTTCATGTTTGCCTTTTTAGAAATAGGAATTACAGATAGGTCCCTCCGTGCCTGATTCTCGTACGTAGCGCATAATTACTTGGACATTTTGCACGAGAGCCTCTGCATTTTCTTGCCTTGTTACTGTTTGGCCCTTGGAACATTTTTTTCTTACATTTAGGTCCCTATACACTGTGAGCCTCTATTTTCTTTAAATAAAATAGCAAATTAACTCCAAATTGCGTGAACTTTGGATACGTGGCTCCTGCTACTGTGTAAAAATTTCACTAAAAATTTGGTACATTTTTTAGGCTTTTTGCTATTTTAAAAATTCAAAAATAGTGCCTTTTACTTCTGTCCAATTTAGAAAATCATAAAAAAAATATAAAAACTATTTTAAAAATTCTAAAAAAATTAGGATTTGCTACTCTTGGTGTGTTTAGTTTTGTATGTAATTTTGGCTATTTTTGGAAATATAAAAACCTTAAAAATTAAAAAACCTTTAAAAACTTATAAAAATTCTAAAAAATTATAGAAAAAACAAAAAAAAATACAAACTCTTTTTCTGAATTTTCTTTGTTATTTTTATTTCTCGTAAAAATTACGTCCAGGCTGTGAAAGACCCATTTGATATTTTTCATGGGACTTTGAAGTCTGAATGGACAGATTGCTTCTGTTTTTGCCTTCTTTGATTTTTAGAAAATTGTATAAAAATTAGAAAAATCTGAAATATTCACCAAAAACCCAAAAAAAACCTAAAAAACATAAAAATATTTTTATTTGAATTTTTGGAGCATTTTAGAGTGTTTAAATAATTTGTGGTGTTTGCTTGTTTTTTACCTTTTCTTATTTTCCTTTATTATTAAAAATCCAAAAAAAATAAATATAAAAATAATTAAAAACCACCAAAAATACATGTTTTTATTTTCTATTATTTTGAGACTACTTCGTAGGCCGCGAGGCCAATTTGTGCTCCCTGAGTTCGACCCTGGGTGCTATACCAGGCTAATAACATAGCTAGGACTGCTATTTTGGTTTTCATTGCTTTTCTATCTTTATTCGGTGTTCCAATTTTGTTTTCTTGATTCAGCTCTGAGTCCCGAGAGGTTGAGGTTGCAACAACCATTGACACATGATTTACCTTAGTCTATCGGGAGGCTCATCAAAATGGCGCCGTTGCCGGGGAGCACGGCTTAGTAGTCCTTTTTCCTTTTTCTTTGATTTTTGTTTTCTTTTATTTTTCGCGGCTTTCTCCGCGGCTTTCTTTTCGGTTTTCCACGACTTTTCCTGGCTTTTCGTTTTCTCTCTATTTTCTTTTTCTTTTCATTTTATTTTATTTTAATTTAATTTGTTTTTGTTTTTGTTTTTGTTTGTTTTGTGTGTTTATTTTTATTTTTGCATATAGCTTGTTCTATTTTATCTGTCTTGCTTTATTTTCATAATAATCTGGTCTGATCACATCTGTTTGTTTACTTGCGAGGGCCCGAGGACCGAGGCGGCTCTTCTCGAAGAGCCAGCGCAACCGCGGAAGTCAGAGGTGGCTCCCTTCTGTACGGAGCCGTAGGAGAGCGCGAGGAGACGGGCATGAGTGCTGGAGCTGTAGATAGATTAGATAGCTTAGAATAGTTTACTTTCCAGTCAAACTATTTAAATATTGTAATAATATAGGTACCCGTACTCTCAGAAATTTGTGATTGCGGGGTCTGTTTCGCCGAGCACCGGTGTGCTCGGGGGACCCCACTGCTGTTTTATTTTGACTGCCTTTTCTTTTTCTCTATTTCACATGGATTTCTGTGCTTGAGCCCCTAGATTTAGGTCTTTATTTCGTTGAGCCAAGTAGATTTAGGTCCAAAGCCCTAATAGAATATCTGTTCCCATAGATCACGCTCGGACTTAGGCAAATAAAGCCGTGCTTCCCTATAATAGGAGCTTCTGTTTAGGACGATTCTCGCACTGCATTCCATATAGATTAGTTTTACAATTATGCGCGGATCATAATTGCATGTAGACTGCTGGGGTCAGGTACGCCTTCTATATCGTGCATGCATCATTGATTTGTCATGCATCGGCTTTTCCGCTTTCCTCCCCCTGATTTTCTGGACTTAGGAATAAAAGTAAATCGGAAAATTTGTTAGACGATTTTTGAAAAATACACAAAAAGAAAAAAACAATAAAATCGGGACTGCTAATCACACTTGACCTAAAAGACACATCATTGAAAAATCTGTCTTGGGGAGAGTAACCCTCTTCTTGCTTGGTTTGGATGAGCGAGAGAGTGACCCGCATCCTAGGCTAGAGCCATATCCGATTTCTTGACTGACTACCGGCCTTTTATTCGGGACAGTCGGTTGAGAATATTGGATTCCTATCATCTGACATAATCGCTCTGATAGACTGACTTGATCACCTAAAATAAAATTGACAAGATAATTGACCGATCTCTTACGATCTTCAGCTCAGTGTGCGTAGGTGAATCGGGGGTTTGCTTTCTCATCTTGTGTGCTTCCAGATCCCTCCCTTCTTCTCATTTATCTTCCTTCCACCCACCCTCCCTTCAGTCTCCCCTTCTCTTCTTTAACCCTGGATGATGGATCCCCTCACTTCTGGCCGACTCTTGCGGCTTCTTCTCCATCCTCTGACCATCAGTCCAGTCCATCTTTGAGGGAGGTCGGATCCCCGACCAACCTCCCGCTCCCTCCCTCCCACCCCTTTCACTACTCTGGGCATGCTGCGCTAGACGTCCGCGGATATCAGATGGAGCAGATGCGAGACCTGGACAATGCCATTGCGGAGTTGAGAGTGCACTCCGTTCAGAGAGAGCAGATGAGATCATCAGATAGATCCTATGCCAGATTGATGGATGATCGGATACGATAGGGAGCTCAGTCAGCTTCTACATTAGGACCATTCGTCCTGGATTTGGATCTTATTCAGAGACTGCCGACATTTTCAGGGGAGGCGCACGAGGAGCCCTATCTTCACTTGTCCGAGTTCGAGGAGTTTTGCAGGACACAACCTTATTCAGATATCACTGCAGAGGACCTGATGCTGAAGACCTTCCCATTCACACTTCAGGACAGAGCCATGAGATGGCACAGACGATTGGGGAGGAGATTCTCTACGTGGGGATAGCTACGTCGAGAGTTTCTACAGAGATACTTTCCCCAGCGTAGAGTAGAGATGATACGGTCTTTGATCACCGAGTTTTCAGTTGACCCCTAGGAGCCACTGCATGAGGCATGGCCGAGGTATCTTGACCTATTGAGGAGATTTCCCGACCACGGATTTCCACTGACAGACCTTATAGAGATCTCCATGCAGGGGATGACCGCAGAGCAGATAGCACTGGTGATTACCACATGTGGTAGTTCACACCGCAGTTCCGACATTCACTTACTAGATACCATCTCGAGGTTACTTTCATAGACATCATCTTCACGAGATACTATAGTTGGGACAACACATGAGGACGATGCAGTACCAGTGCGGTGTGTCACATTACATGAGGGTACAACTTCTACACACCAGCCGAGAACTTGGATACTCCAGCACCACAGACGACAGGGGAGATGACTGCTACAGCAGAGGTCTTGACCCAGAGTCTACTTGAGTTCCCGTTGGTCTTCCAGCTGGAGTTCGAGGCAGCCATAAAGTTTTCAGTCGACGATTGTTGGATATCAGATCTTCTGATACTCTATGAGCCGGAGGAGCCCCCGCTACTACAACCATTAATTCAACCACTTCAGTGTCCAGTCCCGGAGGAGTCAGCTTCTTTTCTGCAAAGACACTTCTCGGAGTCCAACAAACACCCTGACTCAGCCCAGCAGCCACAGTTCGATATGGGACACCACTTTGAGAGACCAGACACAGATATTCCCGTATTCGAGCCTTTTGTCCTCCACAGTGATGACACAGACATACATACTAAGGACTAGTTGGCAGCCAGCATTGCCGCAGAGCGAGGATCAACTGTAGACACATTGCCAGCCTCCGCGGTGTTGACCAGTACTTTCTCCTGCTTCTAGATTGCCGAGAGCCACACTTCAGATGATGATACAGCTTGGTGCACCGAGTGGATACTTGACAGCATCGCAGATGCCCTTCTAGATCCTGATCCTCTCTTTCTCACTTCTGATCTTGCATTTCTCCCCGAGGGTTATCTACGGGAGAATACCACATACGATGAGTACTCGATTTCACCCTACGAGAGTGTATCCGATCTGGCGGATCACGAAACCAAGTCTTCTGATCATTCTGATTCTAAGTCATCTCACCTCGACGACCCTCGCGAGGATGAGCCGATCTTAGAGATATTCGATGATCTGCCCGATTTGTCTCTATTTCATGCATCGGATATCAGTCTTCTTAGAGAGTCTCCTGATCTTGATTGTCCACACCTTTTTGAGACGCTGATCGATGTGGAGGATTCCATGACTGATCCTTCCTTCTCCACATTTGATTTCTTCGGCTCTACACTTCCATTCCAGTCTGATCCAGAGCCGACGATTTCTTTTGTGCTACCGGATCCCGATCACATACTTCCATATCCTTGGCCGGTAGCAGACACCCGTCTGATTGCATACCTGGGTGTCTTTCGTTACACTGTTGATTTTGTCATGGTTCTCATACCGAGACAGCGACGACAGTATGGCATTCGCCTTACAGATGTCGTCCTGAACCTTGACACAGCCTTGTCCTAGCCTTTGCGCCCAGCTAGGGGTGTAAAACCTAGCACTTGTTGAGAGGCACCTCAACATTGTACCCTTTTGTATATACGTGTTTCGTCTTAGTTTGATCGTTCTTTCTTCCATTTTTGTTTTCATCCCAGGTCTCACTTGGGATTATCTTTGCTATACTTAGGATATAACTCATCCTAAATATAGGGGGTGGAAACACCGAGTTGTTCTTCCGTTTTGTTTCATCAATTCTGTTGTTGCTAATACTTAAGGATTCTCCACCTTAAGTATAGGGGGAGTGATGCCCTCCATCTTGTGTATATTTGTGATTTTCTTCCTGTTTTTCTACCTCTGTTTTGCTGCCTATACTTAGGGATATTTTACCCTGAGTATAGGGAAGGTAGGCCCTGTACATTCTCACTCGGCTCTTCCTTCGTGTACAGCATACTATACTTAGGATTACTTTATCCTAAGTATAGGGGGAAATGCCGAGACCCTCTCGCATTTCTATTCTTTCATTCGTCTTTGTATATAGCCTTCCTTTTCACTTCCCTATACTAAGAACGAGTTATATCTTCTTCATCGCTCTTGACTCTGAGGTCATCGTTCGAGCTACATATAGGGGGTGTGTATATATTTCATATACACTTTAGCCATAACTCGTACTTTGTGTGAGTGTATTAATAAATAAAAATGACTAAAAACTTAAAAATCCATAAAAATTAAAAAATTTTCCTTGTAAATACACATTCTTTTATTGCACATACATAGCTACCGTACAAAATTATTTTTGTAAAAATGTTTGTAAAAACTTTTTGTGTAAATTGTGTGTAAATATGTGCATATCAAAATTATGTATATAGTACAAAATTTTTCCAAAATGTTTTGAAAATCAAAAGTTTGCAAAAACCTTGTGTAAATTTGTGTAAATATTTTGCAAAACTTGCATTCATGCATACATTTATGATTTCAAAACATTTTTCAAAAATTTTGCACATGTGTAAATATTTGTGTAAATAGCATCTTTGTAAATACTTGTATAGTTTTTCCTGGATTATAGTTGACATTTAAACTAGCCGGGAATTAAATTGGAAAATGGAGCTTGTTAAGATCTTAATCCACCTAATTATAAGAGGAAACTTATAGGGCTTAGGGTAAAGGCTTTTCAGGCCCATGGTGACTTAATTCTTTGAGTCCACTAGGCTATGATCACATGTCATCTCAATGAGCCTAAGTAGAGCACTTAACAACACACACATGACTCATATAGACAATGGCTTGACTTGGACCCGCACTTTACACCGAGCTCTCTACGGATGAGGTGGTGAGGAGGCAGTCTTCCTTGACTTGGAGTAGCATATGAGGGTAGTACTTCTAGGAGGAACTTTTCTTCTTCTTATAGTGAAGGAAGTGCGTCTCAACTTGGTCTGGTTGCCATGAGGTCTAACGACAGGAGTTGTGGGTTGCAATAATGCTTCAAAAGAGGGATAGTCTACTGGCTCAAAGGAAAAACTCCTTATGTACATATGCTGCACCTTGTAAATATGTTGTATAGATGCACTTGAAAAAAATGCAAAAAGAAAATAACTCCAAAAAAGTGGTGGGTCTGATAGAAAATGATAATCCCACCGGAGTATGTATATAGTGCAATAAGCAAAGCTTGAGACTCATGTTCCATCTTATGTAGCTTGCAGCAGGGAGACTTAGCTACACTGGTTGAGCTCCCAAGGATACATGGCTACACTAGCCACGGTCCATTCTCTTCTTCCCTCTCTTCTTGAGCCGGTTGAACTTGAACTTAGAAGGGAATACCCCGCTCCCCGAGGAAAGAGTAGCCAGATTGGGCTCATAGAGTTACCTTGTTGGGGAGGGTTGTCAAGTTGCTACTTCTGAGGTGGAGAGCTATACTTCACTTACACTGTACAAGAAAGATTCATGGTCTTCAGGGTTTGTGTATGTAGACTTGTTCTGATCTGGATTATTGAGGAGTCTTGCCTATAGATTAGTGGATCTTAGAGGCTGTTGAGTTTTAAACTTAAGTCCAAATAAGGTTCCGACACATTAATAATCCAAAGATCTGACCGAGCTCCATATTTCAATTTAAGGAAGGCAAGTTTAATAATCAACATTGATCCATGCATTTTCTCCTCTTTTTCTTTTTCCATTTCTTCTTCACTTCTTTTTCAAATAAGTGTTTGCTAAGGGACTAGCAAAGTTAAGTATAGGGGGGTGATGAATACCCATTCATCACTCTTTATTCTTTTATTTTAGCTACAAAACCTACGCAAAACACATTGTAGATATGTGTAAATAGCATAAATTATCAACAAGCATGCATTGTGTAAATTACAATAATTAGCATGTTTTTGTGCATAAATAAAAGAATAAAGAAATAAAAGAAAAAGAGGGAGATGTTTAGAATAAATATTGAGCGACCTAATCCCAAGGGAGGGCTCAGCATGGGCCTGACTGCAAAAGAATCCAAGTAGAGGGAGATAGGGTCAATCTCATGTGTGTACATATACCTATGTATATAAATAAAAGTATTTTCCTCTAAATAAAAATAAAAATGTGTGCTTATTTATTTGAACATATTTGTAAAAATAAAACTAAAATTAAAAATGGAAAATAAAATAAAAATAAAAATAAATAAAATCCCTTTCATCATTGTACATGAACCATGTGTATAGAATTAACATATCTATGTATTTCCCCTTATAAATAAATAATTAAAATCTAATAAAAATATGTCTATATTCCACATTTCATGGTGTAAATAAATAAAATAAAAATCAGAAGAATAAAAAAAGAAAAAGAAATAAAATCAATTTCTATCTTGTATATATACCATGTACATATGTATATACATCTATTTATTTAACTAATGTAAATAAATAATAAAAAAAATAAAAATACCCTTTTAATCCAAATTTTATTTTATAAATAAATAAAATATAAAATTGGAATAAACTGTATAAAAATAAATAATTAAAAAAATAAAAATAAAAAATAAATAAATGTATATACTTGTATATAATAATAATATAATGTAAATACCTAAATTATATTTCAAAAAATAAATAAAAATCATTAAAAAATAATTTGAAAATAAATAAACATTTTTTATGTTTTATCTTTTTCGAAATTATTTTTTATCGAATTTTCAAATATTTAATAAAAGTTGAATTCCGATTGTTCCACGGGGGAATGTTGACCCCCGGTCAATTCTCCCCCGCGGACCTATTTCTCACGGATCCGTGCACCTGGCCCGACTTCTTCCATTTTCCGTGCCATGATCCGCCACCCACTTCCGTAAACCCCGGGCTCTGATCTTCCAGGAGAGATTCGCGATCCACGTCCGCCTATCATCTTAGGGATCCGCTCCTCGGATTGTGCGCTCCATGACCTTCTTGTCGGACCCTTCACCATATAAAGCTTCACCTCCGGCCAACTTTCCCCGCCATCTTTGGCATTCCCCCTCGACGCCAGTGAGCTCCTCGCCACCACCTGAGTGACAGTCGTGCGGAGGAGGGTTGCAGCGAGGCCCGTGCAGCCGGGAACCACTAATCCGGCGACGACCATCACCGTGAGCCGCCGCGAGGTGTGCTCGGCCTCGGGAAGCGACAAACCCTTGAGGCAATGACCTCTGGAGCTCCCTGAGCTTCAGCCTAGTCGACTTCCTCCACCAGTTAATGTAGATAGCTTGTAGGTTAGCGTAATTTTGGTTTTCCCCCAAATCGCACGGTCGTCTTTGCCGGCTAATTCACTCCATTTAGTCCACCCATTCGCCCATCCGACCCGACCACCACCTTCGCCAGACCCCTCTCCACCTTCTTCACCTAGCCATCTCCCCTATCTCGCCCCGGAGAAGGTCCCTCGCCTTCCTCCACCGTCGCCTCGCCGGAGGGCGCCATCCCACTTCATCCATTCACCCATTTCACCTCTTACTTGGTAGAGGCACTTTGCCCTCGACCCAGGAGTTGTTCTGTGTGTTTTGCATGTCGAGAGAGGCCCATATGAGGGTCCGAACATTCGGGCACAACAGCTCCTAGCCACCAGCGTCGCCGGGACTCTCCAAAGCTCCTCGGCCTCATCGAAGGCATCCACCAGCTGCGGACCATCGATGCGAAGCTATTCCCCACCACAGAAGCTCCAGGGGACGTCTCCACTGCGTGCATTAGCCCGACGAACTTCACCATCGTCGAGTTCTTGGAGATCGTCCAGCCACCGTCCGATCAACACCTCAGCCCCAGTTCTGATCCTGACCGTCCATCCACGCGACCTCTCCACCGTCGGATCTATCAGAGGCTTGATCGTGACCGCCTATCCAGCGAAGAGGCACCAGCTACTCAGCACCGTCAGATCATCCACGTGGCGTCCTCCTCGTCGTTGATCCCGCGAAGGGTTGGCACACCTCCAGCCACCGTCAGATCATCCACGTGGCCACCCTTCAGCCCTCCGATAATAAGAGGGGTAATTTACTCTTAGGCCCCTCCCGTTCTTGCATTTTATACTTAGTCCTGTAAATATTTTACTTAGTTGTTTTTATTTTGGTAATTTTGCATTGAGTACCTTTATGTTTCAGACATTTGCATTTTAGTCCTTATTTATGTGGACCACGTGCATCGACACGTGAGGTTGTGGTTTATTTGCACATTTATCCCTGTACTTCTTTGGTGTTCCTGTTTGCATTTTTAGAAATAGGAATTACAGATAGGTCCCTCCGTGCCTGATTAACGTGCGTAGCACGTGATTAATTGGACATTTTACACGAGGCCCCCTGCACTTTCTTGCCTTGTTACTGTTTGGCCCTTGGAACATCTTTATCTTACATTTAGGTCCCTGTGCACTATGAGCCTCTATTTTATTTAAATAAAATAGCAAATTAACTCCAAATTGTGTGAACTTTGGACACGTGGCTCCTGCCACTGTGTAAAAATTTGTCTAAAAATTTGGTTCATTTTTGAGGCTTTTTGCTATTTTTAAAAATTCAAAATTAGTGCTCTTTGCTTTTGTCCAATTTAGAAAATCATAAAAATCATAAAAACTATTCTAAAAATTCTAAAAAATTTAGTATTCGCTACTCTTGGTGTGTTTGATTTTTTGTGCAATTTTGGCTATTTTTGGATATATAAAAACCTTAAAAATTAAAAAGCCATTAAAAACTTATAAAAATTCTAAAAAATTATAGAAAAACCAAAAAAAATACAAACTCTTTTTCTGAATTTTTTTTGTTATTTCTATTTCTCATTAAAATTTCCTCCAGGCTGTGAAAGACCCATTTGATATTTTTCATGGGACATTGAAGTCTGGCTGGACAGATTGCTCCTGTTTTTGCCTTATTTGATTTTTAGAAAATTGTATAAAAATTAGAAAAATATGAAATATTCGCCAAAATAGTAAAAAACCTAAAAAACATAAAAATATTTTTGTTTGAATTTTTGGAGCATTTTAGAGTGTTTAAATAATTTGTGGTGTTTGCTTGTTTTTCGCCTTTTCTTATTTTCCTTTATTATTAAAAATCCAAAAAAAAATAAATATAAAAATAATTAAAAACCACCAAAAATACTTTTTTTTTATTTTCTTTTATTTTGAGACTACTTCATAGGCCGCGAGGCCAATTCGTGCTCCCTGAGTCCGACCCTGGGTGATATACCAGGCTAATCACATAGCTAGGACTACTATTTTGATTTTCATTGCTTTTCTATCTTTATTCGGTGGTCCGAATTTATATTCTTGATTGTGCTCTGAGTCCCGAGAGGTTGATGTCGCAACGATCATTGACACCTGATTTACTTTAGTCTATCAGGCGGCTCATCACATATACATAAATACATAATATAATATCTAGGTGTATGCATACACGTATATGTGTGTAAGAGACACAAATGATTTTAAGCAAAATATGTACTCCCTTTCTAAATTTTGTTTGGTACTCTACAAAATGAAAATCCAGTTAGTTCTATATTAATTATTTTCAAGAAATACAACATATCAAAATATAAAAATTTATAAAATCACTAACTATCTATGTAAAATACTAGCCTAATTAGTCGATAATGTAAAATATGTAGTTAATTTGTATGGTGGCGTTGGTAGATAGGGTGGAGGTGCCTCTGCGTATTGTTCATCATGTACAACAAGTCGGTGATGGAGGTGATATTGATGATAGAGAAAGGATTACTCATCGGTGATAACGAAGTGATCATTGAACTCATTGCATGTAGGAGGTTGTAGTACGTTGGTGATGGTGGTGGGACTTGTCGTTGCTCTGGATGGAGAAGAGGTTCATCACCACCCTCCGTGCATCACCGTTACGTTGGTGATGAAGAATGGATCAGTCGACAATGTGCATTTGATCTTAATAACATATGCTTAAAAATAAAGGGATGAGCTGCAGGTCTTTCCTTCACCATAGAAAGACCATGTACCATTTGAAGTTTTCCCTACACTCGCACACACATGTGTGTACGTGTGTATGTATTAATGTGTGTGTGTGTGTGTATGTGCATACTTGTGCCCCACATACATATACATATATGTGTGTCTATATATACATATGAAATACATACTTACACATTCAAGTTATATCAAGGCGAAATGTGTCTTAAGATATAAACTTAAAGAAGGTCATTTACGACTATTCATACAATAATCATAATTAGGTTGACATACTTTAATTTTAGTTTACTTGTAGCTATCCAAGAATAAGAATCACGATATGACAAGATCAGACTCCTTATGATAATATATCATTTATAGAACAGGATAATCGATTATGAACAAGAGTATTTAGCGGAAGCAATTAATCACAAAGTAAACGCATCACCAAGAACCGGACCAAAACCTATACAATTATAACTATTAAATATATAGAAAAAAGATAACTGGTTGTAGTTAATTTCTTTCTTTTTCTCTGGTTGTTAATCACACTACGGTTGTTTAGTATAAGAAAAGACATACAACAAGAATCATGGTGCAGTAAGCTTTAGAAGTTCTCTCAAACCCCTTCACATGATTGAGCGGTTATTTTTAAACTGATTTCTATACTAAAGCTACACAAGTATTGTTGTAAGATATTATTTCACTACGAGGTTACATGATGGCTAAGTAAGCAACACTTGTCACGTGTAGATAACACATGTATGCCATGTAGGGGTGTGTGTATCTGTGTGTGCATGTGCGTGTGCATGTGTGTGTGTGATTCCATGACCTCATAGTGTGATTTAATCTCTTTTCCTACCTCATGAGTTCGAATTGAGCTACCAATAAATATACTCAAAGCCCTTCAAGTTATTAATTTTATATTAGATCATGTGCTTAGTAACATATTCTAATTTAATTACACAACTTAACAATTCTCATTAATTATGTCATTTAAAATATAGTGGAAAATTAACCCATAACTTGAAGGACTTAAGTTCTAAATAGTAGAGTCATGAGTTACCTAAGTATCTCAAGGATAAGGGGTCCTCAGTGCATCGTTATCCCAATACATCTATGTTTCACCTTTGCTTCTAGCATTACATTTAAGTGATTACACTTAAGTTGAAGATATTTAACTAAGCACACAATACTACGTAGCTACATGATTAAGGCATCTTAAATGATCACAAAGTATTTCCAAGACTTTCACAAAGTATCTTAATTATATTCACATGCTATAGGATTATGCATATCAAAAAATGTATAATAACACTTCAATATTCATCATCACACTGCAATAAGCTAAACATACATTTCAATTCCAAAGAATTTAACAGGCCATCACCAATCAATAATTCATCACAAAACGTGCCTCCAAGAGCTGCCACTGATATTTAAAAAAGTAAGCAATGTATCAAGGCTCACAAGATGCACCAAGATAATATTTATAGAAACAAATTATCTTTTATCAAAATCAATGGCATTTATCTATCTTTACATTATTTGAAACTTGAGGCAATACGAATTACTTATTTCAAAATTCATATGACATTTAAAAGTACTCATCACATTGTTTAGTGTCATTTTATCAATTTTACGACCCCAAAAATGACTCAGAAGATTAAGGCATGTTTCTCAATATTCAACAAACTCTATTAAGTCTTAAGCATTTTTAATTACAACAACCAAGACCCATATTCTAATAATCATCAGCATATGCCAACTTGTAAGTTTTTACACCAAACCATGTATATAAGAATTTTATAAATTATAAAGCGTAGTAATGGCCAAATGAGGGTCTAGTTGTAATTTAATTGCAATCATGAGTTAAAAGTTTAAAACTTTCAAGATACAACTCGACAGATAATTTCAAGACATATTTAAGAGTAAATCAAGAATTCAACTATTTATTTGTGCGAACTATTTCAAGAACAACTTACTTTTCTTTAAAAAATTCCTATCCATTGATATATCACATCGCTGTGCTTCAACCTTTTAAAAAGGTGGACTTCTTGTCGAGGAAGATGGCATTCTGATTGTCACTATAAAGCACATGCTTGTCTTGACTAAAATTCAAGTTCTTTTATGAATTTATTCATCTACAACAATTTCTCGCTAGCCTTTATAGCTGCAATAAACTCGAGTTTAGTAGTAAACAAGGTTACACACTTTTGAATCTTAATTGGAGAACTCGACTATAGTTTGGATCTTGATAGTCCATGCGAGCACATACTCTGCAGTAATGCAGAGGTCTGATGTAGGATCAAGTCCAACTCGAGCCGCTCGATCTTGATCGAGTGGCTTGCACGTAATCTCACTTTTTGTAGGCCCATACCGTGAGAATTCGTGTGAACTGCTCGATCAAGATCGAGCGGCTCGAGTTGAGTTTGATCCTACAACAGACCTCTGCGGAGGATCCGCTTCCATAGTCCATACCTCGATCATGTAACTTGTTGGGTGTTGTTATCCCTCATTAGTTGAAAAGGGAGATTGTTGGGCGGTGGGAGTTAAATCCCATGAAGGTTTTGGATAAAAATTCCCCTTTGGGCATTTGAGATATTCTCACCCCGATCCCTTGTACAATGCTCATATGTGAATTGAGTTGGAGGAGGAATATATTTATATAATGTACATAGAGCATAAAATGTGCTATTTGTCGGAAGCTTAATGGGCTTTGTCGTTGGTATTTTGGGCTCTAAAACTAACTGATAATCTGGCCTCATTTAGAGGAGGGCACATCAGCAATTTTGACTTTTCATAATTTATTATATAAATGGAGTTATATCGTGTATGAAAAAAAAATGGTTTTTTTTGTAGCTTGTTCATCAGACTTGATAATGACATTATTAATTGGAAAATGATGAACACCATCTACAGAAATAATCACACTCGTAATTGATATTTATTATCATCAGCGGTCGAGAAATGAATAAAAATTTGGAGAGAAAGAAGATGGAGTTCAACATATATTGATAGCATCACACTACAACAAAATGGACGGGTGTATAAGACAATCGTTCGTTGTTAAATACATAATGATGATACGAGAAATTATTTTTTATATATGAAATTAGTGGTGTCTAATATATTCAGTGTTTTATATCATTAACGGTCGTAGCTAGCTTATTCGTGGCTAGTTTTCAAAATTTTAACTTGATGTTGTTAAATTTGAACTAAAAAATTTGCAGAGATTAGCTGAAATTTTAAAAATTGACAAACGATAAGCATTGTTATGTGCACTATTGTTAAGGGATATTTACACCCATAACTTTGAGTAACTTCGTAATTACCCCGGATACCTTCTATAATCACGAATTACATCCAGAACCCTGAATAATCTCTCTGTTTTACACCCACAACCTTCCGTTAGTTTAGGCCATTAACTCAACCACATGGGAGAGTTAATCTAACCACTAATTGATCTAACGGCTGACATTAATAAAAAATAAAAGAAGATGTTGAACATGAGCTGGGGGCGAGCCTCCTCTGCGGTAGGTCTCGAGGACCGGGGAGCCTTCGCGGAAGGGACTTCCGACGAGGAGCTAGGCACGAGCCTCTGCGGGGACGGGGGACAGGAGGAACTCGGTGGTGGTGGTGGGGGGGGAGGTGGGGCTCCTCGGCGGTGGGGCTCGGGGCAGGCACTGGACGTGAGCGAGGAGGAAGAGGGTTCGCATGAGATGGGTGCGGGGGAGGGGGTGGGGCGAGGAGCTGGGCGGGGGGTCTCCTTGCGGCGGGGCTCGGGGCAGGAACTGGGCGCGAGGAGGAGGGCTCGTATACGGTTGGAGTTGGGTGCGAGCAGGAGGGGCTTCCAGGAGGGAAAGTCGGTGCGGTGGGGGGCGAGAAGATGGACGCGAAGAGGCGGAGGGCTCGCATGAGGCGGGCGTGCGGGAGGGGGGGAATCGGGAATCGAGCAGGGGCGACAGGGAGGGGGTCTCGAGCGGGGGGAGGGGGAGAGGAGCTGGGCGTGGGGTCGGTAGGGAGGGGGTCTCCAGCGGGGGGAGGGGGCTGGGGCGAGGAGCTGGGCGGGGGGTCGGCAGGGAGGGGGTCTCAAGCAGGGGGAGGGGGCGAGAAGCTGGGCGTCGACAGGGATGGGGTCTCGAGCAGGGGGAGGGGGACAAGGAGCTGGGTGGGGTGTCGGCAAGAGGGGGTCTCGAGCGGAGGGAGGGGGGCGAGGAGCTGGGCAGGGGTCTCCTTGGCGGCGAGGCTCGGGGGCAGGAACCGGACACGAAGAGGAAGAGGGCTTGGATGCGATGCTTCGACGAGGACTAGGAGCTGAGCGTTGGGGTCCTCGGCGACAGGGGCGGGGAGCGGAGGAGCGGGGGGTGGAGGTGCGGGGTGGACAAGGCAGCTTGATATGGGGACGAGTGGGAGGGCCTGCCGTTTGCAGGGAGTTGCTTGATGGGCAAATGGCATCATGTTATAAATATGATGTATTTAAAAGGGTAAAATGGTCAACATATAACATTTTCCGTCAAAGTTAACAGGGAAGTAAGACGGAATTTGACACATGGTTATGCCATGTAAAGGTTAACCATTATTCGGGGTTCTGGATGTAATTCGTGATTATAGAGGGTATCCGGGGTAATTACAAAGTTACTCAGGATTATGGGTGTAAATCTCCCTATTGTTAATGATATAACAACATATATGATATTTTTTTGTTAATTTTAAATATAAAAAATATTTTGACAATGAATAATATCGTTATTATATATTTAACCATATGGACGATATAGCGGCGGCTTTTAAGAAAAAAATCATTGTAGACCTATGTCGTCGGAGTGTTCCTTTGGGAGCGAATTGAAGAGTGTCTTAGGTGGGAGAACGGATCCCCTATTGTAATATAGCACCTGCTGTAACGCATGGATCCATTCGATGGGGGGATCGAACGACCGTCATAGTGAGCCAGGAATAGTCGGCCTCCGATGAGGGTCGTCCGATCTCCATCAGACGGATCCATGTCCTCTTTGTTTAGGTGGACTATACTTTTCTAAATTAACTGACTTGTAATGTTTTCTAACAAAGGCAGAGAAGACTTGAAAGCAAGTACAAGTCCATATCTGCGGATTATTATTGAAAGTTGCCTACTGCACCATAGACGTACCCTTCGGGATATACTGTTCTTAGTCTTCTCAAGCATTTTAAGTTCACGTATAAAAACATCATGGATGGGAATATGACACGTAATCTCCGAGGTTGTATTGAATTATCCATATGAGGCCGACGTAAAACTTCTCCGTCGCCATATCCTCACGCCCTTTTTACAACATAATAATACAGCATTAACTAAGATTAAGGGTGACTGTTCTAAACTGGAATAATCCCTGTCTTGACAGTGATTTGGCGCACCATTTAATTAAGTACAAGATTCTACAACAAAATCTTGATTGCCAGAAACAACCGGTGTTCAAAACACCAAGAAACTGTAGGCACTTAAAGGAACAGGAACTGCAGTTTATTCGACCTTCTGTGTACTTCTGTACTATGAAAATGGAATTAAACAGGACCTTTTGGCTCCTCATTTGAGTCTCATAATTAAAGGTTTAATGGCATGTGATTAAGCGTACATGACAGTTAGCAGCACTAACCACATGATCACTAACAACCTACTGATCTCCCTGCTATAAATTTAGTTTCTTCCTTCATCAAAACCTGAAGAGTGTTTTGTTTAGGGAAGACGATGTCTAGCTCCATAGCAGAGATCTCCTTCTTCAGATACATGAGATAGTTAGCAGCTTCATCGAGCATGGTGGCGGTGTCCATCTTAGCCCCGCCAGGGACCAATCTCTGCAGCGCCCTCAGCCTCTCGCTCAGCCTCTCCCTCCGCTGGCGTGCTGCCGCCGTCTGCGGGTCGTTCGATATCCTCACGTTCTTCCTCCTCGGCTTCTCCTCGATGACTTCCCGTCCCAAGTTCACTGGCCTCATGGCGGCCGCTCTGTATATCATCTCCTTCACCTTCGCAACAGCCTCCGCGTCGGGCTTGTAATAACCGTAAATCTGCCGGAAACCAGCTTCCCGCGATCTCTGCCTCTTGGGCAACCGGAAAGATCCGCTCTTGGAGTGGACTGCATCAGCTCCACACTTGTCGGAGTTGACCGAAGTGGAAGAGCTGAGTTTGGTAGCGCCGGTAAGTGGTGAGAGCTGAGAGGAAGAAGAGGAACACGAGACCAAATCCTCCCAGAGATCAGAGCCCATGGTGCCAATCAAATCAAATGTTTGATTTGAGAAGATCACGGGGTCTGGTTGGGAGAGGGAATCATCGCTCTTAGAGATGGACGCCGAGAGTGTGCTGTCCATCGACTCAGACGAGAGGACGGGCGGCTCCGGGCCGACGAAATCACGGTCGGCGTCGAAGAGTAAGCCGGAGAGGTCGGCTCCGCTATTGGACGTGGTGTAATCAGCATCGAATTGCCAGGTAGAATCGACCCCAAATAGGGGGAGATCATCGAAGCATAGAGTTTCCATTGCAGGGAAGGGAGAGAAGGAGAGAGAGATTCGATTGTGGTTGCTGTTGAATTTGGTATGAAGTGAAGAATAAACAGTGTACTCGGAGGGTTTATAAAGGCGGGGAGATGGAGATAATGGTCCCAACGGATTTATAACTGCCAACACGCCTTCCAAATCCCTCTGTTGTTACAGCTAGCGAGGGTTGTAGTGTATTGACCTCCATTTCCTGGCAATAAAATATTGACCAGAGAGAAGAATTTGAGGTTACATCGTCCTTTTCCACGAGATTGGTACAGATCATCTCCATAGGTTCCTCTTTCTGTTTCCCCCCCTTTTTCGACTAGATTTTAAGATTGAAAAAAAAAATAAGATGGTCCCGCGAGATGAGCTCTATTCTCTCTCTAACCATTGCGATTGGGATTTTTGCCTATTATCATTGCTACAGTGCCTTGTTTTAAGGACAGATTACCTGGATGCAAGTACCCTCGAGGTGGTGAACTATAGAGGCCATCAACGGTATATTAACGGGAATTATGCAAGAAAACAATCGGTACAACTTGAGATGGAAGATTAACTAACTCAAAAGGGTATAGATATAACATGATGGTATTTGCTTCTCCTGTTCCGTTATCGCTTACCAACCTCCTTTCTTTAAAAACGATTCAAAGTTTCATTCATCATGTTGATCGCTAAGGGCCTGTTTGGTTGCAGGGTTGGGCAAGGTTGGCCCAACCCTGATTACTATTCACAAGGGTACTTCCTCCTCACAGATTACTATTCACCCAGCTCAACCCAACCCAACCCTGCAACCAAACATGCCCTAAGGATGCTTAAAGTTTCTTTACAAACCAGTGGTGATTTTCTCTCACCCCCATCGAAGGAAAAATGGGAAAACATCAAAAAAAAAAAAAACACTCACGAAAACATCGACATGAGGATGCCAAGCATGGCCACCTTGGTGGCAAAAGTACTCCAACAAAAAACGACATAGCATTTATGTAAACAAATTAGCCAAACGTTTTTTAGCAGTTAACGATTACCATCATAACTTGTTTTCAAAAAGTTCCGGCAACCTGATAGCATAAAAAAGAGCTTACTTCCCATCTGCAACATCTATCATCCTTTATCAGCTGAGCTTGCACTATAAACTGGACGGCATTTGGGGACGCTTATTGGAGACGATCATGTAGCAACCGTCCCTTATACTAGTATAGGGGACGGTTGTAGGCTGACTATCCCGTCTCGAGAGTAATAGCGACGGTCTTTAACGACTGTCGCCATTAATTTGACCTTTATGGATGGTTATATAGCCGTCCCTTACTAGGAGAGCCCGAGCTTGGTTTTTATCTACCCGGGGTACTTTAGGGGATGGTCAGAACCGTCCCCATTACTCCTTTGTGGCTGTCGCGTATACGAAACTATAGAGGACGGTTGTAACCGTCCCCTATAATTGGTTTTAGGGGACGGTTGCGTAACCGTCTCCGATACCTGTCTAATTGGCGCGCTCCTGAAAATATCTGCAACCAAAGGGGACGGTCCACTTATAACCGTCCCCGATTATTCTTATAGGGGACGGTTTGACGACCGTCCTCAATGATCCTATACCCTCTCCGGCCGAATCCATTCCTCATTTTTCACTTAATCAACCCCTCTCGCCCTCTCGCCCTCCTCCTCAGCCCCCACAGGCCCGCCGCCGTCGCCCTCTGCCCGGTCGCCCTCCTCCTCCGCCCTCTCGTCCTCCGCCCCCTCACCCTCTCGCCCTCCTCCTCCGCCCGGTCGCCCTCCTCCTCCGCCCTCTCGTCCTCCGCCCCCTCGCCCTCTTGCCCTCCTCCTTCGCCCTCTCGCCCTCTCTGCCATCTCGCCCTCCTCCTCAGCCCCCGCCCGTCGCCCTCCGTCCGGTCGTCCACCTCCCTCCGCCCTGATTTCATCCTCTTATTTGGTTGTAAGTTTTTTAATTATTTTTTAGTAATTTTTTAATATATTATTCTTGCTTATGATTGTATAGATTTTTTATAGTAATAGCTTAATCTTTGTAAAATAGAGGTATTAATAATGTAATTTTTTAATTAATTAATAATTTAGTTAAGAGGATAAAAAACATAGTTAGATCAAAAACACAGTAGTTAAATGCTTAATAGTTTGGTTCAAAGGATCAAAAAAATAAAACTTATCATACATTATTGTAACTAACTTTCGATCTTACCTTTAGGCAATGTACAAAAGTTGGATGAACAAAATATTCGATGATTATCAGACATATAACAAAGGAGTTATCGGATTCTCAGACTGGGCATTTCAATATGAATCGCTCTATCATATTGTAGGAGGTGAAGGAGATAGGATACATTGTCCTTGCGTAAGATGCAAAAACACCCTGACCCAAAATCGAACCATAGTTTACGAGCATTTGATATTAAATGGTTTTTGGCTTCATTATACGAATTGGACGTATCATGGTGAAGGAGTTATTTTAGAAGAAGATAATAATGTCCAAGTTAATACTGAAAGAGATGTCTCTGAAACACATTACCGTGATGCTATGTTTGAGATTATAGATAGTATTCGAGGACATGACAATGATGAAATGATAGATTCGCTTCCGGATACCTTACTTGAAAAAATCCAAATGCACAAAAGCCATTATGATCAGGAGGTAAAATGTCTCGATTACGTTTCCTTTTGGAAATGTTTGAGATAAAAACGAAGAATCGGTAACAGCGGTTACGATGAAAGAAGTCTTACAGTTGATTAGGACCTTATTAAATAATCCAGAAAATTTTCCAAAGAACCGGAAGGACGCTAGTCAAGATTCCACGCACTTGGACTAAACTACGAGAAAATTGACGCATGTCCGAACGATTGTATTTTACATTGGAAGGATTATTCAAACTTAGATACATGTCCTGACAGCAAAAGTAGTAGATATAAGAATATGGGTCATGATTCGAAGAGGAAAAAATCGGAAAAGATTTTACGGTTCTTTCCTTTGATTCCCCGATTACAGCGATTATATTCATATGAAAAAACAACTAGAATGATGATATGGCACAGTAATATCAAAAAGAAAGATGAAACTGATGTTATGCAACATCCATCAGATATAGAGGAGTAGAGAAAATTCGATGAAATATATGCATCGTTTTCTGAAGAAGTAAGAAACGTACGATTGGGTCTTACTTCCGACGGTTTTAATCCATTCGGAAATATGAGTACGAGTTACTCTATTTGGTATGTGATACTTGTTACATATAATCCGCCACCATAGATGTTAATGGCATCTTCTTTTATGATGATGTCGTTATTGATACCTGGTCCAAAGGGGCCAGGTAATGCGATAGATACATATATGCAACCGTTGATTGATGAACTAAAGATTCTGTGGAATTCTGAAGTGAGTACGTTTGACGCGGTAAAGAAAGAGTTATTTACAATGCGTACTTCTTTATTGTGGACAATTAATGACTTTCCCGCGTATGCTAATTTATCGGGATGGAGTAGGTAAGGTAAACTCGAATGTCCGATTTGTATGGATAAAATACATTCGACATGGTTAAATGCGAGTATGAAACATTGTTATTTGGGACATCATCGTTTCTTACCCGTATGTCATAGATGGTTAAGAAGTGAAAATAATTACAAGTTTGATGGACAGTCGTTTGGATGCTGCTTAAGTTTGAATCGCCGATCAGGAAGCGCAATGTGGATGGAACAAAAAAATTTGGGTAACTACTCTGTAGGCCGATTATTTAAGAGGAAGGCAACCGGTGGATGGTGAAAATAAAGTATATTCTTTCAGGAGCTACCCTATTGGCATACTTTACAGGTCCATCATAACTTGGACGTGATGCATATAGAGAAGAATGTTATGGAAAATATTCTTGGAATTTTAAATATTTCTAGTAGTGCGAAAGACAGTTTGCGAGCCAGACGTGATCTAATACAGTTGGGTATCCGACCCGAACTACATCTGCTAGAGTCAGAGAATTTTAGAGTAATAATTCCCGAAGCGGTATATACTTTATCCAGTGCTGACAAAGATAAGATACTCAATCTTATTAAATCAATTAGAGTATCTGATGGATTCTCCTCTCAAATAAGCAGATGTATAAATCTGGCGGAAAGAAATATATCTGCATTAAAAAGTCATGATTGTCATTTATTGATGCAAGTTCATTTCTTGTTGGCGATCAGAGGAGTTGTACATCCTGATGTTTTGCAGCCACTAATTGAACTCAGTCAATTTTATAAATTCCTGTGTTCGTAGACTTTAGATCATGAAGTATTGTTTAGACTAGAGACAAATATTATGTATATTTTTTATTAATTATTTGTTTTATTTTTGTACTAACTTTGTTTAATTTCAGTTGATTTCTACCAAAAATACGGTGAATCGCTCCATCGGTCCACCTATAAGATGGGAAGGAAGAACACCAACCAATTGAAGCATGACTTTGTAAGTATTTAAAAAATTTTTAGAATGATTTAGTTTGAGTGTAGAATTTATTTTAAAAACTTCTTTTATATTTTTAAAGTTGAGGGATAACGAAAGAGAAATGACCCGCATATAGATTTTTGCTGGGTCAAAGAGCCGAGATTTAGGAGGAGAAGTGCAGTGAGTTGATGACGCCTACGCACCAATTCATGTAAGTAATATTTATTTTTAATATATAGAATGACTTATGTTAATATATTGAAAATATTTAATATTCTTATACATGTAGGAAGAAATGATTAGGCTCTCTACCACGTCCTCGCTAGAACACACGGGGACGAGCACTCCACCATTGTCGACCGATGGTGCCTTCCATTAAGCCACTGGTCCAGAATACAGTGGACGCATCCGTTACGGAAGACGTGGAGAAACGATCCGTACATGGTACGGAATGTGTGGTGCAAGGGGGTCGCAGTCTTCCTCGCAAGGGAGCTAGAGAGAAAGAGAGATGGAGCGGGAGCTGTGTGAAGTTAAGGCAAAGATGTCTGCACAAGATGAAGAGATGGCCAAGATGCGTTTGGACATGGCGAATGTCATGTCCTATATAAGCCGTCCTCAAAGCCAAGCCATGCCACCTGTACAACCTGCACAACTCGGCGACGATGAGGAGAGTGAGGAGGAGAGCGACGAGCGTGAAGAATCTGAGTAGATAACTATCGATATAGTAAATTTTAGTTTTTTCTTGAACTTTTTATTGTAATGTTTATAGTAGTGCCTAAGATTATGTAGAATTGAAAAATAATTTCTTTGTAACTAGGACGTGTCTTATTTTGATCTTGAATTTTCAGTTTATGAAGTGTCTTATTTGATTTTGCAGAGGGAGCGTGAATAAAACATCATGAATCTAGTAATTTTTTTTCTGTCAGGGGGTATTGGGGACGGTTGTAACCATCCCCTAAGGTGCTACAGAAACGTCCCGCTTGTCCAAGATAGCTCACAGGACGCATTTGTGCCTTTCAAAGATTAATGGAGACGGTTACAACCGTCCCTATACGCTTCTGTTGGTGTCGCTATAGACCCCAATGTATATGGGACGGTCACAACCGTCCCCTTTAAGAGCCAATGGCGACGGTTATATCCGTCCCTTCAGAATATTAGACACCCTCTGTCTCCTTTTAGCGGCCATGGAAACCAACGGGGACGGTTTAAACCGTCGCTAAAGGTCTTCTGTTGCCATCCTATAGCGCTATCTAACGGAGGGGACGGTTACGACCGTCCCCTCTGCTTCTCAAGAGGGACGGTTACAACCGTCCCGTCCTCTTCCAAGGACCTCGCTGGCAGAATTTTGAGTCAATGAGGGCTATAAGGGAAGGTTACAACCGTCCCTTCAAGCCTTCTGCTGGCGTCGCAAAAGGACTTCTTCATGGAAGGGATGGTCACAACCGTCCCTGTTACGTTACGTAGGCGACGGTTTCAACCGTCGCTTCCGTTTGAAATCGAATCACTGTCGCGGATATCGACCAGTGGGACCTAATGGGGACGGTTGAATCCATCCCCATAGGTCTTCTGTAGCCATCTTAAAATGATGTCCGACCATTGGGGACAGTTACAACCGTCCCCTAAGCTTCTAAGATGGGGACGGTTGAAACCGTCCCTACTAGTCGTGGTTTTAGGGACGGTCGTGACCGTCCCCAATCTTAATTGTTAAAGGGACGGTTCCGACCGTCCCCAATGGTTGATGAAAAGGGACGTTCGTGATAAGCGTCCCATCTAAGTAAATGAGACGGTGGCAGACGGGACGATTCTGAGACCGTCCCCTCTGATCAGAAGGAACGGTTATAACTACAAAGAGGACAGCCCTTGACCGTCCCCTTAGAGCCACCGGCCTGTAGTGTTGGTTGGTATCAACAGATTGATTTTTTCCCACGAGCACCTGTAGAGGGTGATTTTAGTGCCGCCAGCGAAGTGTTCGACCCCTCGTCCACCGCAATATGATATGCAAATAACAAATATTGTTTGACCAAAGCAGTTCCTGTTTGGTTGCTGGGTTGGACTGGGGTACACCGGTGTACCCCTCCTTCCAACCCTCTCAATCCTCCTCACAGTTTACTATTCACAGGGGTACAGTTTACTATTCACAGGGATACCCCAACCCAACACAACCCAGCAACCAAACAGGCCAATGGGTGAGACGTGTTTAGGGTTTTGACCATCTCTCTGAACATGTTTGCTAAATATGTATTGCTTTTTTATTAACTTGGATAGAGAACCAAGGTTAGACGTAAGGAGATATGTAAAACATACCAAATAGTTAGATCCAAACTCACGTCCTAATTTCACTTATTTATAAATTTGTGTTGTTTTGAATGCTTTTTTAACTATTATGGATTTTGGTTTTAATTGTTTTTAGATTTTAATTATATCTATAAATACTAAGGAATATGTATACAACTTTATAATATTTATTTTTATTTTTTAATTTGTGCCTTCTTCATATTTACTCCGAGACCCATGCAAACTTACTAACTCTTACATCAAGACATTTATGGTCAACTCCTATCCACTTGACTGTTAAAGTTAAAAGATTTTGTTAAATATATATTAAAAATGTTCTTATTTATTATTATTACAAATCCATGAAATTCTCCTTCCTCCTCCTCCTCTTCCATCATTTATGCCCCCTCTACATATCCATGGTCTTCCTTGGCACATGTGCCACTGTTTCCACTTTCTCACGTGCGTAGCTCTCGATCTTTGACCTTGCAGCGATCAAAACAAACCTAGGTGGAGAAGCGGCCTAGGCTGGCTGAAACATAATAGGAGGTCATCAACGTAGATGGAAAGGGTTGTGATTTCGTTGACTCGCCGTTGAGGTGTGCGAGGAGGTAAAAATATAATATTAAAATATTTTTGTGATGTTTAAGGTCTGCATGCAAAAATTGTTTAGTCGTTTTGAGATAAAAATAGAAAATAAAAAGAAACTAAAAATTGAAAATAATTTGAAAAAGAAAATAAAAAAATACCAAAAATGGGGCTAAAAATTAGGTGGGTATTTATCCTTAGAACGTGCACCAAATAAAGATGCAAAATACAATTTCTTTATCATTTTGAGAATTGTGTTTTTTTTGAGATTTTTAATGATTTTTGAAAGTTTTTTTGACTTTAAGTTGTTGGTATAATATATATTTTTTGTAATTTTTGGATATGTTAAACTGTGTAGACACCGACTGTATTTTTTGGTACTTTTTGGCAATATTAAGAATTAACTATTAATTAAACGAGGCATAAGCACATGAATGAGTTTTTGATTTTTTAAAGATAATAAATAGAGACATAAAGTTCCACAAAATCTCAAAAGAACTCTAGACAATGAGCTACATGCACATATTTTTAGTTTACACAAATATTATGAGATGTGGTCAAATTAATTCCAATGAGTAATATTTTATATAAATTCTAGGGGCACATTTGCAACAAATTTCATATCCCCTTGGTAAGAAAAAATATATCAAATAACTATTAGTCCTCCAGATTTCATAGCTAAATTAAAAAGTCTAATTTATGTGAATTTTTACAAGTCAGTGCATGCATTTTGAGTCAAAAATTTACCATAATTCCATTTTAACGAAAAGTTCTCAAAATGGTCAAGCATATAAAGCATCATTTCAACATTATAACAAAAAGAATTTACGGCTAAGAACACACAAGGAAACCAAAGTTATGAGCACACAAACATGGAATTCTTTCTGCAATTGTCACGGATTGAAAATGAAGCATAAAAAGGACTTATCCTCTTTTTCAAGAAGGCAGCCGAGAGAAGGCATAAAATACCCTTGATCCTAACATGTGATGCTCTGAACCAACTGGCATGGCTATACATATGATTGGTTGGAGTCCCAAGGGGTTGTACGCAAGTTTTCCATGGACCTTACATGGGTCGCGTGCTTTCCCTTGATGATGGGTGATGATGATGCTACCGAGCTGCATCGATCAAACGATGCTCACGCTTCCATTTATCACGAGATGGTAGGGGGATGGTCTTTGATCGATAGCTTAGGATGTGCTAAGCCTCAATTGTCAGAAATGCACCTTGGTGGGGTTAATTAATGGTCTCACAGCTGGGGGCCTCCTACTTCATTTGAGCTCTTTGATCAAGGTTGTGCTCCATCCAAGTGATTATCTCCGATGGCTGCTAGGACAATTGATCTTGAGGCCCTACAAAGAGCAGCTTTCTTTCTGTTCCAATTAGGGATGCAAACGGTTACTGATATATCCGTATATGATCTGTCACCGTATCTGTTTTATACAGATTTTGACATCTATATTCATATCCTTTTTAAAATAGATACGGATATGGATATCATTTTAATATCTGCAAACATTCGTATCCGTATCCGTATATCCGTTTTCGTACATAAATATAGTCATATTTATTTTTAACCCTATATAATATAATTCTATACCATATTTTACCATATTTATGTAATTTTTACGATGCAAACACATTTAATAAATGTATATCATGTGTTCTCCATTCAATTCGTATAAATTTATGTCGATTCTATAAAGCATTTCTAACATTACTTGTATGCGATCAATATTCATTTTACATATGTATCCATTTTTTAAGGATATGGTAAGGCAGTTCTGATATCCGTTAATATCCGTATCCGTATCTGTATCCGTATTCGTATTAGAAAACAGATAAGGATACGATAACACCTATATTTCTATCTGTATCCGTCCGTTGCATTCCTAGTTCCAATGTAACCATATCGAAATTAAGCTCATACAGTAGATTGGCTAAGTGTAAAGCCTTAAACTAGGCCCTCTCGGATCCTATATCATAAGATCCGGCTCGTCAACAGAAAACCAACATAATTTATTTCATTTGAATCGGATTTCAATTCAAATTGTTATGATTTTTGGAAGAAAGAAAAGTAATGAGACTTAAGATATCATTAACTCTTAGTGCGCGCCATTAAGTCTAATTGAACACGATTAAAGAAACTAATGACATATTGAGAACCGTTAGTAACAATTAGAGAACACTAATCAAAGATCATCAAAAGTTAAGAAAAATAATATCGTGAAAAGTTAATCGCAATTAGTGGTAACTAAGTATCATTAGCGATTCTAATAGCTTCTATAAGGTTCTAATTTAAGCCTTAAGTTTCGGTTAAGATTTGGCCAAAACTATGAGCTTCTAACCACGGTTAAGGGTTAAATCAGGACTTACTAACCATGATTAGCGATTTTCTGAAGTGTATAAATAGTCCCCCATTCATTCTTTACGATTTCCACTACTACCACTATCCCGAGGGCTAGAGTCGAGAGGTCGGGAGGAGGAGGGGGAGGCAAGGAAGGAGCGCTAACGAAGCACTATCGAGAGAACGAGGAGGAGGACGATTGTACGATCCTCTCCTACTTGACTTTGTAAGTAAGCTCTAACTTGAGCTAGGTTTTTCGATTTGTCTTACTTTTCGATTCGTTTTGTGTTGTGGTTCGAGGAGAAATCTGTGTAACATCCTACTTAGGTGCAGGCAGCTATGCACGTCAACGAACCATGTGATTCGTCACACCTTCAATCACCTGATGTCTACCGATTCTCCATCGCTTATAATTCTGTTATATTCTTTTGATTTCTCTTTTATACTTGTTTTGAGGGAGAAATCTATGTAACACCTTATGTAGGTGTGGATGGTTATGCACATCAGTGAACCCTATGATTCGTCACACCATCACTCACCTAAGACGTGTAGTGTCTACCGGGAATTGAGGTCGTGACAGTTGGTATCAAAGCCTAGTTACTCCAGTAATTTACTCAATAATTGACAACTATAAACGATATTCAGAAACTAAGGTTGTCTTAAGATCTTTTTATCTTAATAAGTGACTGCAGTATCATTCATAAGTCATTATTCCTTATGTACATGCTAAAAAGTATAGGATCTAACCTTTGGCCTTGATCCACCTCAGGATCATGATAGACCAAGATATTTCTAGGCAATTAGCGACTATGATGGGAATGCTCCAAGAGATAGGGTAAAGACAACATGCATTAGAGTAGAGACTCAATACACAAGATGAGAGACATGAGGCATCCATATATGTGGTTGCTAGGATTGAACGTTCTATCCACCTTTTCGAAGAAGAATCTAGTTATCATCCTTCCACTGAGTCTGTTCCTACCCCAGCTGAAGGAGCAATTGAGAGAGCTCTTCTTAGACACCAAAAATTACTGGACAATTACCGAAAGGGAAAGATTCCTTGATTCAAAGGTATAGAGACACCTGTTGAGGCAAAAATATGTCTTGTTGATGTCAGCATGATGTTAAGAATAATACATGAATTAACAGACAATTAGGTGCACTTTGCTGATTACTCCCTAGTATAGCATGAAAGATGATGGTGTAGAGCAATTTCCATGAAATTAGTAGATCATGTTCCATGGGATATCTTCGAAGAAAGGTTCCAAGCTCATTTTTGTCCCTCCCATTGGGAAGAATTGAAGAGGAGGGAATTGGCTTATCTGACCCAGGCCAATTTTGTTCTTGTTGTTCATCATGAATTGGTGTGGAGGACATATTCATTCTTAAGATTTTCCTTGATCCCTGAATGTATGCTTGCTTGAGGACGAGCACAACTTTGACATAGAGAGTTGATGAATCTCATATTCATCTATTCAAACCTTCCACACTGAGCTAAGTTTCTCAAGCAAAATACCTCAAAATTTCCTTAATATCATGTTTTTATAATCATCTCTACAAGTTTAGTATTTATCTATTAGCACAAAATTTGACAAAAAGATAAAAAATCAGAAAATCAAATAAAGAGGAAGACAATATATGTGTATAATAAAGTAATTATAAATAAATTAAAAGTAGATATTGTTGTTACGTTGCTTATACTTATGGAGATTCTAACAGCAAACACTTTCAGTAAGATCATAAAATCAACTAGTTAAAATACTTTGAATTGTTTGATGAATGCATACAAATTTGCACATATGGTGTTTGTGGCTTCTCATATGGAGGTAATCTAAGAGCTGTTAGGATTAGAGTCATATTGGGATTGGGAATCCCAATGGGATTGGACTCCTAATCCTAATAGTTATTGAGTTGTATTTTATTTATAGTCCTATTAGGAATAGGACTATGGGGTTGTATTTTGACTATAGAAAGAGGGGGGTGGAGGCATTGATTCCACACCACCACAAGAATAATGTAACCCCTAGAGAGAAAGGGAGAGATGGAGAGAAGAGAGGAAGAGAGCAAGGGAACATAGAGTGTTGTACTCGTTCCTCTTTTAGTGACCTTTCTTCTTCGGTAGTCACAAGAGGTGATCGACCACCATTGTACCTAGTTGTTCTTTTCTTCACGTGCTTCTGCGATGGTGGTCGATTGCGCATCCACATCGGTATCTGTATCCGCTTCCGTATCTGAAGATGCATCTAATATCCGAGAGGAGACGATACCGATACGTGTTCCATCAACTAGTATCAATGCAGAGTTGGTACCAAGTTGTATCCCACGTGGTATCAGAGCCAGGTTCAGTGTTGTTGAAGGGACAAGATGCGACGGGTTAGAGTGAGGTTTGACATGGACGAGATGACGTGATGCAGTAGATGCACAATCCTCAGAAGCCGTGCAATGGTGGTCTCTTGGAGAAATCGATCAGAGGTGTCAAAGAATTCTGCTAGCGGCCACTGGCATTAGATCGTGCAAGGTGGCACGTCGACGGCATCCAACGATGGTTGCGTCACCCAGAGGCGGTGAGTTCCTACTAACGAGACTTGCAGATGACGAGGATGACTCGGTGCCGACCCAAGACGATGAAGAGATCATGATGGAATTCTAATCAAGAGGAGATTGTTAGGATTACAGTCATATTAGGATTGGAAATCCTTATGGGATTGGACTCCTAATCCTAATAGTTATTGAGTTGTATTCCATTTATAGTGCTATTGGGAATAGGACTATGGGGTTTATTTGGACTATATAAAGAGGGGGTGGAGGCATTGCCTCAACAACACAACAACAACAATGTAACCCCTAGAGAAGGAGGAGGGGGAGGGGGGGAGAGGGAGAGAGAGAGAGAGAGAGAAGAGAGAGGAATAGAGCGAGGAAACGGAGAGAGTTGTACTCGTTCTTCTTTTAGTGATCTTTCTTCCCTGGTGGTCGCGAGAGGTGACCGACCACCGTTATATCTGGTTGTTCTTGTTTTCATGTGCTTCTGTGATGGTGGTCGATTGTGCATCCGCATCCGTTCTGTATTCGGGGAAGTTCGTACCCCCAACATCCGGTATCTGAGAGAAGACGATACCGGTGGTCATGTTCCCGTCGACTGATATCAGAGCAGAGTTGGTATCGACTAATCGTGTTCCTAACAAGCAGTATCAGAGCAGAGTTGGTACTGCTTCTGTGCGTAACAAGAGCATCATTTATTTCGTTGATAGGATTTGATTAGGTTGGATTATGCTCCTTCAAAATGGTTAGTAGTGTAATCCTTTCTAAATAGTTATTGATTGTGTGGTTAGGAATGTTGGAATGATTAGATATGATATTATCTCTATGGTATATTGATTATTTATTAATAGGATATGTTTTTTTGAACTTTTTAGGGTTTGAATGTTGTTGAGATCTGAGTTGAGTAGAAGAACGGTGGTACCCACACCATCAATTCCATTCCTGAAATATGAAGGTGGAGTTGGGACAATTCAGTTCCAAAGAAAGCTTGCATCTTAGGTATCTGGTTTACCTTCTGATTAATTGGTAACCAAAACAAGCATGCACAAACCTATCCAAAAGATGGGTGAGATCCTGGAGGTGGACGTAGCAAAACGAACTTGATAGGCAGGAATCCCAAAGAGCCACGTAGAAATATCATAGCAGAAGCTTAAAGTCAACAAAAACGTATCCAAAACGGGGTTGACGTGAACACTGCAAGTGATGATAACAACGTAGGAGACCCACGAGGCCAATCAATCAATCAATCGTATCTACATATATACATCATCCCCATGTTCTTTCCACTTCCCCCAGATCAGTATCCACACCTCCGATTAGCTGTCTATCCACTTGCCTGAGCTGTTGGTGTCCTCAACAATTGTGCTAGTTCCAGTTCACTGCACCTCCTTTTTTCGTATCGAACCACTTATCGTTTTCGCACGCATATCCGATCCCCTTGGTTAGTTCCACTTTCATCACATAATAATTGAGAAGACGTAATTAGACAAAACAACACGCAAGGAAATCCGATCCCACGCATCACTGATTCCAAGTACACATCAACTCCCTCAATAGTAACCCAGAATCCATGAGAAGAGGGATTTCGCTCGCGCTTTTGCTGAACATAAACCTAATCAGATAGCGACAGAGACTAATTAATTAATCCAACAACATTCTGACCAGTTCGATGCACCATACACCATTTGGTGATTGGAATATTCTGTATATTCCTGGGAACCGTTTATCCAATTCGGCAAGGTATGGTCCAACTTAATGTAAAATCTATTATAAATTTAATAATATTTGTATGATAGTTACACCTGAGGTTTAATCAATCGCATCCATCTTTTTTGACTCGCCGACGCAGAGCTGCTATATCTTTCCATGATATTGATATATTAATAAATAATAGGATTACGGCTGATGGTGATAAATATATACTGGACCATTCTACTAAATAAAAGAATCCCACAGAGCTAGAGATGCTACTCAAGGCAAATTGCGATTGCCGTGACGCAACGCCTGGAATTGAAATTTCCATGTCGAGATTGCGTGTCGGCCGTGGAATCGGATACTAATGTTATCAATTTTAATGATTTCTCACGGTACGGGAAATTATGGCTAATTAGACACGCCCTCTTTCCATATATATGTGCCATGTAGTACGATCGTATAGACATCGGACGTGGTGGGTTCGTGCCGAATTATATCCATGTGGTCTGTTGGCTTTGATTATTAGCTTAGGCTTTGATGCCACGTCGTTGATCGCGACTACACACAGACGCATTGTCCCATTTGCTCCGAGGAATAGTCTCATAAATGTCAAGTTGGCGTGCGGGTCTTCGGATTGGTGCCCTCAGTTTTCGCTAATCCCACTGTTTTAGTTATTATAACACTATCATCGATAGCGGTATAGAAATTATTTTATCCGATGACTAAGTTGCGCTATGACTAAGGAGGCATAGAAATTATTTTTATCCGATGGACAACGGAGCGTTGCTCTCCAATAGCAGATACAATTAGAAGAATACACATCACTGCCATTGTCGTGGTTGCATTACACTGATTGTTGTTTTCAGTTTTTTGGTTTTTGGAGCAAATTGTATTGCAGCCAAATTTACCTGCTGGCTGTAGCTTGTAGACTGTAAGCTCTGCTTGAATTATTGTGCCTAGGGAGTTTGTTTTTGGAATTAAATACTAAAACTTATACCGAGCAAAAAAAAGTAGCACTATGACAAATTACTATTTTTTCGACAATAAGTGGAGATGGAAAATTTTAGCAGTGGATAATTCTTTTTTTACAACATTTTTTTTGTTGCCGAAAAATAGGAGATATTGTAATTATAGATTCGTTGGATACTGCATGCAACAAAATTTTCGAACCAAAAATAGGGGCAATGAACATATTGTAATTAGAGAAAAGGGATCCTACTCCATGGAGTAGGTAACTTACCTACTCCACTTTCATTTTTTTCCACATTTTTTTATTTTTTTTTGAAAAATACTTCCATGGATTTTTATAACTATTTCCCTTTAATATGTCATTCAAATTTCATCAGAAACATAAACTCCTATGCCCACCATCCAGAACAAGTAATTTTAACGGTCTTAGATTTGCTGTAATTTATCTATTCTGGATGGAGGATATATGAGTCTCTGTTTCTGACGAAATTTGAATGACAAGTTAGAATGATATAATTATGAAAATCCATGGAAGTATTTTTCAAAAAAAATAAAAAAGTGGAAAAATGAAATTGAAGTAGGTAAGTTACTTACTCCATGGAGTAGTATCCCTTTCCTCTTGTAACTATAGTTCTTTAGTTACATTTTGACAACGGATTTTTAAACTACCAGGAATCAAAGATTTTGTAGACCAGATTATGGAATCCAACGACACATATCATTGCTACAACCCATTTTTCAAGATATTCATATAATTTTATATTTACTTCCGTTATTACTTTCTTTCTTTATTAGTTAATGATATTATTTTAGATGAAAGTACATATATCTCATATTTTATTGTATTTCAATGTATTCAAAAATGATTTGTTTCTTTGCCATATTATTTTAAATTCTATTATCGAAACATATATATATATATATATATGGATACGAATATTTACAAATATTGAGAGCCAAATCTATATCAATTTTAAGATGAAGATTAATAAGAAATTTCAAAACATATACAAAACGAATAGGCTAAAGGAATAGATACAAATATATACATATTTATTTCCATCCCTTATGCCGTGTATTGCCCCCCATTCATTGTCTTCCTTGGGCCCTGTATAAGAGTATTTTATTTATTTAACGAAAAAGATACAACATTTTTTTGATGGAAATTATTGCGTTGATACTATATAGTAAAATACGCCTACCATAATTGCTGTTGTTTTTGAAAATATGTGTACTTTTTTTAAAATTAATAATTTCTATTTTTATCTTTACAAGGGTTTTAGATTTTTGAAAATTAGTAAAGTATAATTTTTTTGCAAACCAAATATATGTTTTATATTAAATAGCAGTAATCAATTACACGAAATTTAGTTTTTGACTCGATATTATTTTTTAGGATTTTTATATTTTATATGTTTTTAGAAAAGAATACCTACGGGGTACAAAAGAAAAAATTTAATTCGGAAGAGCTTTTGTAGATAACAACTATATATAAATTTCTATCATGATTTTGGGTCTAAGAGCAATGGGGGTTGGATTTAAAACTCAAAATCAATAACAAAAATTCAAAATAAAAAATGTATAAAATGGAAGAAAAAAAGGTAAAAAGAAACTATAACAATAACTGTGCAGGCCAAGAATTATAAGCCTTGAAAATCTAGGTCAAAAAATCAAAAAATAATGTTTCCATCTGTCCAATAAAGTCCATGGTGGTATATGCAGATATTAAAGTTTCTAAAATTTATTATAAAACATCGTATAAGGACTAATTCCGCAATATAGGAAGCTGTTTGGACGCTTCTACAATTTTTTACCCAGACATGTTGACAGTTGTAGTAGTTGTGAAGACGAGGATGACTAAGTAATTTTCCCACTTCATTTCGATGAACTTTCTCTATAAAAGTGGGTTTTGAATCGCCATGGTCCAAGATGGACACGCGTAGATGAACTACACAAGGGTCTATTTGGTTGCTGGGTTGGGTTGGGTTAAAGTACCTCTGTGAATAGTAAACTGTGAGGGGGGTTAGTAGGGTTGGAAGGAGGGTACACCTGTGTACCCCAACCCAACCTTGCAATCAAACGAAGCCTGGGTTTCTCTAGAGCTTGTTTGGTTGCTGGGTTGGACTGGGTTGGGTTGGGTTGGTGTACCCATGTGAATAGTAAACTGTAGCCCTGTGAATAGTAAACTGTGAGGAGGATTGAGAGGGTTGTAAGGAGCGGTACACCGGTGACGTTCTTGGTTGTTGTACATCAAATCTCGGCATGGAGTGATGTTTCTCTTCAACACTTGATGTCTAGCATAGTCTGGAAAGCTCCAAGAATCTTGCCCATAGGTACTAGATTACAAGAACACAAGGATAACAATATCCAAGGGGCTCTAAAGCCCAAGAATCTAATGCTTGGAACTTCAAATAATAGCAATCCTAATGTCTATGAGTAAGCGATAGGAAATGAGAAGAATGATCAAAACCTTCATCCAAATAAGGATCGTGGGGGATAGGTTCTAAAAGCATGACAAAGAAAGGTACCGATCAAATAAATACCACCGATATTTGCCTTGATTGCATGGCAAAAACAAGAGGCTGTGCACTCTTGCTGAGAAGCCCACAATGAAGATGGAACCTCTGGATCAACCAATGGTGCCTAATCAATCATTTTTTGTTATTGTTCTCCAATAGATCAACCATGAACTATTGATCAAATCAACTTCGGCTCCTGGATATGAACCTCTTAAACATGATAATCGATTGATCAACTCGCATTTTTTATCGCTCATATATAAAGTTCAAATATTCAATGCTCGTGTAACGTCCAAAAAATGATCAATCTACAATAGATCGATCATCCGGTCGATAAAATTTTTTCCATTTTTGTTCTTCTCAAAGGAAAATTACTTGATAATAAACATCCAACATCTATGAGATATTTCTAATGTCTATGAGCACTGTACAAAGACCCTTAGACACTCCTGAAAGAACACATTGTACACAATTTCTCTCACATCATTCTTTGCTATTATATTTCATTTGGGAGACCATTTTGTACATCTTACGCATGCCTCTCATTTCCATTGTAGCATTTAGAAGCTCTCAACTAGCCACATTCACATTCAATTTTCAAGCTCTCGATGACTCATTAGAGAAGATTCTCAACAACCAATTCTAGTACCGATGATTTGTTCTACTGCATATTTTGATCATCATTTGTTTATTATTTATTATATTTCTATTGTGCTTATATTTATATATCTGCATAACATGCAATCATTGTGCATTGTATTCAAAAGATAAAGCTTGTAACTTTTTGTACGTCACTTTTTTTGCAGGAAAATTGGCAGAAGTTTTGTATGAAAGCTTTGGTGTTTGATCCAAGCTTCCAGGTTATCTTGGTGTTTGATCCAAGAAGGTTAGATGGTTCGATTTTTGATCCAATGGCGAAGAATTCAATGTTCCATAGCATGGCTGCATTTGTATGGAAGTTTGGTGTGTGATTCAAGGTTGTAAGAGTTTTGGTGTTTGATCCAAATTACTTGTAAAATGGTTGAGCTATCCATGACAAATGACATTGATAATGAAAAGCTTGATTGACATGGCTAATCAGGAATCTTGAATAGAAAACTTAAGTTGTGGCTTCATCTAGTTGAGTTTCCACGTTAACATCATCATGCTAGCGGTTGCTTATTGATAATACGATTTTGTGGTCTTCTATAAGAGGTTTGTTGGAGTGTTTCCAAAATTATATCAGGAAACTTATTTATGTAAACACTTCTAATTAACCAGTTAAGTATATTATCGGTTGAACACAAGGAGGATACACGCTCTCTAGGTTGGGGAACTATACACTCCGCTTTATGTTCATATGCTTAACTTGTGTATGCATTTTTTTTATTTTAATATATATATATGTAATTATTGTTTTATTTTAAATATCTAATTATTTGTTAAATTTTGCAAAATTATTTTTAATTGAGGAAATAAATAAAATAAATAAATGAGAAAGAAAAAGAAAAATGATTTTCTAATGCTAATATATAAAGAAAGGGGAATAAAGGTATAACAATATCCTAAGAATAGAAATACATTATTTTTATGATTTTTATAGATTTTAAATATTTTTTGTACTTTTAAGGCAAATAAAAATTAGAAATAAAATCGAATGAAAAATAAGAGTTTGAAAAGGGGAAATAAGACAAACGAGCTCAACTTTGAAAATACATTTTGGTTTAAAATGGAGCTAAAATTTAATAGATATGTCTAAAATAGAGTTCATGACACATTTGCTTTTTTATTTTGATTTTATATATTTTAAATGATTTTCAGAAGATTTTTTATCTTTTTTTATTTTTTTGGAGGTAGACACAACAATTCTAAAAGATTTTTGGGTATGTTGTGCATCCAAATGAGATGCATCTACATTAGGTTTTTGATATTTTTAAGAGATAAAGAGAACAAGTAAAAAATGAAATACTATTGGAAATATGAAATCATGTTTTTATTTTTTTAATTATCCAATTCATGAAATACAAATCTACCAAAAATGATTCTGATAAAATGAGTTAAAGTCTAAATAGATGTTTGTATAGATTTTCAAAGTTATGTAAAATGGAGCCACGATAAATCAGTTACCTCTAATATTGTAGAAATTCCACAAACGCCACAAACTAATATATTTTTCAACAAAATTTAAGGAGAAGTTAGGGTGAAATTCCGCAGATGCCACAAACTTTATCCATAACATCCAAAATTGGGCCAATGATATGAAATCTACATTTACTTATGAATTAAATAAATAGAAGTGGTACATTAACTACAAAAAATTATATTTAATTAATCACATAAGACAATAATGTAAAATTTGAAAACGATAGAGTTTTAGATAAGTTTTTTACACAAAATTAGTTTCACAAAACTCAGATTAACGATTCATAATTATCTAAGCTAGAGGTATCATTGCTAAAATAGAGAAGTTCTTTAAACATTGATGCATACTTATTTCATCACTATTATTATTACATATTGGCCTTAAATCCCTAGCTAAATGTATGTATATATGATTAATTTATGAAAACTAAGACTCGATAAATTACCTGAAATATTGTATAAAATATTATATAAACATTGTATTTAATTCCAAAACAAAAGAGTAAAGGAAAGAAAAGAAAAAGAATGAACTGTCAAAGACACTGAGTGACCATAGATCCCAATACCCACTCATCATCATGATTTATCAACAAGGAACAAAGTAGGGGGAGATAAGGCGGCTAACTGTAAAAAAAATACATCAGAACCCCTAATTTTCATTCATCAATAACAACATTTTGGGACTTATATTATTTTTTTATTATTTATATCTCAAATAATAAAACCCTCTACATGAATGTTGTATATAAAAATACAAGAAAAAATACAAAATTGAGTTCACATTAAAATAATACACAGTGAACCCAAGATACTCGGAAAAAAAGATCACGCGTAAAACTTCCCAGACATGTATCTCCTCCATACAGATTCAAAATTTATCAAACTCATCTTATTATTTATAAAATTTAATTATCTATTTAATGAAGGTGGTTTCATTTAATTTGAAGTTGAGATGCAAAATTCTGCTTTTGGGTCCCTATTGCATTGTATACATATATATAATAATCAATATATTTATTCTTTATATTTTTAACTTTCTTATATTTTTGTATACTTGTAAATATCATTTAAAATAAATGTAAATAATTAATATAAAATAAATGCAATAAAATAAATAATGAGTTAAAATATATAGGAAAACTATACTTATATTATACGTACACATATTTATTTAAGTAAATAAATAAAATCAGAAAAATAAAACAAAAATATGTAAATATGTAATTAACAAATTATAAATATAATATATATATATATAATAAAATGCAAAATACAAAATACAAAATAAAAATACCCTAAATACAAGTATATTTACCTATGTATATACATGTAAATATGAACACTTAATAAAAATCCTTGTAAAAAATGCCCTAAAATACTACATAAAATAACAAACATTTTTTGTGTTTTGACTTAAAAATAATAAAGTCATTTATTTCTATAAAAAATTAATAAAGGATTTTATCCCATCTCTTTCCTGGTTGATCCACGTGGACTAATCTGGGAGCTTGGACTGTTTACCAAGCGGGTCAACTATCCAACCTCCGCCTCCCTTCCTGTTAGAGCGCATGACCTGCCACCTTTCTCCATTTTTTGGCCATGTTTCATTGCTCGATGATCCTCGATCCCTTCAGTGAACATGCACTCCTCACCATCCTCCATCTCTCTAGGGGTGTAGCACTCATCAACACTCCATCTACAACATGCAATCAACTTTCCCCTTTCACCCTTCTCCTTGTTTATAAATAAACCAAATTACGCCATGATTGCCTTTTGATCCCCGATAGCCTCATGTAACCCCAATAGGATTTTCCTGTGATTTGCCCTTGGTAATAGTAAGCGACTCCATGCCTTGTTAGCATGGACAAGGTTAGAAATGTGCTTGATCCAAGGTTCGTCAGAGCTCCTCCGGCTGAGCTTCTTCTGCTCCATGTTCTTGAGCAGGTAGGAGTTGTAGCTAGTTTTTATTCTCGTCATTTAATTCAGTATCTTAGTGTAGTTGTCATTTTAGTAATTATGTTTTAATTTAGTTTAATTTAGTGATTTAGTTATGCTAGACCTTAAGCTCCAGCTCGATTTCATTATGATTCACGTTTTGTTCGACCGACCATTGCCTGACTCTCATTCCTCATCGCGTTCTCCACAAAACCCCCTTTTTTCCAACCATTGATTCCATAAGAATCAAGGTTCGACGAGTTCCCTCAGCTACCAACCGTCGAAGCTCATACGCCTCATCCATCTACCCTTTGCCCATCTTCAACAACCAGTCGAGAACCTTTGCCTCGAGCCATGCATTATTTTTATGCAAGAATAGGCGATTTGCATCAAATGGAGCGAAGTCTCAAAGCTCATTCCAAAGCTCCAGGTCACTTAGACCTCTCGGCCCCTTCCGATGAGGCCCGAGCCTCGTTGAAGTGACCTGCAGATGCGGAAGGTCTCTGGGAAGAGAAGGCAACTGCCGATGGGGTGATTGGTGACCAGAGATGCGTAGGATCAGAAGTTGAAGGTCAACCCAGGTGTGTTCTTGAGATATTCTTCCAGACACCTCAAGAGTCGCCTGATCCAAGGCATGGCCCAGATACTGATGAATCCCTTATTCTCACTCTTTATTCTTTATTTTAGCTATTTAATATAACAAAGCATCCTATAAATATGTGTAAATACAATAACATAGCATCCGGCTTGCATTTGTTAATATTGCATAATTAACAAGTTTTTTGTGCAAAAATAAAAGAATAAAGAAAAAGAAAAAGGAAGGAGGTATTTAGAATAAATACATAGTGACCCCAACCCCAAGAGAAGGTCAAGCCTTGATCTGATCGCAAAATAAAAAATAGAGAGAGATAGGGTTTGCCTTGTGTTGTACATATTACCTATGTATAAAAATAATTATTTTTGACAAAATTCAATTCAAATAAATTATTTACTCCCTTGTTTATACTCCTAAAAATAATATAAAAAATAAAAAACATTAAATAAAAATAAAATCTGTGTAACATTCAACGAGACAGATATATTTTCGTACATATATAAATACATACACCAAGCATACGACTCAGAGAGACAGCAGTAGGGTGTGGATGAAAATGTTACCTTGCTTATTTTGGAATAAGTATAAAATTGTAGTTACAATTGTGGACGGATATGAGGTACATTTGATATAGATCTATGTTGGGGTGGATTGCCAATACAAATATGAGTGTAGTCAAGTCAATTCCAAATATGAGAGCTATACTATTTATTTGGACTGTTTAATAATCCGATTATGCATATATTCGTTCATGAACTATGTAAAGAGTGCATAAGGAATTTGCTGGGCAGAAGTGAAATTCAACCGAAAGAAAGGGGGTGATATGAAAAGTTAAAAGCTAATGTTAATTTCCAAACGTGACTCTTGAAGTTTGTGCATTATGAATAAGGATGAGTATACAATGGAAATTAACCTGATAAAATATGTGGCTGAGAATGTAAGGTCTTATTAAGATTAGTACGGCAAGAATATATGGTTAAGATTGCAAAATTTCAATCGAGAGTGACGGGATGAGAACACGTAGTCCCTACAGACCACGTGTGAGGTTCGAGTGTCGGTATATGGACTCATAAAACCATTGAAGTACGATAAGAACCGCTTAAGGATTTGGACAAACCAAGAGAGGCGGGTATTATTCATATCCATGTGAGAGGATTTGAAAGTCCAGGAAGACAAGTCGTGGCTGTAGAAGGAAGAGGAGGTAAATCCTTGAGATTCTTGTTGAGATAGTTTTCTCCTCTTAAACAAAATCTTAGATGAAAAGACTAGGAATCAAATTATTAGGTGTCTGTATTTACGAGAGGCGTGTTAGCCTAACTGTAGAGTTAAAATCATATGATAAAGAAGTTGAACTTGAGATTATAGGCAATTTGTATATGATGTTGGATCTTACTCAAGCAAGTAGCATTTGCTTCTATTTTGAAAGTTTTAAGATATTTTATTTTATTTAGATACAGGAAATATGTTGGGGTAGAGATACGTATATATAAGAAAAAAAATATATTCTATTGCCAATGCTCGTCCATTGTTTAATTGTTTTACGGACAACAAATGAGAGGTGCAAACTGATCATGTTTTGGCCATATGAGAGTAATTGGCTTAAACATGGTCATTATGAAATACCTTTGAGTGTATAACATGACTCTATATAGATCTGGCCACTCCCAACAGGTAAATAGTATCTGGTACAGAATATTGTAAGATTCATTATTGTACAATTTAAAAGTAACGATATGCTTAGGAATCCAATAGTATCAGATAAATGGATGAATGGTTTAGCTTATTGGTATTCTAGGGAAATAGCCATATAATCTTAGGGGAAAACAAAATATCAAATTAATGCATACAAACTACATTTATTAGTTACCAGATTGATCTTATATAATTGTTCAAAATTTTTAGGTGAAATGTAGCAACAATACCCCAAGAGTGTTAAAAGAATGAATCTGAATTTTGTACCAAGGTGAGTGGTTTCAAGCCTGTTTTAAGATATAACCATTATTTTCACATATATATTTAATATTACAATTCTTGATGCATTTTGACTATACACTTATAGTTTGATTATCAGATAACGTTTGTTTTATTCAAGATGATGGCAGCTTATAAACTTGGTGTTATTATTAAAGTTGATGTATGGTAGAAAAATAAACCATGATTTTATGGTTGCATCTTGATAATGTTAGATCTCAATTAAGTTTTTTTTGATATATATATTCAGTTGTGTTTTTGACAATATTACAGAAGCTTCGGATACTTGCTGATAAGTTTAGCATCAGAATGTGATTTAGATGTCGTAAATTTCTCAGTTTACAGTTATGTGAATATGGATCGAAAAATATGTTAGATACAGTGAACACCACAGTAGCTCTCAGATATGGTCATGAACTAGACATCAGATATGGTGACGTCATCAGATTTGACCCTGAAACACGCCATCAGATATGGCAATCGTCAGATATGATTCAGAGGACTTTGGGTCCACATTTTGTATACACATAGGCTTTGGGCCGTATGCAGAGTGTTCTTTAGCCTTTGGGGCTGTCTACGCGTATGACTCAGTTTGTTTCAGTGCTCACAGACGTAGTATGTTAGCCACAGTGGTGTTGTTATAACAGCTGAAAAACAGAAAATTTCATTGCTGCAAGATTTTAGACAGCCAGATAGTATATTAATTTCAGTTTGTCAGTTTGATATTTCAAAACATCATTATTTTGCAAAGCTTCATTTTTTATGAAATTGCTCTATTATAGCATTACATTTTATTTCAACTAGCCCGCAAAGTTAGTTTCAAAATAGCCAATGTATTTTCTTAGCAAAATGCTTGAGATCCACTCGCTGGGTCTAAGCTCATCTTGAGTTTAGACTCAACCCTCCATTATTAAATATTATTTACAGACACATCTGGGAAGGAGCCATAAGAGACGTGAGGGAACGAACTAAGTCTTTTGCAGACAGTGGAACTTTCACTCCAACCCTGTGACATTGCAGCAAATTTTTGGTTCTTCAGGTAAAATGATTAGTAACTTGAAAGACTAGTTATTTTTGGTAAAGTGGAAGGGATTGTATATGAACTTGGACAGTAGATGATAGTTGTACATAAGGAACAATGTAAATGTGTTTGGTGCTGTGAATGTGGAATATGATTTGGTTGATGTGATGGTGAATTGAAAGTAGAATTTTATGGAAAAAGTTTTATTTGAATTGTTTCAGGTACATGTAGCATTTGGGAGTCCATAAAATAGAGGAATTGCTGTCGGATTTTTATAGAAATGCTAATTAGGATTAAGATGATCTGATAGTTTAAATGCCGCACTCGTTTTGGCTAGCGGGGTGGGTCGTGACAATCTGCCTCTCATTTGTACGAAACACAATCTATATACCTCTTGTAAAAATATAATAAAAATTATTTTGTATTCCTAAAAATATGTTGAAGATAATAAAATATAAAATTGGGGTGTTTGTGTAAAAATAACAAAATAAAAATACTAGTACATAATACACAGGTATATTATACCTATATATAATACTATATATTGTATAAACATTAATTTATTTTTCATAAAAATAATTAAAAATTACAGAAAAATTCCTTGAAAATAATAAACATTTTTTATTTTATTCATTTTTTTAATTTAAATTCATTTATTATTTTTAGTTTATTCGTCTTTATTTTTACCCTTATTTTGACCTGCAGCGTCTTTTGTCCGTATCTGCACCCCTTCTGATTGGGCCATCTCGGATTATTGATCGAGGTCAACTGGTCCCCCCCTCCTCTTCTCTTTCGTCGAATCGAGTCTGATTTTTCCAATTTTTAGCGATCTGAACCGACCACCATTCCACCCGATCCTTCACCCCGAATCGAGAGCGTGGATCCCAATCGCCCACTTCTTTGCTCCTCGATCCGCGCCTCGGTTCACGGGCTACGCCTCCTCTTTGTCGGACTTGGAGCAATATATATCCTGCCCCCTCCTCCCTTTTCCAGCACCGCTGGCTGCGCCGCCACCTCCTCTGTACCTGTCCATCTTTTCCAGAGTGACAGCGAGTGAGACAGAGAGAGGGCGAGGCACCCCTTTTGGAGCGTGAAGCCCCCAGGTCCGGCAAGGTTCTTCCTCAGCTCTGTCGTGAGGAACTAAGCCTCTAGCAATCGCCGGATATCGAGTCCATTACGCCGTGGATCGTAATCCACACCCCCCAGACGTCTTCCCTCATCCTCAGGTACTTCCTTTATCTCCTATTTCCCATTGAATTGATCAGTTCTCCGAGAAACAGAGTACCTCCGACGACGACCTACTCTTACTCTGTTTCGACGTGTGTCGACCTTACTCTGTCTCGCTCCGACCTCCCCTCGCTTCTTCATCACGCTCCGCGACCCCCACCTGACTCCAGCCATGGGGTTGGAATCCCTTACAGGTCGATTCCCACATCTAGCGCATGACCTGGGCCATCCACCCTCTGCCTCTGTTTCTGATAATGGTGCACTCTAACCTTGGCCGAAGCATCATCTCCGAGCAAAACCTTTCTCCTGTAGGGTAGAAGCGCGACCAGACCTCATCTGGGAGTCTCGGATAATCCAAGGAAGCTCCAGAAACACCACGACTCCCCAGGACCCCTCTCTTGGTCATGGGCCCTTCTGAGCCAACCAACACCTGTGGAGCACCTTTGTCGACGAGTTCCTCATCTCAGCAGCTCACGAGGATGCCAGACCAGCACGCAATCGCCGATTGAAACTCGCCTCCGGCGAGTTCTTCCCCGTTCGTCCAGGCCTTATCTCCGCCGTTCGATCAGGTGTCCTCCCAGTTCTAATCGTAGTTATTCATCATCAGGAGGCTCTTGACTGTAGGATCCATCTGAGGATCTCATCTCCGCCATCCATCGTCGAAGGGGTATCCGTGCATCTCAACCGTCCATCCATAAGTGGAGCACCATCGACCGTTGGATCGCTCTTAATAAGGGGTAAATTGTTCTTAGGCCCCTTTCTATTTTATGTTTTCTAGATAGTACCGTAAATAGTTGTCATAGTTTAAAATAGTTTGGATATTTTACAAGTGTACCCTTGTTACTTTTCGTATTTGCACTTTAGTCTGGTTTGTGTGAACTCATGTGCATCTTGACGTGCTTTTAGGGTTATTTGCATGTTATTCCCTTGACTTTGTATATGTTATGTTCTGAAGGAAAACTTTATGATATTTGCATTTATACCCATGTACGTGGTTTATTGAGCATGTTTGTATATTCTTTGTACATTTTGTATCTTTTGCCCTAAGCTTTTCACATGTGTTATCATTTGGCCTGAAGCTTTATTATAATTGCAACAAGGTCCATGTGAACTGTCTCCTTATTTTTAATTAAATAAATATCAAATCAAGTCCAAAAATTCTATAAAAATTACTGTTAGCTCTTGTACACGTAATATCTATTGTAATTTTAGGATTAATCTTGTGTTGTATTTTTTCTAAAAATCAAAAACCCTAAAAAAGTATACTGTCTGTTTTAGAAAATACATAAAAATTCGAAAAATCCATTGAAAATTCCACAAAAAATTCTGAGTGTGTGTTTTGGTGTGCTTTACTTCCAGTAGCATTTTTTCAAAAACCAATATAAAAACCTTAAAAATTATAAAAATTCAAAAACTTCTAAAAATCATAAAAATTCTAGAAAAATAAAAAAATGCAATTTTAGTTCATGTTTATAGCCCTTTTTTATTTACTTTCTCATGAAATTGCTCCCCAGGACATTAGGACACTTTAAGCATTTTTAATTTGCAATATTGTCCTGGTTGTGCACTATTTTGATTTTTAACCCTTGTTTTATTTTTAAAAAATTCCAAAAACATCAGAAAACCCCATAAAATTACCAAAAATACCTTAATATTTAAAAAACCAAAAAAATTTTAATTCCAAATTTTTGAGTATTTTAGTTCTAAATAAAAATTCAAAAAGCTCGTTGTGTGCTTTGTTTCCTTTATTGTCTTGATTTTATCCGTTAATTAAAAAAATAAAAATAAAACCGATAAAAATATGCATTTAATTTTTTGAATTTCGACTGCTTCGTAAGATTTCTCGTGCTTCTTCTATTCGACCATGGTTGCTATACCATGTTAAAATAAATAGCGGAGACTGTTGATATTTTTGTGCTTTGATTGATTGATTATTTGATTGTGTGGTTCTCTCTCTTTTTCTTGTTGAGCATTGACCTTGTGATCCAAGTCGCAACGACCCTTTGATTTATATTGATCTCCTAACCCGTGTCGCGGGGCGCACTCATCAGAATGGCGTCGTTGCCGAGGAGCACGGCTTAGTAGTCGCTTTTTCATATTTTTGTTTATTTTTATCTTTATTTGTTATAACTCTTTCCCGGCCTATTTCCGTTTCACTTTTTGTGTGAGGAACTACCCGAGGACACTTTGGGGGAGACCCGCACCCAAGGAGGAGCAGAAGAAGAGCAGGAATTTGTTAAATTAGATAGAGTAGAGTAGATTAGATTAGTTTATTTCTAGCAGAACATTTATTGTTATAATAATTCTAGACTCTAGACTCTTTTATTGGACTTGACTCTTATCGGGGTTTGTTTCGCCGAGTATCGGTATGCACGGGGACCTCATCGAGTTTTCTGTGGATTTGTTTTTATCGCATTTTCTCTCTGTTTGATTTTCGCAGAATTGGCCCCTAGACTTAGGTTTGATTGATTGTGACGTAAATAATTTAAGACCCAATCCCTAATAGATTTCTTGCACCTACAAAGCGTAATTGGACCTTATTAATAATTCAAAATAAAAAGTTAACTCGGTCGATTGGGAGGCCACGTGCTGCTAGAGGTCGTATACAGCGCGTGTTGGATCCATTGTGGCGGACACCGATCGATATACGAGATCGGACATCGACCTCTCTCTCTGATAAGTTAGCTATTATTCTTCACGATCATTAGAAATTGCTTGTCTTAAGGCCAATGTGCATCATATAGTTAGTTTCTTTTCAGTATTTTAATTTATGTGCGGATCACTCTGTATGTAGAGTGCTGGAGTCAGGTATGCATCTCTATCTTTGCATGCATCATCGTGTTTGATCGTACATCGCCTTTTTCGACTTCTCCCCCTGTTTTTGGACTTAAAATAACTCAGGAGATCGAAAAATTTTTTAGGTGTTGCTTTCATTTGAAAAATATCTAAAAAAGGAAAATCATAAAATTGGGACTGCTAATGAAAACTTGATCCTAAAATCCACCTCATTTAAAAATATTTGTTTTGGGGAGAGTCACCCCTTCATTGGTTGGTTTGTATGTAGCGAGAGAGTGATCTGCACACAAGGCTATAGCCATACCTGAACTTCCTTCCAGACTACTGGTTTCGTGGTTAGTAGTTCTCCGGTGAGGATTTTACCGGGTAGCCGGTAATCAGTCCGGGACTTCCTTAGAAATTGGATAGATCGGGTAGCCGGTAAACGGTCCGTACCCACACTGCTGGGAAAGATCTAAGTGTGGGATTGGGCCAGTCTCATAGGAGCATCGGGTTCCTACTGTTGAACCGAGAAATCGCAGAGGTCGTGTTGACTCACAAGGCGGATCAACAGTCGCTGATTTGACCTCCAATGAAATCCCGATTCAAACAACAAATAACCCACAACAGATAAATCAAGCAATGAAAGTAAATGTGCGGAGTTAAAATTTATTATAACTCTACAACAAGATGTGTATAGTGCAAGTATGTGTAGAGGTCGAACACAGGGAGCAGACAGGTAGAACGGGGCAAAAAATGCTCAAAATGTGTGTGTGTGTGTGTGATCAAGAGTCTATTAAGCTAATTTTTTTGTGGGTTTTTAATTTTATATTTTTTTGTTTAATTTTTAATTTTATATTTTTGTATTTTGATTTTTAATTTACTGATTTTTATTTTCTTTTTATATTTTATATTTTTCTATTTTCTTTTTCAATATTGGAAAATAAGGACAATGTAATAAAAGGAAGCAAGAGATATTTATAAAAATAGATAAAAATACTCAAAAATAAGAAACTAAAGTCTTTTTGGTCTTTTTATACTTTTTTACTGTTTTTGTGATTTTTGGGTAATTTTTAGAATGTTTTTGGTATTTTTAATTATCAAAATAAAGAAAACAGTGGCAAAAATGCAAGGCTGAAACTTAAAATGGAGAAATAAAATATCCAACAGTAACAAAAATTCTCCAAATTAATTTTCTCTTAAAGATAATAAAACAAAGAAAATTCAGGAAAAGAAAACACTATTTTTGGATTTTTTATGGATTTTATAAATTTTTATGAAGGTTTTTATGGTTTTGCAATTTTTTGGAGTTTGGTTTTATATTTTTTAATGATTTTTGGCCTGGAGTTAGAACACAATAAAATAAGCGAAATATATTTTTTTGGGATTTTTCTGGAGTGTTTTTATATTTTTTTGGTATTTTATAAGCTAGACAGTGAACAAAATGACTATTTTTGATTTTTAATAAATATAAAAATGCAATAATTACGAAAAATAAAAATATGGCGTGGAAGTACTATGCAACAGAGACTGAAGTTAATTTTTGTAGATTTTTTGGATTTTATAGATGCATGCATAAAATGCAAGAAACAAAAAGAAAAAGCACACAGGCAGGGGTAGTTATGTAATATGCAAGAAGGTCAGGGCCAGCCGTGCAATTGTTCCACAAAAATATGTACTAAAGAAAATAGTTTCTGGACTATTAGCAAATACACAAAATGCGAAGGATATGCCAGCAAAAATCCCAGCCCCACGTGCAGAGGCACGTGCGCCTGGGAGGGGCGAATTCGCAATACTCAAAAACTTTGGGGGTACAGTATGCAAATGTCACAAAATTTTAAACCTTCAGAGGAATGCTTGAGGAGTGTCAGTTAAATACAAAAAATCTGGGCTAAAGTCTGCAATATACCCAAAGAAGGGGGCCGATCGAACGGCGGGCTCGCCCCCACTTAAACACGTGTCGCGCCACTAGCGCACGATGCCCCTTCGCGGTCGACGGCCTTGATTATATCCGGGGGCTGCAATCCAACGGCTGAATGACGCACCGCATCCAACGGCTGCTGCTTTGAAGGACGAACAGGGGAAGATCGACGGCGGAGAGAGCCCGACGACGAGCCGGGAAGAACTTCGGAGACGAGGTTCCTCCGACCGTATCGCGGCTCTCTGATGGCTTTAGCTGCTCCCAAAATGCTCCCCCGTCCTCCTGCTGGGATGATGATTCCCCCAGGTGGTTTGGATATGGCCGAGGGCTGGCGAAAGACCTCCGGCGCACTAAAAAGCTCCTGCGACCTGGGGGGGTTTCCTTGCACAAAACCGCCTCCAAAGGAGGCTCTCGCGCGTATACCTGCAAGAGAGGTTAGGGGATACCGCGGGCAAAATGCCGCAGCCCCCAGGAGGTGCAATGACGTGGAAATGGTGAAGATTGAGCTCGCTGGAGCAAGCTCCGGCGAGATGGTGTAATGGGTGTTCGATTGGATGCGAAGCACAAATGGATAGGAGAATCAAATCTAAGTCTACAAAGCAAAGAAAAATGCAAGAAATGAGAAGAAAAAGGACCTCGAGCGGTTGGGGAAAACCACGAGATGGGTACCTCACGGCCTATGCCGGAGATGGGGTTGGAGCCGGCCAAATGACCACGCCAAGGACCGCCGTGGACGGCTGGAGACCTGCCTGTCACTCAGATTTATCCGGAGCACATCCCAGGGGTCAGAAGCAAGGTCAAAAGGGGTTCAAAGTGCAAAGGGGGTTTTTGGGTTGTTTTTGAAACAATGGTGGAGACGCGATCTTCGAGGCGCGATCACGGGTGCGCCACGAAGATCTGGGTAGATCTGATAGGTCGGCGGGGATTAGGGATGTGCCATGTACAAATTTCATGAAGAAACCATCTTCTCTCGAGCAACGCACAAGCGGCGAAAAATTCGAGAAAAGAGGTGAAATGTCATTCTGACACGCTGCAGGAGGAGGCCAGGAAGTTGACCAGTGGGTCAACTTTCCAGCCACCTGGTTGGTCCACGTGGACCAACCAGGAAAATCCGCAGGAAAAAATACTTATAAAATCTATTAAAAATAGAAGATGATCTTATTGATTTTTAATTATAAAATGAAAAATGTTTATTATTTTATGAATTAATTTATGGTGATTTTTATTTATTTTTATGAGACTTATTTTTACAAGTTTGCATTTATACCCTTTATAGTATATATATCTATATATTTAAGTATTCTATTTTTATTTAGGTATTTTTAATATTACTATTTTTATTTCTGATTTTATAAAATTATAAAATACTTTTATCTACACAAATATATTTTTATTCTATTTCTCTGATATGTTTTGTATATTTAATAAAATACAAATATGTTTTGTATAGGTATATATATAGGTAATGTATCTATGTATTTTATTTTAAGTATTTTATTTTTGTTTTTATTTAGGTTTTTATTCTTATTTTAATGTACATAATTATTATAAGTATTATTTACAACATTATAAAAATACAAAATTGTAAAAATAATAAATAAATAATAAATTGAATATTTTAATATGTACAAGTATACAATAGGGGTCCAAAACTCAACTTTCAAACTGTAGCTCCGCCAAATGCGAAACTACCGCCATTAAATAGCTTATTTTCTTCTATATACAATTAAAGGTGAGTATGCTGCATTTGGAGTTTTTATTTGTGAGATACGGGTCTGGGAAGTTAGGATTCTGGATTTTTATTCAGACCATAACTTTTTATCTGTGTATTATTTTTCTGTGAAATCAATTTTGTATTTTTCTTTATAAAATTATCTACAACTTTCATGTACAAAGTTTCTTTATTTGATGCACAAAAAGTGGAACCAAAAATAGGTCCCAAAATGAATAAAGAATGAATAGAATGAAAGGGATTTTATCTGTATTTTGGCCCTTATCTCCCCCTACTTTATTCCTTGTCGACCTATACATCAAGATGCCGAGGTCTCGGGGTTTCGGGTCATAAAATATTTACAATATTTTATTCTTTTTCTTTTCTTTTCTTTATTCTATAATTTTGGCTTTAAAAACCACATTTTATACAATATTTACATACATATACATGAATGCTAAAATGCCTATATTACGCCTATTTACACGCATTTACTAGGGTTTTTGAGGCCAAAATGATAGAATAAAGATGATGAAACGTGGATTCATCATCCCCCTATACTTGCCTTTGCTAGTCCCTAGCAAACACTTATGCAATAAGTGCAGAAAAAGAAAAATAAAGAAAAGAAAAAGAAGAAAGATGGATTTTATTTGATCATCAAACTTGTCTTCACAAAATCAAAGTTTGGAGCTTAAGTCGGATCTTGGGAAATTTAGTGCCGGCGGAACCTTAGTGAGAACCGTGTTTGAAATCCAACAGTCCTTGAGAATCCCAAAACTCTGTCCAAGTCTCCTCAATAGCCAGGTCAGAAATACCTCAATTCATACGCAAACCCTTACGACTATGAATCTGACTCGTACAGTGTAAGTGATGGTGGCTCTCCCCAACTAGAATGACAAAGAAACTGACTTCTCCAGTACGACGACCCAATGATTCCCCAATCCAATAACTCCATCCTCGAGGAGCGGGGTATTCCCTTCTAAGTTCAAGTGGCAACCAGCTCAAGAGGAGGGGGCGAAGAGAAGAATGGACGGTAGCCAGTGTAGCTACCTATCCCGGGATGCAAGACCAGTGTAGTCAAGTCATCCTGCTGCAGGCTCACATATATGACTTTGGAACTCAAGCTTGCTTATTGACTTTACAACATATGTACATACTTTTCAGGCTTTTTATTTTTGTACATGCCTGACTTTTTTTTTCTTTTTTTTTCTTTTTCTTTTTTTTTTGAAATACTATTCACAGCAGCATTTACATAAGGAGTTTTTCCTCTTGAGCCAGTAGACTATCCCTCTTTTGAAGCTTTATCGCAACCCACAGCCTCCTGTCTTTAGACTTCCTAATCACTGGACGGGTTGGGGTGCACTTCCCTCCCTAGAGGAGGACAAGTGTTTCCACTTGTGTGCGTCTCATATCGGCAAATCCAATCCCCTCACCACTCCAACTGAGTTGAGCCATGTGAAAGGTGCAGGTGTCCAAGTTAGGTCATTATCAACAAGAGTCGTGCGTGTGCTTCGAAATACTCTACTTAGGCAGTCAAGAATCCATTGAACCAAGTCCCGTGATCCTCAAAGAATTAAGTCAACTAGACCTGAAGTACCTCAAACCCAGTTCCTATAAGGTTCCTGTTATTAGGTAGATTATAAGGTCCAATCAAGCTCCAATCTTCGGATTTTACTTAGACTCGTTCAATTATCAAACTCAATCTGAAAAATGCGAATGCTATGCGATGCAATGCAGAAAATATTTTTGTGATGCAATTTTCAAGATTTTGAACTTTTTATGGATTTTTGAAAAGATGATGATGATGCATATGCAATTTTTTTGTATTTTTCAAAAAGATTTTTCAAATGTTTTTGGATTTTAATTTTGCAAATGTTTTTGGGATTTTTGAAAACAAAAAGTTTTGGCTGAAAACTAGGTTAAAATATGTACACGGGAGTGCTTCTTATATCTACAAGAAGTGGATTTTAAGAATTTACAGGGTAAGTGGTTAATTTTATACATATGTACATATATAGTGGATTTTGGTGTAATGTGTATATTCCTCAAACTTATTTGAAAACAATTTTACACACAATTTTTGAAAACTATAGTCCAAAATAATTTTTACAAACATTTTACACACATTTGAAAATCATTTTGCAAAGGCTTTCAAAACAGTATATATAGGTTTTTCAAATCATTTTTGCAACCATTTTTCAAACCATTTGCAAATCATTTTTCAAACATTTTATTTCACACAAAGAAAAGAAATTTTACAATCCACACATTTTTACACAGGTTGAAAACATGTAACAAAATATTTTCAAAATAATTTTCAATAGATGTTCACAAAGATTTTCAACTATTTTTCAAACATTTTGCAAAAAACATTTTCACCTGATTTATTAATCAGTAAATACAAAAAGAATTTGAGGAATAACCACATCTTTTTATTAGGGATTTTTAATGAATTTTAAAGAATTATTAGATATATTATTAAGAAAATACGAAAGTACGAGTTATGGCTAAAGTATATACGTAGTATATACGACCCCCCTATACTTAGCTTGAGCTATGTCCTCATAGATCTGAGAGAAAAGAGAAGACATAACTCGTACTAAGTATAGGCAAGTCTAAAGAATAAATGAATGAATCAATGAGAAGTTGACCGGCCCCCCTATACTTAGGATCAAATAATCCTAAGTATAGTAGACTGTACACAAAGCAGGGAGGGTCAAGGGTGGGAATGAACAGATCGTACTCAGATTGTCTCCCCCTATACTTAGGGTAAGATATCCCTAAGTATAGACAAGAAGAGGAGACAATGGAGAGGATCGAAGAATGGAAATACTTGGGGTGCACACCCCCCTATACTTAGGACAAAGTACGTCCTAAGTATGGAAAACTGTCTACAAGGGCGGCACCTTTTTGATAGATAAAGACGATAGAAAAGGAAAAGAAGAAAAGAAGAAAAGAAGAAAAGATATCTGACAATGGGAGGAGAGATCGTGAGAATGTACACATCGCTCCCCCTATACTTAGGGTAAAAGACGCCCTAAGTATAGGCAACAACAGGAGTGATGACACGAAACGAAGAATGAACACTCAACTCGTCTACCCCTCCTATACGTAGGACAAAGTACGTCCTAAGCAAGGCAAACACGAGAAATGGGTAGACGAGCAAAAACGGGAGATGGAAAGATGAACAATGGAGAATGTACAACAGAGGTGGATGTACATATGATCAAGAAGGTGGAAAGCAGACCTTCTTGCGAGACCGCTGAGGGATAGATCTAGTGTGGTGTATGTCGACATCGGGGTCCACAGCGGACGGAGGCTGATCAGGGTCGACACGGTGAAGGCCCTCAGTGGAATCAAAACGGAAAGGGACGAACTGATCGATGGAAGCAGTATGGCTAGGTTCTCCCTTGGTGGTCCTATGATGTGAAGGCACAGACGGGTGAGTGGAAGAAGTACGACTAGGTCCGGCCTTAGAAGTCTCGCTGATATCAAAGTGAAATGGGACAAACTCATCATCCTCGGAAGAAGTGTAATCGGAGTCATCCTGCGAGTCCTCGTCCAGGTCAAAATCAAAAGGAACGAAATCATCTGTGGAAGTATACGAACTCTGTTCGTCCTCTATAATCTCAATCGGATCATCTTTCTCATTAAAAGGACCAAATTTCTGAAGAAAAGCGATCAAATCAACTTCGGCCTCTGGCCCATCAGAATCAACATGGACAGGAGTGGACTCATCAGTGGAAGTAGTCAAAACAGGTCCGTCCTGTCTAGTCTTACATGGGTCATTTGTTTCCTTATGAGGTCTCTCAAAATAATGGGCAACATCATAAACATCCTCAATTATTTTGGTATCTGCCCCCTGCTCAAATGGTTCAATCACATAAATACTCTGGATTTCATCAACACATCGCCACACACCAGGAGGAGGATTAGTGAGGTCCATGCTTTCCGACTTCCTCCCCTTTCGGGGGATCCGTCGGGGCTCATCAGGGATCGCTAAGGAAGTATCTCTAGTAGCATCAGATAGGTCACGGGCCTCAGAGTCAGCTATAGTCGGTGAAGGTGCATCAGGTGCGGGTCTCTGGTCAACTGTGGGTGCGGTGATCGTCATTTCGCTCCCGCCAACAGGACGGAAGCGAACCTCTCCTGATCCATAGTCGATAATGACCCTCGCAGAGGCGAGGAATGGTCGTCCCAGGATGATTGGAGATGACTCCCCTGTGGAGTTCTCCATGGGCAACACGACAAAATCAACATGGTGGCTCGTGCCCTGAATAGAAATGACGGCGTTTTCAAGGATACCCTTCGGCCTCTTGATAGATCCATCAGCAAACTGAACGATCATCCTGGTCTTCTTGAGAGGCCCTAAGTGAAGAGACTGTACCAGCGAGAAGGGTAATATGCTAATCGAAGCACCGCCGTCTAGGAGAGTACGATCACAAGTATGGTCAGAGATGGTGCAAGTGATGAAAGGTGTAGCTGTGTTCTTCTTCTTGGGAATGGGACGGTGTGTGATGGCGAGGGCAGTGGCCATGGTCAGAATATGACGCTCAGATCTACTCCTCCGCTTTCTCTTCTTGGGAAGAGGAGCAGATAATTGGGTCATGGCCTGCTGAAGTGGGGCACGGATAATCTCATGAATAGTAGCCACCACTTCGGGTTCAGATAACATTTTTTTGAATTTTTGGACTTCCTCCATACAAGGGAGGAAGTCGGAATCAGCATATACACGAGGCATGCCAAGAGCAGTCTGTACAGCGGCATCCTCGGGGTCAAAGGTGGGACTAGGTGTGAATGCATGTGTGGTCCAGGGTCTGGCAAGTAGACTCTCTCCTCAAAATATTGATCAACCAAGTGTCTCCCGAAATCTCTTTGGATTTTTAAATTTTTCTCATTTTTTGTATCTTAGGTGATTGCAAGCTCCCATGATCACCTACAAGTGAAGCCGTATTCCCGACAAAAGGAGCATTAATCTGATTCTTCCTCAAGAAAGCAATTCATCATTCATCAAATCAATGCGCTTTGTCATCCGATTCAAGATATCACTCATAGAGATCGACGGAGGTGACTCCATCAGGTCAAACTCGGGTGGATGTGAAGGTGGAGGTGGATAATACACAGGTGGAGGTGGGAGGTGGGTAGAAGTCCCGAAGTCTGATACTGTGGCTGAGGTGGGTATGTACAAAAATCAGAACAAATAGGAGGAGGATCCTCCTGATAAAAGGGAGGTGGATCGGCTGGAGCGAGCGAGGGGTCCGCAAAGTCCGGATAAAATACACTCCAGGGATCCATCTCGAAAACAAAAGGAAGTGATTCGGGGGAGCACGAAAGTCAAGTCAAAAGAGTGAAGAAAAAGGCGCAATTGCGCAGAGGAGATCTAGGACACACAAAAAACAATCACAGACAAAAATGAAAATAATGCAAACCCTCAATTCACCTACTCAACTCGGTAGAGACCGCAAAAATGCGGTCTTTTTATCTTGTCTGTTTTAGAGTTAGGTGAGAAGTCAAAGATTGCACAAACACTTAGGGGGATTGATGGGATTTGGGCACTATCCTTAGTGTGTGCGCGAGCAAGTAAAAACGAAGACAATGAGGGGATTACTCGCCCTAAGACAAGATTTTTTCTTTTTGATCGGTTTTAGGGTCAAGTATTATTAGCAGTCCCCAATTTTATTGGTTGTCACTTTTTTTTGGATTTTTTAGTAAGAATGCACGATCCTATCGGGGAGTCAATTCCACTTAGCACCTAGGTGATCAAAATCAGAGGGAGAGTCGGAAAAGCAATGCAAGCGGCAAAAACGATGATGAATGCTAAAGCGTAAATGCTCACCTTGCCTCCAGCACTCTACATGCAAGGATGCTCAGCAGAATTGAAACCTAACTATATGCAAATGCAAAAGCCGATGAAATCGCCCTAAGTTTCAGAAATTGCTATTGGCGGGAAGAACCACAAGCTGATCAACAATCCTCAATCCTAATGTCCGGTCTAGGCTCACCCCTCCTCTGCTCAACACACTTGAGTTTAGGAGAAAGCGCTTTGCGGGGAGAGCTCGTGGCGCGACGGATTGAAGGTGATGATCAACTGTTTAAAATTTGACTAAGTCCAAACGAGACTATAGGTACATGCAATGTTGATTAAGGTGTTTGGACCTAATGCTACGCAAAGCAATCCTAAAAGATAAGGGCTCAATCACACAAAATAAATAAAATCGAAAAACAAAACAAAATAAAAGAATGCGAGAAAACCGTAAAAAGCCGCGATGAGCCCCCAAGTGAACAATCACTTGGAAATTGGGCTCAAGAGTCTAAGTCCGGGGGTACCTGTATTATTACAAATAATAGTCTCTCTCTCACTACAAATTACAAAAATAAATGCAAGGAAATAAATGAAACAACTAAGGTGGAGCTAGGTCTACAAAAATCTCTCCTCGTCTCCTCGGTGCTAAGCTAGCAGAAGCCGGCTTCACGTGGGTGCGTAGGCGCCTAGGGTGGAGCGCCTCCCTCTATCCGCGGTTCCTCGCACAAAGTCAACAAGAGAGGGGGTTAGACAGCTCAGGAAATATATCAAAAATAAAGAAAATAAAATAGCGAAAAGCAAAAAAAAAACCGTGAAATAGACAATAATCACAATCACAAACAAGACCCGAACTAAGCGCTGTTGCTCCCCGGCAACGGCGCCATTTGTTGAACCGAGAAATCGCAGAGGTCGTGTTGACTCACAAGGCGGATCAACAGTCGTTGATTTGACCTCCAACGAAATCCCGATTCAAACAACAATTGTGGGTTTTTAATTTTATATTTTTTGTTTAATTTTTAATTTTATATTTTTGTATTTTGATTTTTAATTTACTGATTTTTATTTTCTTTTTATATTTTATATTTTTCTATTTTCTTTTTCAATATTGGAAAATAAGGACAATGTAATAAAAGGAAGCAAGAGATATTTATAAAAATAGATAAAAATACTAAAAATAAGCAAATAAAGTCTTTTTGGTCTTTTTATACTTTTTTACTGTTTTTGTGATTTTTGGGTAATTTTTAGAATGTTTTGGTATTTTTAATTATCAAAATAAAGAAAACAGTGGCAAAAATGCAAGGCTGAAACATAAAATGGAGAAATAAAATATCCAACAGTAACAAAAATTCTCCAAATTAATTTTCTCTTAAAGATAATAAAACAAAGAAAATTCAGGAAAAGAAACACTATTTTGGATTTTTTATGGATTTTATAAATTTTTATGAAGGTTTTTATGGTTTTGCAATTTTTTGGAGTTTGGTTTTATATTTTTTAATGATTTTTGGCCTAGAGTTAGAACACAATAAAATAAGCGAAATATATTTTTTTGGGATTTTTCTGGAGTGGTTTTATATTTTTTTGGTATTTTATAAGCTAGACAGTGCACAAAATGACTATTTTTTATTTTTAATAAATATAAAAATGCAATAATTACGAAAAAATAAAAATATGGCGTGGAAGTACTATGCAACAGAGACTGAAGTTAATTTTTGTAGATTTTTTGGATTTTATAGATGCATGCATAAAATGAAAGAAACAAAAAGAAAAAGCACACAGGCAGGGGTTAGTTATGTAATATGCAAGAAGGTCAGGGCCAGCCGTGCAATTGTTCCACAAAAAATATGTACTAAAGAAAATAGTTTCTGGACTATTAGCAAATACACAAAATGCGAAGGATATGCCAGCAAAAATCCCAGCCCCACGTGCAGAGGCACGCGCGCCTGGGAGGGGCGAATTCGCAATACTCAAAAACTTTGGGGGTACAGTATGCAAATGTCACAAAATTTTAAACCTTCAGAGGAATGCTTGAGGAGTGTCAGTTAAATACAAAAATCTGGGCTAAAGTCTGCAATATACCCAAAGAAGGGGGCCGATCGAACGGCGGGCTCGCCCCCACTTAAACACGTGCCGCGCCACTAGCGCACGATGCCCCTTCGCGGTCGACGGCCTTGATTATATCCGGGGGCTGCGATCCAACGGCTGAATGACGCACCGCATCCAACGGCTGCTGCTTTGAAGGACGAACAGGGAAGATCGACGGCGGAGAGAGCCCGACGACGAGCCGGGAAGAACTTCGCCAAGACGAGGTTCCTCCGACCGTATCGCGGCTCTCTGATGGCTTTACCTGCTCCCAAAATGCTCCCCCGTCCTCCTGCTGGGACGATGATTCCCCCAGGTGGTTTGGATATGGCCGAGGGCTGGCGAAAGACCTCCGGCGCACTAAAAAGCTCCTGCGACCTGGGGGGGTTCCTTGCACAAAACCGCCTCCAAAGGAGGCTCTCGCGCGTATACCTGCAAGAGAGGTTAGGGGAGACCGCGGGCAAAATGCCGCAGCCCCAGGAGGTGCAATGACGTGGAAATGGTGAAGATTGAGCTCGCCGGAGCAAGCTCCGGCGAGATGGTGTAATGGGTGTTCGATTGGATGCGAAGCACAAATGGATAGGAGAATCAAATCTAAGTCTACAAAGCAAAGAAAAATGCAAGAAATGAGAAGAAAAAGGACCTCGAGCGGTTGGGGAAAACCACGAGATGGGTACCTCACGGCCTATGCCGGAGATGGGGTTGGAGCCGGCCAAATGACCACGCAAGGACCGCCGTGGACGGCTGGAGACCTGCATGTCACTCAGATTTATCCGGAGCACATCCCAGGGGTCAGAAGCAAGGTCAAAAGGGGTTCAAAGTGCAAAGGGGGTTTTTGGGTTGTTTTTGAAACAATGGTGGAGATGCGATCTTCGAGGCGCGATCACGGGTGCGCCACGAAGATCTGGGTAGATCTGATAGGTCGGCGGGGATTAGGGATGTGCCATGTACAAATTTCATGAAGAAACCATCTTCTCTCGAGCAACGCACAAGCGGCGGAAAAATTCGAGAAAAGAGGTGAAATGTCATTCTGACACGCTGCAGGAGGAGGCCAGGAAGTTGACCAGTGGGTCAACTTTCCAGCCACCTGGTTGGTCCACGTGGACCAACCAGGAAAATCCGCAGGAAAAAAATACTTAAAAAATCTATTAAAAATAGAAGATGATTTTATTGATTTTTAATTATAAATGAAAATGTTTATTATTTTATGAATTAATTTATGGTGATTTTTATTTATTTTTTATGAGACTTATTTTTACAAGTTTGCATTTATACCCTTTATAGTATATATATCTATATATTTAAGTATTCTATTTTTATTTAGGTATTTTTAATATTACTATTTTATTTCTGATTTTATAAATTATAAAATACTTTTATCTACACAAATATATTTTTATTCTATTTCTCTGATATGTTTTGTATATTTAATAAAATACAAATATGTTTTGTATAGGTATATATATAGGTAATGTATCTATGTATTTTATTTTAAGTATTTTATTTTTGTTTTTATTTAGGTTTTTATTCTTATTTTAATGTACATAATTATTATAAGTATTATTTACAACATTATAAAAATAGAAAATTGTAAAAATAATAAATAATAATAAATTGAATATTTTAATATGTACAAGTATACAATAGGGGTTCAAAACTCAACTTTCAAACTGTAGCTCCGCCAAATGCGAAACCACCGCCATTAAATAGCTTATTTTCTTCTATATACAATTAAAGGTGAGTATGCTGCATTTGGAGTTTTATTTGTGAGATACGGGTCTGGGAAGTTAGGATTCTGGATTTTTATTCAGACCATAACTTTTTATCTGTGTATTATTTTTCTGTGAAATCAATTTTGTATTTTTCTTTATAAAATTATCTACAACTTTCATGTACAAAGTTTCTTTATTTGATGCACAAAAATTGAAACCAAAAATAGGTCCCAAAATGAATAAAGAATGAATAGAATGAAAGGGATTTTATCTGTATTTTGGCCCTTATCTCCCCCTACTTTATTCCTTGTCGACCTATACATCAAGATGCCTAGGTCTCAGGGTTTCGGATCATAAAATATTTACAATATTTTATTCTTTTTTCTTTCTTTTATTTATTCTATAATTTTGGCTTTAAAAACCGCATTTTATACAATATTTACATACATATACATGAATGCTAAAATGCCTATATTACGCCTATTTACACGCATTTTACTAGGGTTTTTGAGGCCAAAATGATAGAATAAAGATGATAAAACGTGGATTCATCACCTACCAGCTCGCTTAATCGCTCTTATAGACTGATTGATCACTTAAAATAAAATTGAGATGATTAACGACCGAGCCTTTACGGTCATCAGCTCAGTGTTGAGTATGTGAATTGGAGGTCTGACTTCTGATCTTGTTTTCATTCTATATCTCATCCGCATTCATCCCGACATCACGGTGATGGGAAGGAGGTCCCTTAGGCAGGCCTTTGACAGCACCTCTCTCGAGCACTCCTCTCCTCTCATTTAGGACAGTTTCGGAGAGCCCAGACCTGTTCTCCGAACCTGAGTTCACTACCACTCTGTTCCCCTCGACCACCCTTCTCCAACCAGTCCTGAGGTGCCCGAGCAGACGCCAGCATAGATTCATGTTCATTTGACGGCACCTGAGTTCGGGTTTTTTGCCTTTGCAGAGACCCGCGAGATGACCAGCAGCGACGGATGCACCAATGATCAACCCCAGGGTTCTACTTATGTTCTTGATCGGGGCGCCATCAACAATACACTCCTATCCTCCCTGGAGACAATGCAGAGATAGATTAGAGATCATGGAGTATTTATGGAAGAGGTGTGTAGATAGTTAGCACAGATGCGAGCCAGCAGAGACCAGCCACAACGACCAGCCAGTGGAGGTATACCAGCAGCTGGAGGAGGAGCAGACAGACAACTAGAAGAACCGCATGAGCCAGAGCCATTTAGATAGCCACGACCAATGAGACAGTTGCACAACCCTGGTGCAACCCTCACCCATCACTGGATCTAGCTTCCGGAGATTATGGGCGACTTCAAGCTTAGCCCCAGACGATCCAATTACTGTCCAAGTTCCATGGTCTAGCCACCGACGAGTCGTATCTGCACCTGCAAGGAATTTGAGATGATCTGTAGTACAGTCCATGATAGATTCGTGGACTATTACACCCATCAAGATGATGGCATTCCCTTTCTCCCTGGTCGACAGAGCAGCCTACTGGCTGAAGCATTTGGGGAGATATGTTACTACTTGGGAGCAGTTCCAGACCAAGTACTTGAATAAGTACTATCCACTCGGTCGGACCAATACAGCGAGAGCACTGATCAACAACTTCACCATGATCCCCCATGAGCAGTTTCATGAGACGTGGGATCGATTTCGTGAGCTCATCAACCGGTGTCCACACCATGAGATATCCAAGCCCAATCTAGTTCATAGTTTCTTTTGTAGGCTGACACCGGAGCTGCAGGGGCTTGTCAATGCCTCATGTGGAGGGTCCTTATTTCACCAAGGATGATGACCATGTCTGGTCTATCTATGAGGAGATGGCAAAAATTACACAGTGATGTCCCAGACCTGAGGTCTACATACAGGGGAAGACCCACCCACAAGCCGTGTCCTATCAGACGATAGCACGGGTTGATGCAGGTCATCTACTTTGTCAGCAGCAGCGGCATAGGCAGAGTCTTCAGCAGGTGACATGGGGATTATTAGTGAGAAATTGGACCGCATAGAGATCATAGAAAAGAAGCAGTTTCTAGGGCATGACACAGATAGACCAGTTTGCACAGACTCTCAATGTCCTAAAGACCCAGATCTTGTGTCTCTAGGAGGCACAGACGACTACTCAGCCTTTTCTCAGATCACGGGCCGATCACAACAGCAGTAGCTCTTCCCAGCCACCTGCCTAGTTCCATCAGGTCCACCATATTCAGGCAGAGCCGGTTCAGTAGTTGCATCATTACACTCAGCCACCACCGTCTCAAGACACTCAGATGGTGGTGTACCAGCCTGATCAGCCCCTGACAATTCTTCCCCCTCCCCTTACGAGCAGGAGCCATTAATGGAAATCAACGGAATTTGGTATGACCGGCAGCAGCTCGGTATCCTTCGTGATCACCCCAGATTCAGGTGGTCTACCGGAGGCACCTCATCTCATTAGCAGCCTCCAGCTCAGGGTGGACAGAGCAGCTAACCCCAGCAATTAGCAGCCCCAGTACTCCCAGCCATTACACCATTACTAGCAAGGTCCTCGTCCCTACTATCAGGGATAACAGTGGAGGCACCAGCAGCCTCAACAGTACACCCAGCCTCCTCCATCGCAGTACTAGCAGAGCCATCCTCATTTCCAGCGAGGTAACCCGTCTGGTTCTCTTGGACCCAGCTATGAGAACCCATCACTTGACGATCTCTCCTGCCTACTTTCAGACCAGCAGACATCCTTCCAGCGAGAGATGGACGAGTTTCGGTAGGAAACGAGGACATCATAAAGGGCATGGCCACCATAACCGCTCAGATCGAGCCCAATCCGAATAATATGAAGAGGAAGTCTGAGCATGTATAGTTCACAGAGACCACCACTCCTAGTGACTCTTAGATGATATTTCTTCCTATATATTTGATGCTGATTTTGTGACACTTAGGAGCGGTAGGATGCCAGTCGGCGGTGTCTCGTTTGAGCGACGACCACATGAGAATCCAGGAGCACCAGACGAGGAGGATATCGGTGCTGATACCGCTCATGATAATGATGGCGGCGGTGCTAAAGCCACCAAGGACATTGATCCAGATGAAGGTGCTGAAGCCGTCGTTTCTCCAGTTGCAGTTGGTGGTACTGATGGCACCATTCTACTTGATGCTGAGCCAGAGCGCGGTGCTGAGGCCGTGAAGACAAACGTCGTGGGTGGTGCTGATACCACCAGTTTTCATTCAATTGTGTTTCCGTCTGTTATTGTATCTTAGTACAGTTTAAAAAAGACCAAAAATATGAATAAAGGAAAGGTTTCTTCATATACTTCGAGTCCATATGTATTACATAATGATCATGGTATGGACTCCATTCCCTCATAGACACAGGAACCTCTTCCTAGCCCTCTATTTGAGGAGGTCCCAACCTTCCCCTTCCCTCAGGCACTCTGCTTAGCGATGGGGAATAAAAAAGAAAATCTAAAAAAGAACCCAGCAGTTAGAGTTCATCCAGCAGATGATTGACAGATTCTATATCCAGCTGACTCTACATGATGCACTTGAGCACATCCCTCTCTTCTAAAAGAATCAGAGAGAGCATACCACCATCCACGAGAAGAGAAGGAACCACAATGCAGAGATCCATGTGCTCACTTATGCCACATACATCGCAATCCAGAGCCGTTTGCCAGCCAAGAGGCGAGATGTAGGAGCTTTGTATGTCAGATGCCATATTCATGAGCAGCGGTTTGATCAGACTCTATTAGACAACATATCTTCCATCAACCTACTTCCGATAGCCTTACTCAACCAATTCGAGTTCGGGTCTCTTCGACAGAGTAGGACAGTCCTTCAGTTTGCTGATAGATCTGTCAAGAGGCCGAAGGGGTTGTCGAAGGACGTGGCATCACAATTCATGGCCTAAAATTTCTCATGGACTTCATTGTTTTGGACATGGAGATCCCTGAGTCTGTGACGGATACCCCCATCGATCTAGGACATCCATTCTTGACCACAGCCAAGGCAGTGTCCTACCATGATAGCAGGAAGGTATACTTTCACGTCGAGGATGAGAGTATACAAATAGAGACAATTGACGAGACCAGAGCACGAGATTCAACTTGCTCAGAGCAGTTCAGTGATACAGAGCAGATGATAGAGGCAAAGCGAGACGCCCACCAGGAATGTGATTTTGTGATCATAGTTGACGAAGCCGTTTGGTCTAACCAAGTTTCACGAGGCCTCGTCTCACCTTCAGATACTACATATCTACAGCTTGCAGCAGATGAGAGTTCGGAGAGCACATTCCTGGCAGAGGACACAGTTGAGGCTGAAGATCACGCCATGGAGAGCGAAGCAGATTATGTTTCTTGTGATTCTGATTCATATCCCTCGGATTTAGACAAAGATTGGGTTGAGTTTGATGAGCTATTATCTTCTATGATTCCCACAGAGCCGACAATTACGATGGAAACCAAGCCAGCGCTGAATGCAGACACACCAGTAGGGTCGTCTTCACCAGATTTTCACGATCAGCGAGAGTTCTCACATTCAGATTTGGTTGCTTTCACGCATACATTTCTAGAAGCCAGATTTTCCAGCTCCCAGCTGCCCAGAGTTGAAGCCTTTGCCACACTTTCTGAAGTATAGATTCCTTACAGGTGAGCATGAGATGTACCCATTCATTATCTCAGCAGATTTGACTAGAGAGTAAGAATCACGTTTGATGGATATTCTTGAAAGGAACCACAAGGTGATAGGATGGAGCGAAGATGATCTCCAGGGGATAAGTCCGGCCCTGTGCTCCCATCATATTTATCTCGAAGAGGATGCTAAACCCTCATGTGAGTTCCAGCGACGGCTGAACCCGAATATTCAGGAAGTGGTCATGAAAGAGATATCAAAATGGTGGAGAGTCGATTTGTCTATCCCATCTCTGACTCCAAGTGGGTTAGTCCATTACCCGTGGTGCCCAAGAAGACGGACATCACTACAGTTGTGAGTGAGTCTGGAGAGGAGATCGCTACCCCGGTACCCACTTCTTTGAGGGTCTGTGTGGACTACAGACGACTGAATCAGGCCACTAAGAAGGATCATTTCCCGCTGCCTTTTATTGATCAGATTATTGAGAGGCTAGCCAAGAAGAGTCATTACTGGTTCCTTGACGGGTATTCCCAGTTACAATCAGGTGGCCATAGTGCTCGAAGACCAGGACAAAACGACATTCACATGTCCGTTTGGAACTTATGCTTTCAGATGGATGCTCTTTGGTCTATGTAACACCCCGGCGACGTTCCAAATGTGCATGATGTCCATCTTCTTGGACATGGTGGGTGATTGCTTAGAGGTCTTCATGGATGATTTCTCGGTCGATGGCGACATGTTCGATACTTGTCTTGACTACCTAGACCACGTGCTTCAGCGTTATATCGAGGTCCATCTTGTTCTATCTTAGGAGAAGAGTCACTTCATGGTTACTAAGGGGACGGTGCTTGGTCATATCATCTCCAACAAGGGCATGGAGGTTGATCTGGCCAAGGTGGATATCATTAGGAAACTCAATCCACCGTCCAACTTGCGGCAGTTGCGGTCTTTTCTAGGGCATGTCGGTTTGTACTGACATTTTATTCAGGACTTCAGCAGGATTTCCCGGCCGCTTACTGATCTGTTGACGAAAGACACCGAGTTCATTGTAGATAATAAGTGTCTGGCGTCGTTTGAGACTCTCAAGAATCTAATTGTTGAGGCTCCTGTCCTTCAACCGCCCGACTGGTCTCTCCCATTTGAGATCATGACGTATGCTTCTGACTTTGCCATAGGGGTTGTGCTAGGACAGAGGGAGGGATGGATTACCATATGACATTCACTATGCTAGCCGTACATTGGATGCCGCTCAACGGAATTATACTGTCACCGAGAAAGAGATGCTAGCCGTAGTTTTCCCTTAAACAAATTCAGATCTCATATTCTTGGATCCAAAGTGATTATTTACACTGATCATACCACCATCAGGTACCTCATGGCAAAGAAGGATGCCAACGCCAGATTGACCTGATGGTTCCTTCTACTACAGAAGTTTGATATTGAGATTAAGGATAAGTCTGGAGTTAAGAATGTGGTGGCAGATCATCTCACCTGATTGGAAAAATCTTGAGGAATCAGATCATACAACACCTATTACAGAGACCTTCCCAGATGAGACAATCCTTGCTATCGCCTCGCTCCCATGGTACGCTGACATTGTAAACTATCTTGTCTCCAAGAAAGTTCCACAAGGTTGGCCCAGACAATGACTTGAGACCTTCCTCGCGAAGGCAAAAGCGTACCATTAGGAGGATCCCATCCTTCATCATGAAGGAGGGGATAGCATCTGGTGTTGGTGCATTCCTCAAGAGGAGCACCATAACTTCCTCACATACTGCCACAAGCTTGAGGTAGGAGGACATCATTATGGAAGGAGAACAACACAGAAAATGCTCAGTCCGGCCTATGTTGGCCTACCCTCTTCAAGGATTCTGATGAATTTATGAAGAAGTGTACTGACTGTCAGAGGATGGACACTTGTGAACAGTGTGGACATGATGCTGATGCAGCCCATTCACTTCTGTGAGGTTTTTGACGCATGGGGTATCAATTTCATAGGTCCATTCCCTAAGAGTCAGGGATTTGAGTACATTCTGTTGGATGTTGATTATGTGAGTTTGTTGGGTTGAGTCCATTCCCGCCCGAATTGCAGATGCTAAGATCGTTTGCCGATTTTTGAGGAAAAATATCATTTCACGGTTCGGGTTGCCTAGAGTTTTGATATCTGACGGGGGTCTCATTTTATCAACGACAAGGTAAAGGTCCTTGATAACGAGTTCAACATAGACCATCGAGTTACCACTCCATATCACCCTCAGACCAATAGTCTTGCTGAAGTATCGAACAGGGAGATCAAGACGATACTATAGAAGGTCGTCCGCCTAGACCAAAAGGATTTGTCACAGCTTTTGGACTCAGTCTTGTGGGCATATCGGACTTCCTTCAAGATACCTTTGGGTACGTCTCCCTTTCGTCTCTTTTTATGGCAAGCCATGCCATTTATCTGTGGAGATACAACACAAGTCACTTTGGGTTGTCATTGAGATATTATTGGATCCAGAGAGTATAGGAGATCAGAGAAAGGCAGAGTTGGCATCCCTGGAGGAGCTTAGAGATACAGCCTTTTCGAGTAGCCTACAATATAAGGAGCAAGTGAAGATATCGCATGATTCTCATATCAGCCATAAGCAGTTTGAGCCAAACCAGTGAGTATGGCTATTTGATGCCAGGTTGAGATTATTTCCAGGGAAGTTGTAGAGCAAGTGGAAGGACCATACTTGATCCTAAAGGGTGCATGGCAATGGCAGCATTGACATATCTGAAATATAGTCGGATTCCACCATTCGAGTTAACGGTCAACGCTTGAAGTCCTATCTAGATCATGATCCATTGATCGTTGACGTCACCCTATTCATTTTGCATGAGATGTAGTCTTTGACTCACATCATTTGCATCTCATGCCTGATTATCACTTTTCTCCCACAGATGTATAGATCCGATTGTCCATATCGCACATTCTTTTGTCTAACACTCCATTTTGCATCTTATGATTATGTTATACTTAGGGTGTACTTTACCCTAAGTATAGGGGGTGTCAGACTTGTGACTATCTGTTTGCTTCTTTTTACCTCTGTTTTGCTGCCTATACTTCGGGATATTTTACCCTAAGTATAGGGGAGGTAGACCCTATACATTATAACCCTTGGTTTTCCTCTTGTGTACATATTTCTATATTTAGGATTACTTAATCCTAAGTATATGGGGATCACCGACTTCTATTGATTTTATTCTTGCATTCGTCGTTGTAATATAGCCTTTCTTTTCACTTCCCAATACTCAGCATGAGTTATGTCTTCTTCATCGCTCTTTGATCACTCTGAGGACATCGTTCGAGCTAAGTATAGGGGGTGTCGTATATATTGTATATATATTTTAGCCATAACTCGTACTTTGTGTGAGTGTGTTAATAAATAAAATGGCTAAAAACCACAAGCTAAAATCATAAAATTTTAAAAATTTTCCTTGTACATAAAATTCTTTCTTGCACATACATATTTGTAAATAGCTATTTGTAAAAACTATTTTGTACAAATATTTGTAAAAATATTTTGATTGTAAAAACTTTATAAATATTTTAGTATCAAAATTAGGTATATAGTACAAAATTTTTGAAAAATGTTTGAAAAATAAATGTTCGCAAAAACCCATTTGTAAATGTTTGCAAATAGTTTGCAAAACTTCTTCATTCTCCTTGCATTCAAACATTTTCAAAAATTTTGCATATTTTAAAATTGTATCAAAAAGAACTTTGTATATACTTTTGTTTATTCTTCTGAATCATAGTTGGCATTTAAACTAATCTGAATTAAATTGGAAAATGGAGCTTGGTTAAGACCTTAATCCACATAATTCTTAGAGGAACCTTATAGGATTTAGGGGTTAAGACTTTTCAGGTCCATTAGTGACTTAATTCTTTGAGTCCACTAGGCTATGTTCACATGTCATCTTGATGATCCTAAGTAGAACATTTTACAATGACACGCATGACTCTCACAGACAATGGCTTTACTTGGACAAGCACCTTACAAATAGCTCTCCACGGATGAGGTGATGAGGAGGCAGTTTTCTTTGGCTTGGAGTAGCATACGAGGATAGTACTTCTAGGCGGAACCTCTCATCTTCCTTTAGGGAGGGATGTGCATCTCAATTGGTGTAGTAGCATTGTGGTCTAAAGACAGGAGTTGTGGGTTGCATTAATGCTTCAAAAGAGGGATAGTCTACTGGCTCAGGAAGAAAAAGTTCTTATGTATATATGATACACCATGTAGATATGTTGTACATATGCATATCAAAAAAACATGCAAATCAAGAAAAACTCCAAAAAAGTGGACAGGCATGATTGAAAATAAAGTGTCTGCCATAGTGTATATAGCCAAATAAAGCAAAGCTTATGTATTACACTGTCTCATTTCACGAAGCTTGCAGCGGGAGACTTAGCTACACTAGTTGGGCTCCCAGAGATACGTGGCTACACTGGCCATGGTCCATTCTCTTCTTTCCCCCTCTTCTTGAGCCGGTTGCACTTGACCTTAGAAGGGAATACCCTGCTCCTCGAGGAAAGAGCTGCTAGACCGAGGAATTAGAGTTACCTTATTGAGGGAAGTTGTTTCTTTGTCATTTTTGAGGAGGGGAGCTACATATCACTTACACAGTACAAGGAAAGATGCATGGCCATTAGAGTTTGTGTATTTAGACTTGTTTAGATATGTATTATTGAGGAGTCTTGACCATAGGATGGTGGAACTTAGAGGCTGTTGAGTCTTAAACCTAGATCTCAAAAAGGTTCCGTCAAACTAATAATCCAAAGGTCTGACTAAGCTTCATACTTCAATTTAATGAAGAAAAGTTTAATAATCAACCTTGATTCTCCTACTTTTTCTTTTCTTTTCTTTTCACTTCTTTTTCAAATAAGTGTTTGCTAAGGGACTAGCAAAGGTAAAATATAGGAGGGTGATGAATCCTTGATTCTCACTCTTTATTCTTTTATTTTAGCTAATTATCTTAGCAAAGCATCCTGTAAATATGTGTAAATACAATAACATAAGATTCAGCATGCATTTGTTAATATTGCATAAATAGCATGTTTTTATGCAAAAATAAAAGAATAAAGGGAAAGAAAAAGGAAGGAGTTATTTAAAATAAATACAGAGTGATCCGAACCCTAAAAGAAGGTCAAGCCTTGACCTGATCGCAAAATAAAAAAAGTAGAGAGAGCTAGGGTCTACCTTGTATTGTACATATTACTTATGTTCGTAAATAATTATTTTTGACAAAATTCAATTAAATTAAATTATTTACTCCCTTGTTTATACTCCTAAAAATAATACAAAACAATATAAAAATTATTAAATAAAAATAAAAATCTTCCTCTCATTTGTACAAAACACAGGTATATATCTCACATTCACTATTTATTATATACTTGTCAATAATTTGTAAAAATATAATAAAAATTATTTTGTATCCCTATAAATATGTTGAAGATAAATAAAATATAAAATCGAGGTACTTGTGTAAAAATAACAAAATAAAAATACTTGTACATAATACATAAGTATATTATACCTGTATATAATACTATATATTGTATATACACTAATTTATTTTTCATAAAAATAATTAAAAATAAAAAATTCTTGAAAAATAATAAACGTTTTTTATTTTATTCATTTTTAAATTTAAATTCATTTTTTATTTTTACTTTGATTATCTTTATGTTTACCCTTATTTTGTCATGTAGCGTCTTTTGTCTGTGTCTGCGACCCCTTCTGATTGGGCCACCTCCGATTGTTGACCAAGGTGAACTGGTCCCCCCCCTTCTCTTTTCTTTCGTCGAATCGGGTTTCACTTGATTTCTCCCATTTTTAGCGATCCAAACTGACCACCATTCCACCCGATCCCTCGCCCCAAATCGAGAGCGTGGATCCCTAATCTTCACGTGCTTCTTTCCTGCTCGATTTGCATCTCGGTTCGCGGGCCATGCCTCCTCTTTGTCGGACTTGGAGCATTATATATCCTGCCCTCTCCTCCCTTTTCTAGCACCACTGGCTGCACCACCACCTCTTGTGTACCCGTCCATCTTTTCCATAGTGACGGCGAGTGAGAGAGAGGGCGAGGAACCCTTTTGGAGCGTAAAGCCCCCAGGTCCGGCGAGGTTCTTCCTCAGCTCCGCTGCGAGGAGCTAAGACTCTAGCAATCGTCGGCTATCGAGGATATTACCCCGTGGATCGTCATCTACACTCCCAGGCATCTTCCTCCATCCTCAGATACTTCTTTGAATCGATCAGTTCTCCGAGAAATAGAGCACCTCCGACGATGACCTACTCTTACTTAGTTTCGTCGTGTGTCGACCTTACTCCGCCTCACTCCAACCTCCCCTCGCTTTTTCGTCACGCTCCGCGACCCCCATCTGACTCCAGCCATCGGGTTGGAGTCCCTTACATGTTGATTCCCTCATCTAGCGCGTGGCCTGACCCATCCACCCTCCGCCTCTGTTTCTGATAACGGTGCGCTCTAACCTTGGTCAGAGCATCATCTCCAAGGAAAACCTTTTTCCTGTAGGGTAGAAGCACGACCAGACCTCATCTGGGAGTCTCGGATAGTCACTGGAATCTCCATAAACACAACAACTCCCCGGGACCCCTCTCTTGGTCCTAGGCCCTTCTGAGCCAAACCAGCAGCTGCGGAGCACCTTCGCCGACGAGTTCCTCATCTCAGCAGCTCACGAGGATGCCGGACTAGCACGTAATCGTCGATTGAAACTCACCTTTGGCGAGTTCTTCCCTGTTCGTCAAGGCCTCTTCTCCACCGTTCGATCAGACGTCCTACCAGTTTTAATCATAGTCGTTCATCATCGGGAGGCCCTTGACCGTAGGATCCATCTTAGGATCTCATCTCCACCATCCATCACCGAAGGGGTATTCGTGCATCTCAACCATCCATCCATAAGTGGAGCACCATCGACCGTTGGATCACGCTTAATAAGGGGTAAATTGTTCTTAGGCCCCTCTATGTTTTATGTTTTCTAGATAGTCCTATAAACATTTGTCGTAGTTGAAAATAATTTGGATATTTTGCAAGTGGACCCTTGTTACTTTTAATGTTTGCACTTTAGTCTGGTTTTTGTGAATTCACGTGCATGTTCACATGCTTTTGGTGTTATTTGCATGTTATTCGCTTGACTTTGTATATGTTATGTTCTGAATGAAAACTTTCTGATATTTGCATTTACACCCCAGTGCGTGGTTTATTAAGCATGTCCGTATATTCTCTGGAGATTTTGCATCTTCCGCCCTAAGTTTTTCACGTGTGTTATCATTTGGCCTGAAGCTTTATTATAATTACAACAAAGGTCCCTATGAACTGTCTGCCTTATTTTTTATTAAATAAATATCAAATCGAGTCCAAAATTTCTATAAAAAACACTGCTAGCTCCTGCTAACACATAATATTTATTTTAATTTTTTGGGATTAATCTTGTTTTGTATTTTATTTTCTAAAAATCAAAAACCCTAAAAAAGTCTATTGTCTATTTTAGAAAATACATAAAAATTCGATTTGAAAATTCCACAAAAAATTCTGAGTGTGTGTTTTGGTGTGCTTTATTTTCAATAGTATTTTAGTTTCAAAAACCCTTATAAAAACCTTAAAAATTATAAAAGATTCAAAAACTTCTAAAAATCAAAAAAAAATCTAGAAAAATAAAAAAATACAATTTCAGTTCATGTTTATAGCCCTTTTTATTTGCTTTCTCATAAAATTTCTCCCCGCGACATTAGGACATTAAAGCATTTTTAATTTGCAATATTGTCCAGACTATGCACTGTTTGGATTTTTAGCCCTTGTTTTATTTTTATAAAATTCCAAAAAATATAAAAAAAACCCAGAAAATTACCAAAAATACCTTAATATTTGAAAAGCTAAAAATATTTTTATTCCTAATATTTGAGAATTTAGTTCTAAATAAAAAAATCAAACAACTCATTGTGTGCTTTGTTGTCTTTATTATCTTGATTTTATCCGTATTTTAAAAAATATACAAATTTGCAAATTAAAATCGATAAAAATATGCATTTTATTTTCTGAATTTCGACTACTTCGTAAGATTTCTCGTACTCCTTGTGTTCGACCCTGGTTGCTATACCAGATTAAAATAGATAGTGGGGACCGCTGACATTGTGTGCTTTGATTGATTAATTATTTGATTGTGTGATTCTCTCTCTTTTTCTTGTTGTGCATTGGCCTTGTGATCCGAGTCGCAACGACCCTTTGATTTATATTGATCTCCTAACCCATGTCGCGGAGCGCGCTCGTCACTCACATCTAAACGACATCCTCTACATACATTGATCAAGCCACATGGTGTAGGGTGAAGTGCCTTGACACCAGTTAAGTGGGGTAAATTGCATATAACCCATTGTCATTTTTGTATTTATTAAAAGGTTCTGTAAATATTAAAGTACGCTTAAATATTTGTGTAATAATTGCTTCAGACCCCCGTAATATCTTGGATATTGCATAGAGGTTCGTGCCAGCTCACCTCACGTGGTCCCCTACGTGGGGTTGGTAACTTTTGCACATTAGCCATCCCAGCTTCGTTATTTATTTTTAGTATTTAAAGTTTGTAAATTATGTGTAATCTTGTAGGGTAATATACAGGAAGTCCCTCATATTTTTTAATTACAGATATATCCCTGCTAGACTTTTTATTGATTTCTTTGCAATTTTATTTTTGTAGGTTAGCTCTTATGCCTTAAAATTTATGGGGAAATATTCTCCTCTTCTTGAGTGAGAACAAAAAAGAGTTAGCCGGGTAGTATGCGTGGAAATAGAACTACACAGAAGAGTAGGTGATAGATATATTGCTCATTCAAGCCCTATTTTTATTTTGGCATTTACTTGTATTTTTACATTTATAAAAAATCAATTTGGAGCTATTTATTCTTTATTTAGATATAAAAACACAAAAATAGAAAACCTACTTTAAAAATTCCAAAAAAACATAGTACAGATTATTACATATTATAACTACAACCAAAAATCCACAAAATATAAAAAGAAAATACTAAAAATTTAAAAATCCTAAAACCCATAAATCAGTAAAAATATATATATAAATCAAAAAAAATTCATTGTATATTTTTATTTATATTATATACTACATATTAAAAATAATTTTGAGAATTGTTATATTATTTATATATTTTTAACACCAAAAGCAATCTGAACTATTTATTATATCTACAATTTTGCATATTTAAATAAAAATACCTAATAATCATCAAAAGCTATAAGAAAAATCATAAAAATCGAGAAAAATATAAAAACATAAATATTTTATTTTGTAAATGTTGACTATATATAGTTATATTTAAAAATATAAGACCCTATATAGATTTTATATTATATCACTTATATACTTTATATTATTATTTATAAATACTTAATACATATATACCCGTTAAAAATAAAAAAGAAAGTTCATGTATATATTTTCTATATTTTTATATTTATTATATATCCTTTATATTATTTTTAATTTTACTATTACTATATATAGATATATATAAATATTATTTGTAAAAACAAAAAATAATTAAAAATTCAAAAATATACAAAATATAAAGCATAAAAATTAAATATAATTTAAACTCACAAAAAATTAAAAAGCAATAAAAGTACAAAAAAAAATTTCCTTTATTTTCAATAATTGACAATAATTATACCTATCTTGTTGCTCTTTATGGTTTGACACTCTACACACACATACACTATACACATATATTTTGTAGAGTTAAATAAAAATAAATTTTGACTTATAGATTTGCATTGAATTATCATACATCGTGGATTGATTGTTGACCTATTTGATTAGTTTGAGTATTGAGAGCTGAGAGAGGCGTCGCCACAACGATTGTCGAACCCGACTTGTCGGACACTGCAGACCCTCCAAGATCGGACGCTAGATTCAATTGAATAATTAGGTGGTCCATAGTAGACCATGCAGTGTATTAAGATGCATTGTATGAGGAACTCATGCAGTTCATGATCTCTCTATATTTGGATGGTAGTGATTAAGAGAGGAGGGAGAAGATCAATGGGATCTACTCACTTCTCTTCCCTACTTTATTTTCAATTTAATGACCCAAGAGGAAAGCAACACTCAGGCGTGTGGTGCGATGGCCTGGGACAAGAGGCAAGATGACAGTATGGACGATGACTCGCTTTGAAGGGGTGAAACCCTTGGGCACCTGTAAATGAAAATGATCGCTCAAATTGTTTCTCGTTCGATGTTAATGAACAAAAATATGGTGGTGAGTGGGTGGTTTACCTTTGATTTTGCGAGGGGAGAAGGTTGCTCCTACATGCAAGATCTTGACCAAAGGTTGGAGGGAGTTGTGAAAGAAAGGTTCGGAGAAGCGAGTATACGTTGGTCATGGTGGATAACAGCATGGGGCAAGAAACTTTGAAGATGATTTGATGGGTTCTACAATAGTGAAAACAAAAAAAATCTAAACAAAGATGAAGATGGGAAGTTACCTATTGTTGCTGATATGCAATAATTACAGCTTCAAATACTGGAATGGGCACATATGGTTGTGATGTAGCCCGATGGGGATTATGGCTTCGACTCTTAGATGAGAAGAAGCTCAATGTTGACAACTCCATTGCAAGTTTTTGGTTCTTGGATTGCGATGAAGATGAGGATAGATCTTGTCATTACCCACATCCATAGCCTCTCTGTCATCTAGGAGATGGGGAGCTAGATAACACCTTCAACTATGACAGATATTTTGAAAATATGGTTCAGAGGCTCCTTTTATTAGGGAGATGAGATCAAGGGATGAAGGTGCTCTCTGCATGAGGGGGAAGACAAAGATGAATCATAGGGCATAGAGTTTCGATGGGGCAGAATGAGGAGTGGTGGCCAACATCAAAGGAGAAGAGGCTAATATGTTTTTCACATTTCTGGAAGAGAGAAGTATGACGAGGGTACAATTGACTCAAGGTCATTGTACCCCAAATGGAGGGTTGCTAAGGGGGCTGACATCCACCATTAGGAGACGAGTCTTCCTTGGGTGGACCAAGTTAGAGAGTGAGTGGGGGGAGCAAATTAGGGTCACGTGGCTCAATGAGATGAGATAAAAGAATGGGAAGCAAAAAAAGGAAGAAAATGAATAAAAGGAAGAAAAACAGTTAAAAATAAAAATACCATAATATCAAACTTTCTCAAAATTTAAATATTGACAACTTTTAAGAAGGGAGTTTTTGCATTTGAGGCACCAAACAACAAGCAATTTATTTACAACCTTTTAAAGGTATATGCTACCTTTTTTCTCGATTTTCTGTTTTTCATTGATTTTTCTTAATAATAATGATAGATATTACAATTTATTATATTTTACATGATATACACTACTTGGACATACTTTTATGGATTTTAGAAAATAAATAAGATAAAAAAGAAAGATGAAATACAAGTCAAATAAACCCATATTAAAGTCATAATTTTAATTTTATTTTTTAAAGTTTTGGATATATTTGTGTATGTTTATTGTTCAATTATTTATCTATTTCCTTGTTTACTTTTGGTTTTTAATTTTGTATAATTCTTAGTGATTTTTGAGTGTTAATTTATGCATTTTATTTTACAAGCATAAAATTATAAAAAAATAATATTAATGCAATAATGGTTGTTTTTGTTATGGTAGTTAGCTCAATTTTTGATTTTAGGGTGTATGAAATCTGATCCATCACTCACTTGGTTTGATCTATACATTTTTCATTGTGTTTGTGTTTCTTATTTTATTAAATACTTCAGTATACTGCCCCCTCTTGTAGTGCATCAATCCCACATATATCCAGAAACACATGTTCACACAAATTGTTCCCATGTTTGGTTGTTTTTTTAGTAATGCACTGGTTTCTTGTTTTTGTTTCCTTTCATGCCGCCATCCCGTTGCGACATCATCTACTTCTTCTATGCAGCAACAACAATAACAAGCATGTGATGTTCCTTCCGCATGCTAGAGACTTGTCTCCTCCGTCATTAATTCATTGAGCTCTTGAATCCCTATCCAAGTAGATGCAAGAGTAATACATGCTTGAAGCTCGATCTTCGATGGAGCTTTCTCATTAATCTCTAAACCCGTCAATCACGCCGATCCTTGTTCTCGATTTCGATCTAAGAATAAAGGCTATCGTGGAGATAACGTCTTTTTATCTATTTTATTTTAGAGTAAGTAATTGTAATAGTATCATATAAGTCATTTATTGAAGAGTAACTAATTTTTATTTATTCAAGTATTTTCTTTATAATTTCCATTTTGTCTCATTTTATTTATGTATAATTCCATTCATCAACAAATCTTTGATTTATCACGCTAATAAACCTAAAATATGCTGGATCTGTGTATTTTACTATACTTTATCACACAAGCACAACAATTTTACACTTTACGCTCTATTACATGTATGCATGAGTGTTTATGTCTATGTACTTATATGTATGTATGCATGTATTTATGTAAATATGTATGTAGTTAAACTTATAATATACATAAAATGAAAACAAAAAAAGGTACAAAAACAAAAAAGAATTTAAAAGGAAAAGAAATGAGGAAAAGTTAAATCTAAATCGTATAAATTATATATTTTATAATAAATTCCCATATATATATGTGATAAAAAAATTTTAGTTCTTTAACCGCTACTCCATGTTATTAATTACAATTAAGTTCCGATTTTCAAACGCCTCATCATTTCACATGTAAATTACTTAAGAAATTTTAAAAAATATCCATAAATCCCATAACGTTATTCAATTTCTTGCATGTAAAGTGGTATCGTCATGGTTGTGCAGATTCAAATCCTCATCCTACATAATTTTACAAAATAAAAAAAAATATACTGCCTTGTTTTGCAAATTGAATAATAAAGAAAACAGAGTTCATAAGGATACCGAAGTGAGAGTGCATCAATTGTTAAACTAGTGGCCGGGTCTAATATATTATGTCTACTCGATATTTGAGAAAATAAAAATAATAACAGGTCAGCTCAACTCTTCCATGCTTATATGATGTCTGCTTTCTTACTTGCCCTTCCCTCAATCTCTTACGATGAGAGTCCAGTTTTCCTTGAAACCAATGGTCCTATTAAGATAGTCGAAATCAATCACTCTACCCGCACTTTTAGACTAAGAAATCGTTTCGGTTGCAGAGAAGAAAGATGCATGCTGCTGTTGCATTTAAACATAAAAAACAATAAAGAAAAGAGAGGGCAGAACGAGTCCAACGGGACTATGAATTCCATCATCAGAAAGATTTGGTGACCATACCTATTACCATTGGAATTGGGTATGGTCGCCATGTCTCTACTTGAATACATGTGGGCACCAAAACATTAATCAAATCCTCTCCAACAACTCTATCCAACGTTTGAATGCATATTAATATAACCATGCCCACTTGATACATTGGGTTTCGCCACCTAATTAATACTTGAGAACGAATAGAATGAAGTAGCGCAACCATGAGTGAATGACCGATCCTTTAGACGGAAAGCGCAATGTTCAACCACCGAACCATTAAAATGAGTTCAGTGTATTTAAATCATCGAACTGCTAAATCATGCTGCATTTTATCAATCATATTGCATTTCGTCGAACTAAGATTGATTATGTACTTATCTATTACATTATGTATGTATCCTTTAATCATTTAGAACCATTTTTAACTTAATGATCAATTCATAACGATTTAAATATGTTTAAACTTTCTAATTTTGTTATGACACGTTCAGTACAACAAATAGATTCTAGACAAAGAATAATTTAATATCGATTGTCAAACCTTCTGTAATTAAATGTATAACAAAGAATATTATTATTGTTGGACAACGAATATTATAACAATGGTTATTCATTTGGTCTTTCTTTCAACCGTTGCCAAACTAGCAATGATCAGCATTAAATTTTCATGAAATAGCTAATGGATAATAATTATTATATAAAGAGATTTTTACCCGGCAGACCCTATAAACTCTTTAAATTACATCTACGACTTTTTGCATAACGTAATTACCACATCAACCTTGTAAATTACCCCAAAAACCCCCATGAGCTTCAAATAGATTAACCGGAGGGTTCATGGGGTAAGAGTTGACAAGTTTACGAGGTCTAGAGGGAATTATGTTGTTTCAAAGGTCATGGAGGAGTTGACAAAGTTGATAGGGTCTGCTGGATAAAAATCCCTTATATAAATTTAGCAGCAATTATGACATCCGTTGCGAGTACAATAATGAAAGAAAATATTGCAATGAGTTATATATGTCCAACATTAAAGATATGTTAACAAATACTCAATTTATTTGCTCTTTAGTTCATTTTTGTTATAGTGATTATAAATCATCGATCCATAAGATATTCTTTTGCGCTCGATATGTGCGAATGTGTACAATAATTCATTTTCTAGACTTTTGAAAAAAAAAGTACAATTTTATGTAAAAATTACATCAATTAAAATTAGGAGAAAACTATCCCTGATAACGAGTATTCCTACAAATTTTAAAATAAAAAAATTTAATCAAAAGAGTGCAAAATCACCCTTGGGCATAATATATAAGAGGGTATTGGTGTAACATCTCCCGGAAAGATCAAATCGCATTAGAGTTCTGGACATATCAAAATGAAAGATGGGTGTTGTAACCATCATCATCATTATTATTAATTATTAGAGAGAAGGCCCGCCGAGTTGCCAACAAATCCTCCCTTACCTTTGATGGTCTCCATCTAAAGATATGCGTACTGGACCATATTAGATACGAAGATGACCAAGAGTACTTTGCTGATGGCCTATTTCGTGGTCCCTTTTCCAGATCATCTACATCCTATAAAATAATCTTTTATCCTAATAACTAAAATTTGAATTCCTAAATCAAAGTGGGAAAGGGTACTTGAGATTGTCTCGATGTCTTCTTCTCTTAAATAAACCCAAGATTTTACTTGGTTTAACTTATAATAATATCTTTGTACGTCCAACAATAAACAGAGATAGCGACCAGAAAGGACCTTGCGGAGCAATGTCGCGTCATTATTAGAGCCGACGAACAACCACTTAAATCTCCGTAGTACTCCGACTGTTAATTTGACTTGAATCTTAACCACTGGTTGGACTGCTGATGTGGTTGATCTGTATCCTGACTTCTGATTGGCTGAGAGTTGTTGGGTTAGGATTGCTGACATATCTGATATGTGTCCTGCCTTCTGATTGGCTGAGAGCTGTTGGGCCAGGATTGCTGACAAGTCTGATCTGTGTCCTATCTTCTGATTGGCTGAGAGCTGTTGGGTCAGGATTGCTGACATGTCTGATCCGTGTCCTGTCTTCTCATTGGCTGAGAGCTGTTGAGATGGATTGCTGAATATATATGGTATTCTTCGGTTTGCAGTATAAAAAGTGCCTTAGAGCCATCAGATATTGCAATCCTCATTTCTGATCATGTTTCTCATCCCATATCTGTACCTTCTCAGTGCCCTCTGTATTACATTTTTCTCCAAATAGTGAAATCAATCGCCGTCACCCAAAGACGTAGCCCATTTACGTGCGAACCTTGTAAATCTGTGCGTTTGCATCTTGATTATTTAATCGTGTTTTTTTTGCGTGTTTGCTTCCGCGATTCGCAACACCGACTTCATTAATCTACCCGTTCTTATAACTTCGTGTTAGGATCTCCCCAGCTTTAAAAACCATCCCTGTCAAATCGATAATAATTAGCAACGTCATATAGCACAAGAGATGATCCGTTTCTTAACCAAATCTCTTCAAAGATAACAGTGACATAAAAAATCTCTGAGATGATAATAACTTGGCCAAGAGTTGCACGTACGTGTGGGTAGATAATATACATATAGAAAATTTATGCTGTAAACCTATATGTCACGGTAGATGATAATTAGGCTGGTCCCGACCTGATTAGGTCATCACACCTTAATTACATAGGCTGTAGGGAAGGGTACGTGTTTCTAACTATGCCAATAATATCGATCGTTTACCGTAGAACATGAAATATAATACATACATATAAAATAAGATGGAAGTTGAATGGATGGGAAGTAGATAGACAGATAGATGCAGGCGCCGGAATCTGGAGAACCCATCCTGTATATATATGCCTGCCATTGTGATGTGGCTGCCTGTTGGGAAAAATTTAATGATATAGGTAACGCGTTGTTGGTAGATCAACGTAAGGGTCGGCGTGTTATCTTGCCGTCGTCTCCTGCTCTCTCGTGGAAAGGAGAATTTTCTCTAGTTGATGATGGAACACAACGTTTTATCGAGTACATATCGCAGATGGTCCTCTCTTCTTTCTATGCAATGTACAGTTCAATGATACAATGAACTCTACATTAGAGGAACCTTAGGATTCATTGTTTTCTTGGTTGGTTAATATTAGATGAATGAAATTTGATCTTTCAATCTGAAAAAAAAATAAGATGCTATTTACCAATACTAAAAGGAACAAGTTGTAGCCACAAAATTATGTCCATAGATATGTGACTTGTGACTACAGAATTGGAATCTGTCACAACACTTCGTGGCATATAATCGTAGCCACAAGTTTCATCGCGAGAGTTCTCTAACCACGAATATGTCGTGACCACTACAAGTAAACACCGAAATTGTCGTGGCTACAATTCAAGCAGGAATGTACTCCTTACATCTTTGATGACTTTGACCACGAATTTATAGCTACGAAAAACTAGTGGCCACAATTATCGTGACCACACATATCCGTAGCCACATTCTGTGACCACAACTTGCTTTTCTTTTAGTGCAAGTAGCAGCTAAATCACGATGATGAAAATTTTTGTGTTTTGATGTATAAATCTATATTGCAATTCTCATTTTGATCAAATCATATGCCAAGAGTTTTAAGTTAATAGGGTTTGGAAGCATAAGTTCAAGCAGTTTGTAGTTACGTTCACTACAAGAAAAACAAGTTGTGGTCACAGAATGTAGCTACGGAAACTTGTGGTCACGATAATTATGTGGCTACTAGTTTATCGTAACTACAATTCCGTGGTCAAAGTCTTCAAAGATGTAAGGAGAACATCCATGCAAGAAGTGTAGCCACGACAACTTCTATGGTTACTTGTAGTGGCCACGACATATTCGTGGTTAGAGAATTCTCACGACGAGACTTGTAGATATGGCTACTAGCCACGACGTGTTATGGTCAGAGCCCAATTTTGTAGCCACAAGCCCCATATCCGTGGGCATAGTTCTGTAGCTATAGCTTGTTTTCCTTGTAGTGCAACCTCCTGCAAGACACTGAACCATCCATCTTATTTACTGATAATATTCCATGTTTTCTTTCTCTCATTTTTCTTATCTGCAAACTGCACATATTTTTTTAACATAAAGAACAAATATTTATCAACAGAGTATGTATGCATGTATACATATGCATGTATACATACATAAAGAGAGAGGCTTGATCTTGTGGGAGTCTCAAATTGTGAGAGCATGAGAGCAGTGAGTCTGGACCATTAGATTATGCCTATCTCTCTCCTCCTCCAATCAACCAGTGTGTGATGAGCAGAATCTAATGGTCCAGACTCACTGCTCTCACAGTCTAGGATTCTCACAGGATCATCTCTCTCCCTCTCTCTCTCTATATATAGAGAGAGATGCATAACTTCAAATATGTGTGGGTATTTATGTATGTATATATAGAGGGTTGATCCTATGAGAGCCAAAATCTGTGAGGGCATGAGAGCAATGATTCTGGATCACTAGATTTAATAAGGAGAGAGAAAATAGAATTTAGTTGTCCAAAATCAATGCTCTCATGCTCTCACAGTTTTATGCTCTCACATGGTCACTCATCTCTCTCGCTCTCTCTCTCTCTCTCTCTCTATATATATATATATATATATATGGTTGATCATGTGAGAGCCAAAATCTGTGAGAGCATGAGTGCATTAATTCTGGACCACTAAATTTTGTAATCTCCCCTCATTGATTGTAGGAGGAGAGAGAAGAGCAGAATCTAATGATCTAGATTCACTACTCTCCTACTCTCAAAGATTTTGGTTCTCACAAGATCAGTCATATATATATATATATATATATATATATATGTATGTATGTATGTATGTATGTATGTATATGTATATATATACACACACGTGAATAACTTCAAATAGGATTGGTGCTCATACCACACCTCCATGAGCCTGCATCCTGGATCCTTCGATCTGTTCAACAATTCTCATCAAAACCATCATTTCCCATCAAAACCACCATCCCAGATGCTTTTATTATTTGCAAATACAGAATATATTCATTATATCTTGTGCATCCCTTAAATTCCATCATTTACCATTGTTTTTCTAAAAATGGATTATGAAAAAATATCCCATTCGTATCCCCCAAAGCACATTTCCCATTCAATCATTTTTGCACATCTCTTCTTTCATCATTTTTTCTATGGACCATCATATCCAACTTGCCTCTGTTGACATAAACTTGATCAGTCTGCTAATTAAACAAAACTAGCGGTTGTTGTGATCACTGAACACAAGAGGCGAATCAAATAACAATTAACCCACAGATAAAGATAAAGCAATGCAATATGTATGTGGAATTAAAATTTATTATAACTCTACAAAAGGTGTGTATATGTGAAAGTATGTAGAGTGTCGAACTCAGGGAGCAAACATGAAAGATTGGAAAATTATTCCAAAAATTTTCCTTCTCTTGTCATTTTATCTATGATTTTTTGTGTGGTTTTAATATTTTATAATTTTTTGGATTTTAAATGTTATATTTTTTATTTTTTTATTTTCAATTTTTATTTCTATTTTATTTTTATTTTCTTTTTAATATATAAAGATATAACAAACATATGTATATATGTAATAAAAGTTATAAAGAAGCACTATATTTGATATATAAAAATAATAAAATTATGAAAATCAATAGAATATAAATATGAACAATCTTTTTTATATTTTAAAGGTTTTAAAATATTTATAGGTATAACGATATTATTATTAATAAATATATAATTTTATATAGCTATATATAGAATATATGTTTTTATATTTATAGATTTTTTTTACCAGTTTTATATTTATAGATATAACTAAAAATACAAAAAAGTACAAAATAAAGTGTTTTTATCTTTTTTTTTAATTCTATTTTTCTGATTATCTAATAAATTTTTACTATTTTTGTATTTTAATTGATTAAAAATGTCAAAATAGTGACTTATAATATTAGGTTAGATTTTTTGGAAGTTAAAAATAGATAAATATCTCAAAAATTTCCATAACTATTTTACTATATAATATATAATATAAACAAAATTCAAAAATAGAAATAAATGATTTGTGATTTTCAAATAATTTTTAATGATTTTTATAAGGTTTTGAGGGATTTTCAATTCTTAGTATTTTTTCTTTTGTAATTTTTAGTGATTTTTTCATCTTGAGTTACAAAATATTATAATAAACATATACTTTTTTGCAATTTTCAAAAGTGATTTTATATTTTTTGTATTTTTAAAATCAGACAATGAAAAATGCTCTATTTTGGAATTTTAATGAACAAAGAAATAAAGAAAAATGTCTTAATAAAAAATAATGGAAGAATATTTCTTTTTCTTTTTTTATTTCCTTTTCTGCACTTATAGGAATAAGTGTTGATAGGAACTTGCAAAGGCAAGTATAGATTGTGATAAATCATTTCATCACTTTTATTATTTTATTTTGACCTTAAATCCCTAGCTAAATGCATGTATATATCATAAACTTACCAAAATAAACACTACTTAAATTGTAAAATGTATTGTATAGAATACTATATGTTTATTGTATTTAATTACAAAATAAAAGAATAAAGGAAGAAAAGAAAAGGAAATGAGACACCATAGGTGTTGAGCGACAAGGAATAAATTAGGGGGAAATATGGCAGAGAAATTATACAAAATATACACAAAACCCTAGTTTTTAAATTCATCAATAATTACTTTTTGGTACCTATTTTATTTGTTATTATTTATACCACAAATAATAAAATCCACAACATGAATATTATAGATAAAAAAACAAAGAAAAATACGAACTTGAGTTCATAGAAAAATAATGCTCAATGTGCTCGAGACACACAAAATAAAAAGTCAAAAATAAAAACTTCACATACCTTTATCTTCTCCATACTATATCAAAATTAACCAAAATCACTTTAGTGTATATAACTTTTAATAAGCTATTTAATGAAAATTGTTTCATTCAATTTAGAGCTAAGATACAAAGTTAGGTTTTGGGCCCCTATTGTGCAATATACATGTACATTTTATTCAATATTTTTATACTTTGTATTTTTTAAATTATTTTTTTTATAAATTTTCTATATTATTTGAAACATATGTACATAATTAAACAAAAATAAAATTACAAAAAAGATAGTAAAATAAATAAGTCTATTTTTATACACGGATGAAATATATGTATGTGTATATACCTTTATAATAAACACTCCTATTTATTTAAGTACATATATAAACTCAGAAAAATATAATAAAAATATCTAAATGTGTATAAAAATAAATCAAAATATATAAAATACATGTATAAAATAATAAATATATGTTATAATAAAAATAAAATACCAAATACATGTATTTATACCTATATTTTACATTTAAATATTAACTTCTAGTAAAAAGCCTCATAAAAATGAATAAAATGCATATAAATTACTATATTAAATTAAAAACATTTCGTATGTTGTAATAAAATTTTATTAAATCATTTATTATTTATTATCGATTTTACAAGATATTTTTGCCTTAGTTTTTTGGTTGGCCCAAGTGGACCAACTAGAAGCCCCTGCAAGTTGACCTCGGTCAACTGCCCCCCCCCCTTCCTCGAGCGTCGACTTGTCACAACCCAGCTTTTTGTCCCTTATACCACTCGATCTCAACATCGCATGCCTTAGCGTGTTGTGCGATTTGTGGAGATGGAACCTCTAAGATTCACGCCATGGCCAAAGATCCCATCTATCTCCCTTGATCTGAGCTGACTCATTGATCAAAGATTCCCCTTTCCAGTTGAAAAGCACGAATTCAACCAGGGTCTTATCAATTCACAAGGTGGATCAATGGTCGTCGAAGTGACCACTCATAGAATCGAATTAATTCAACAATTAACCCGCAATCAATGATCAAATAAATGCAAGTATGTTAAGTGTCGAATACATGGAGACAAGTTGGTGTAGAAGGTATATTATTTTTAAATAAGTAATAAAAAATATAGGTATATTTTGTAAAATTACTCAATCAAATAATAAATGAAGTAATGTGTGGGTTTTAATAAAACAAAATATAATAATTATTTTTTATTTTATTTTTATATTTTTAAGATTTTTATTTTTTTATAAATTTCTACTTTTTAATATCTTTTTCTTTTTAATATATAATAAATGCTTATATATAACTTTATATAAAATATAAGATAATATAATTATAACTACCACTAAAAATCACAAAAAACTAGAAAATAAACTATTTTTGTACTTTTTATATCTTTCTAATGTTTTTATGATTTTTCAGGAATTTTTGTTATTTTTAGGTATTTTTAAATTTAGAAATAGTAAAAAATGGTGGCTAATTAAATATGTCGAATTGCTTTGGAATTTATATATACTAAATAGAGTCAAAATTTTCCAAAACTATTTTTAATAAATAATATATAAGAAAGAGAAAATTCATAGATAGAAATAAATATTTTTGGATATTAAAAAGATTTTATATAAAATTTATAAGGATTTTGCACCTTCTTAATTTTTAGTGATTTCTTATTCTATTTTTAGGGATTTTTGGTCTAGATGTACAAAATACAATAAAAAATAAATACTATTTTTTTTTGAAATTTTAAATATAATTATATATATATATATTTTAAAGAGAATATAAAATAAAACGTACTATTTTGACTTTTAATAAATAAGAAAAATGTCTAAAATACAAAACTAATATATAACTTCAAAAGCATGCAAAGAGGCAAAGAACCCTATTTTTTATATTTTTTGGAGCACGTTTGATATTTTTAGAAAATAGAAAACAAACACAAAAACTAATTGAACTAGAAGGGGTATATTTGTAATTAAAATAAAAGTCAAGGGATACAATGCAAAATACCCAATAGTTTACAATTGAAAATCAAAATTTTAAATACTAAATGCTAATTACAAAACCCCACAATGGTAATAGTGCAAAATGCCTAGCTTATGTGGGCAAACACGTGAGCTGAGATGACAAGGTCCCAAATGCAATATAACTAAACTTCAGGGGCCCTTTCATAACATTTACAGAAAATATAAAACATCCCTAATATTTTATAGGAATAAATCGAAATAAAACAAAAACAAGGGCTATATGTGAAATTTACCCCCACGTGCACTGGAATGGACGGTTTTAGATCTTCACTTGGATTTGTGGCACGTCCTCCTTGCACGATGACGGTTCAGCTGGGCATCTAAGATTAGATCGCCAGATGGGATCAAATGGCTGAGGAGCTTCTGATCTAACGGCAGCTGCTAACATGGACGTTGCATCTTCATCGGACGGTTGTGGAGGATGGTGGAAAAACACAGGAAGAACTCACCCGTGGCGAGTTTGGATCTGTCGCAGCGTGCGCCTCTGACCACCTGGAGCTCACTCGACCATCTCTCCATGTACCTACAATCGTCACACACCTCCCAGGAGCAGCAAATGGTTCCGAGGTTGATTGATCGATCCCATGGAGCTCGATGTTCTCTGATGAACCTGGGAATATGCTCCTGATGCTAACAACCCACAGAAGGGCTCTTCAACTGCAAGTAAGATAGAAACAATGGCAGGGCAAGGAGGAAGTTCTTGGCTATTATTTGATGGAGGATCGGGGTGAAATGGATGGTTGTGGCAAGGTCTGGTGGAGGCGAAGGACTTGGACCTCGATGGTCCATAACTAAGGCCGATCTAGGGGTTATTGATGAATCTATGATTCTCACTCTTTATTCTTTTATTTTAGCTATTTATCTTGGCAAAGCATCATGTAAATACGTGTAAATACAATAAGTTAGCATTCTGCATGCATATGTTAACATTGTATAATTAGCATGTATTTGTGCAAAAATAAAAGAATAGAGGAAAAGAAAAAGGAATGAGGTATTTAGAATAAATACAGAGTGACCCTAACCCCAAGAGAAGGTCAAGCATTGACCAGATCGCCAAATAAAATAAGTAGAGAGAGATAGGGCTTACTCTATATTGTACATAGTACTTATATCTGTAAATACTTATTTTTGACAAAATAAAAATAATATATATTCTTTTTACCTCCTTGTATTCATTCCTAAAAGGAAAATAAAAATAAAACAAAAACCAGAAAAATAAAATAAAAACAAAATCATCTCTCACTTGTATAAGGCATATGTATATATGTCTCATTCCAAAAATTATGTTATAAATAAATAAAATACAAAATTAAGGTATTTATGTAAAAATAATGAAATAAAAATACTTGGTAAATTATACATGTGTATAATACTATATAGTGTATATAGACTAATTTATCTTTCTTAAAAATAATTAAGAATAAAAAAAATAGTTTGAAAAATAAAAAAATTATTTTATACACTTTTTATTTTAAAGTCATTTACTATTTTTTATTTATTTTGTAATAGTTTGTAAAATATTTTTTTCTGATTGACTGGGACCGGATGTTGACCGTGGGTCAACGGCCTCTTCCAGGCTTGACCCGACCCGACCCCTCTCGCCGGAGCCAGTTCTCCTCTTTTTCTTGATCAGGTCGAGCCTCCTTCTGGTCCGAATCTTCGCCCGTACTGCCTCCCGAGATCCAGCACCTTCACGGATCCCTATGAAGGTGCGGATCTTCCTAGGGTTACGTGCCTTCGCCCGATTCTTTCACACCCCTGGGAAGCCTATATAGTATCTTCTTCGACTCCCTAGCACAGCAGCTCGTTCCTCGCCCCTTCTTCCAGCCCTAGACACCTCAGGTTGAGTGACAGCTACCGGAGGGACCCTCGGATTGGAGTTTGGTGGTAGGGAGCCGTAGCTCAGCTACATGGCTGGCGAGCGCCGCCGCGTCTAGCCTCCCTGCCTTCCGCAACGAGGTCGAGGCCATTACCTCATCAACCATCATTGCATGGAGCTTAGGAGTCCTCCCAGATCTTCAGGAATCCATCCTATCCCACTGGTGCTTGCCTTTTAATTCATTCTTTCCATTCCGCTCCGCCGCCTGTTCACTAGCTTTGACCAGCCGGTCAGAGCCCCGATATCCAAACCCATCTGTTCATATTGTCACGCCGCATCGCCCTTCATCTTCTCCCGCAACCTTTCACCCTGCAGCTCAACCATCGGGTTGAGATTAGGCTCGGTCTCCCTCCCTTGCATTCTCCGGAGACCAACCATCTACCTCGCCGCTGCTTCTTTCCCTTTTAGCATCAATAACCCAGACCGGAGCTTCGCCCCGAGTCCTAGCTTTGCATTACAGGTGCTCCAACGCGAGAGGAACCTCTGTCGAGCTCCCATTTGCTCAGGCGAAGCACCCCAGTTGGCTGACCATCTCCACGACCATCCGACCGCTCCCACCTCTGGTGGACCTCTTCGGGGGCTCATCGGACTAGTGGATCGCCGCTAGCATCCGATTAAAGCTAGCCCAGAGCTGTTCTTTCGGCACCTTCATCCACCGTTGGACCGGCCTTCGTCCACCAGATTAGATCCCAGCCGTCGACCGTCGCAGCTTTTCAGCCGTCAGATTTGATGCCTCCTGACGCATCTGACCGCACGTAGGGGGACATTCCCTGCACCATCAGATCTGCTCCAGCTGCGATCAGAGCCGTATGTCCACGACCACTCCCGCGTACGCCACGTGCCCTGGCATGGGTATATTTCACTTTTACCCTCGCACTTTTATGCACAGTTATTTAGTCCCCTAAATATAGTTGTAGTTTAATTAATTTACAGTTTGGACCTCGAACTTTTAAGATTTGCATTTTAGTCTTGTTTGACTGAACTCACTTGCGGTCTCACGTGCTCGTCTGGTGTATTTGCATGTTATGCCCCTGTGTTCTTGACTGTTATGCTTTGAATATCAACTTTTGGGTATTTATCGTTATACCCCTGTGCATTGTTTATTCTGCATATGCGTGAATTAGGTGGTTAAATTACAAATCTAGCCCTGAGATTTCAATATCTATTACGATTTGGCTTGAAACTTTCTAATAATTTCAATTAGGTCCCTACTTGATGTATACTTTGTTTTTAATCAAATAAATTCCAAAATTTCCGTAAAAATAAGCTCTTGCTAACATGTAATATTTATGGTAATTTTCGTGACATGATTTAGTTTTATTTGATATTTTCTAAAAATAAAAAACCCTTAAAAAGTCTCCTGTCTATTTTAGAAAATACATAAAAAATTTAAAGATAGATTTAAAAATTCCAAAATAAATAATAGTTGCTTGATTTTGTATGCTTTGATTGTAGTACAATCTTTGTTATATTATCTTTTATAAAAAAACCTAAAAATTACACAAGACTAAAAATCTTATAAAAATTATTAAAAATTCTAGAAAAATAAAAAATAGTATTTCAGTTGTTGTAGTTAGGACTTTTTATTTACTTTATCATAAAAATCATAACCAGGGCGTTTAGGCACTTTTAGTATTTTTAAATTTACCTTTTTGTCCCAGCTGTACATTATTTTCCTATTTTGATTTTATTTTGTTTTTATAAAAGCATCTAAAAATAAAAAATACCATAAAATTACCAAAAACATCTGCATACTTGAAAAATATAAAAATATTATTTATAATTTTTGAGTATTTTTAGTCTTCATAAAATTGTTAAAGCTTGCTTTCTCCTTGATCTTTTTATTTGTTTTCTCATTAGAAATTATAAAAAAAAGTGCAAATTGAAAACTACAAAAATATGCCTTTTATTTTTCTGATTAGGAGTACTTCGTAGGTTTCATTCGTGCTCCTTGTGTTCGACCCTGGTCGCTATACCAGGTTAAATAAATAGCGGAGACCGCTGATATTTGATTGATTTTGAGATTGACTGATTTCTTTATGTGGTATTGATTTTCTTGTTGAGTCTGATTGATTGATTAAGGTAGCAACGACATCGATTTACCTTGATACTTAACCCGAACCTGACTAGTCGCTCACCAGTTATGATGGTTTCAACAGATGGAGAAGCGACGGGGCTAAGTGATGAGGTGATTAGGCGGGACGAAATATGGTGAAAACGGCAAGACAGAGGTGGTCGGAGCTCAAGAGCTCCGACGAAGTTGTGATACTAACTCTAAGCTAATACAACAATCAAAACATAAAATACAAATGCGGAAATGAATGGCTATGACTAAATCTACCTAAATAGCGAAAGACCTAACCTCGACTTGGCCGGAGCCAAGAAGATGGACCTCGACGGCGGAGCTCACCGGAGATGGGTGGGAACACCTCCTAAACCACTCCTCCTCGCTGCAAAATGTTGGGCGAGCCTCCTGTCACGAAGATCAAGCCCTTGGGTGCAAAATGAGGGGCTGAAGCAGAGGAAAAGGGAATGAAAAAAATGGAGGAGGTGGAGGATATATACAATGAAGAACGGGGACACTTCGCTTAGGGTTTACGGGTAGATCGAGAACGCTCGACCCTAACAGATGAATCGATGAGGATCTTGGATGAATAGGGAGAGGATCTAACGAGGGAAGTATGGAGCCTCGAGCAGCATATCGAGGTGGAAAATATCGAGAAGGTGGCTTGGTCATGAGTTGGTGCCTATGTTAGAGAGTAGGCTGGACAGTTGACCCGAGGTCAACTGTCCAAGCCACGCGATTGGTCTACCTAGGTCGCTATGGGACAAAACATACTGAAAAATAATATTTTATTAAAAAATAAAATAATATATGAATTAATTAAATAAAAATTATAAAATAAAAATCTTTATTATTTTCTATAGTATTTTAATATGATTTTTATTTATTTTTATGAGTTAATTTATTATAGGTTACTTTTTACAAGTATATTTATAGGTATATTTGCCTATATAATGTGTATTTTATTTTTATTTTCTATTTCAGATTTTCTTATTTTATACTCAATTCATATAATTTTAACTTATTTAGATACACTCAAATATATTTTTATTGTAATTTTATGATGTTATTTGCACAATTAAATAAATATAGGTATAAATTATATAGGTATATGTATAGTATATTCATCTATGTATTTTTTAATTTTATTTTGTTTTAGTGTATTTTTATGGTTTTATTTTATCCTAATTGTGTAATTACATTATAAAGAATATTTATAAAATTTTCAAAATATAAAATTATGAAAAATATAGATAATTAATAAAAAGAATATTTTATTCAGGTATAATGTACAATAGGGATCCAAAATCTGACTTTTACATCTTAACTCCAAATTAAATGAAAAAGCCTTCATTAAATAGCTACCAAAAATTCATATACAATTAAAAATGATTTGGGTGCATTTTGAGATCATATGGAGGAGATAAAGGTCTGTGAAATTTGGATTTTGATTTTATTTTAAATATAGAATATACAATTTGTATTATTTTTGTGTGAAATAAATTTTATATTTTTCCATATATTTTTATCTATGACTTTCATGTAAAAGGTTTGTTGATTTGAGATAAAAATAATAAAGAATAAAATAGGTCCCAAAAATCCATTATTGAAGAGTAAATAATTAGTGTTTTTATTGTATTTTTGACCCATATCTCCCCCTATTTTATTCCTTGTCGACATAGTCATCATGATGCCTAGATCTCGGGGTTTATGATCATAAAATATCTTTGGTATTTGTTTCTTTTCTTTTCTATATTCTTTTATTTTGGCTATAAATAATGTATTTTATATAATATTTATACAATAAATAATATATGTTAATTTATGCAAAATAATGATATTTACATGCATTTAGCTAGGGTTTAAAGGCCAAAATGAAAGAATAAAGGTGATGAAATGGAGATTCATCACCAACCTATAAATTGCTCCTCTGGATTCCTTCTCGAGTTTGATCCCTCTTAAGCCATTCTTAGCCCCTCAGAACCTCTCGAGAGCCCTCATCTTGGTGACAGCAAGCGGTCGGCAGGTTCTGCAGCGAGGAGGAGGAGCGGAGAAGGAGAACCACCACCATCGCTAGAGCATCTCCAGCGAGTTCAACATCATTGGACCTCGACAAAATGGAGGCCCATATTTCCCATTCTTAGGTATAGTTTTAGTTCTATTTTCATACCCACAAGTTAATTTCATCTTTAATCATCATCCTTAGCGTATAATTAAAAACCTCCAAATCGCATGGAGCTCGAGCTCCATGCCGATTCATCATTCATCGATCGTTAGTCTGTATCGAGCTCCATGTCGATTCATCGTTCACCTCCTCCTACCATCACTAGAGATCCACCCTTTCATTCATTTGACTCCCAACAGCTTCATCATTTGGTCAAGGGAGTAGATCTTGGGCCCTGGAGTGTTTTGGTGTAGGTCACTTGGATTGGAGACCATCTGGAGCACCGAATCGAACCTGAAAAAGCTCCTGGTTACCTAGAGCTATTTGAAGCTCTAGAGATTCATCCGAGCCACCTCAGACTCATTGGAGAGGACTAGAACATGCGAAGGTACAACATCAAGCTCCAGCAACAGTCAGTTGGAGGAGATGACGTCGAAGTCGTCGATGATCCGCTCTTGATGTTCGACGGCGACGTGTTCGTCCACCAATCTTCTAGAGGCCTCCATCATTGTTCGATCAAGAACACGGCCTAGATATAATCTTAGGCCATCCAATATACTCGAAGCATTGCACCTCCTCCACCATTCGATCAGACACATGGCAGCTGAAGGGCGATTGGATCAGAAGCACTTAAGTTGTAAAATTGCATGATCAACGTCGGCACCTTTTTGTATTTATCAAGTAGTACTGTAATTATTTTATTATGTTTAAAATTTTGTGAATAAATTGCATGTATGCCCTCGAACCTTCTTAATATTGTAGATTAGTCCCCCGCCACCTCATCTCACATGGCGACCCACGTGCATGGGTATTTTGCATGTAAACCCTTATATATCTCGTATTTATTTCTTAGTCAAGTAAATTCAAGATGTTGTTTAAAACTTATGGTTATTTTGCAAGCGTGACCCTGATGAACCATGAAATTGAGGGATCTAAAATGAGCCTCACAAGGTGAGGGCTCAATTGTGGTGACGACCTCTTAACAACTGTGTTCAATCAACAATTAATCAACAAATAAATAGAGCAATGCAAAGCTACAACAAGTGGATCAAAACTAAATATACCCTGCAATAAAATGTATAGTGGACAAGTATGGTAGGGGTCGAACACAGGGAGAACGAGGGGTAGACGATAAAATTGGCTAAAAAGACAATAAATGTTTATGGACTTTTTAAAGATTTTTAGATTTTTGACGATTTTAAGATATTTAATTTTTTGGAATTTTTAGTTGTGTATATATATATATATGTTTAGATTTTTTAAATTTATATTCTTTCCTTTCTTCTTAAAGTTTCTGATTTTTAGTTTCCTTTTCTTTTTATAAAAATTAATAATTATAATATAAGTATATATATGTATAGAAATAGCTTTTATATTTCTAGATTTAGATCTAAATATTCAAAAATGACAAAATAAAATGTTTTGATTTCTTTAATATTTTTCTCTATTTTTTATTTTTCTGATAATTTTAACTATTTTTTATATTTTGATTGAATTAATAAGCAAAAAAAGTAACTAAGATAAATAGGTCGAATTATTTTGGAATTTAGAAATAGCTAAATGCCTAAAAATTTCCAAAACTATTTTTAATATATAATAAATGTAATAAATAATATTAGGAAAAGAAACAAATATATTAGGAATTTTTCAGGATTTGTTTATAATTTTTATGAGGATTTTGGAGTTTTTTTATTTTTAGTGTTTTTCTTTTCATATTTTTAAGGATTTTTGGTTTGTAGTTACAAAATGAGATAATAAACAAAATATAATTATTTTTGAGAATTTTTCAAAGTATTTTTATATTTTATGATTTTCTAAGAAACAAGGATAAATAGATCAATTTTGATTTTTTATAAATATAAAATAAACCTTAAATGCTGATGAATCTCAAGTTCATCACCTTTATTCTTTCATTTTGGCCTTTAAACCCGAGCCAAATGCTTGTAAATATCATTATTTTGCCTAAATTAACATTCAGTATTTATTGTATAAATACTGTATAAAATACATTTTTTAAAGCCAAAATTAAAGAATAAAGAAAAGAAAACGAATAAAAGGCCAAAGTTATTTTATTACCTAAACCGCAAGACCTCGGAATCTTGATGACCGAATCGACAAGGAATAAAGTGGGGGAGATAAGGGTCAAAACACAATGAAACTCCTAATTTGTATTTATAAATATCGCATTTTTTGAACCTATTTCATTCTTTATTATTTATTCATGAAATAAACGAACTTTGTACATGAAAGTTGTAGATAAAAGTGCAAATTAAAATGCAGAATTGATTTCACACAAAAATAACATATACTGTATATTTTATACTCTAAATAAAAAGCTAAAACCCAAACTTCCCAGACTCATATCTTCTCCATATGAACTCAAAATATATCAAAATCACTTTAATTGTATATAACTTTTGAATAAGCTATTTAATGAAGGTGGTTTCGTTTAATTTGGAGTTAAGATGTAAAAGTTAGGTTTTGGACCACTGTTGCACTATATACTTGTATAAAATATTCATTTTATTTATTCTTTATAATTTTATATTTTTATAATTTTGTAAATATTATTTCTAAAATATGTAAATATTTAAAATAGAATGAAACCATAAAAGACATAAAATAAAATTATGTATATAAAAACGTAGATGAAATACATATACTTATACCTATATATTATATACATATATTTATTTAAGTGTACATATTATATCAGAAAAATGTAATAAAAATATTTTTATGTGTATAATAATAAGATATATTATATAAATTATGAAAATAAAATAATAAAATTCAAAATACAAAATAAAAATAAAATATACAAAACATAGATGAATATACATATAAATAAACCCTAAAACGTAACTTGTAATAAATTAACTCATAAAAATAAATAAAAATAATATAAAAATACATAAAATAATAAACATTTTTTATTTTAGAATTTTTATTTATTAAGTTTGTTTAATATTTTATTTATAATTATTTGTCATTTATTTTCTAGTGTTGACATGTAGTAGGCTAACGTGGCCCAATGGGGGTTGAGTCACTATTGACCCTAGTCAACTTTTCATCTCCCTATGCCTTCATGTTAGAATTGTTGCTTCCCTCGATTCCACCAATTTTTGGAGGCCAATCCTTGCACTAATTCGGCTAAATGTCTTTTTGACTTTTGCACATCGATCCATGGTCTTTCATGCCTAAATCTGACATCGATCTGAGAGTCACTGTGTCGAGAGACATTCTTCAAGGAAACCTCACATGTATATAGTTTTGCCTAGCGCATCCATTCTTTTTGTGATCCTCTTACTTGCTTAATGAATCTACGTTTCATCATCTTTATTCTATCATTTTGGCCTTAAAAACCCTAGTAAATGCGTGGAAATACCGTTAATTAGGCATTTTATCATCCATGCATCATTGTGTAAATATTGTATAAAATACTATTTTTAAAGCCAAAATTATAGAATAAAGAAAAGAAAAGAAAAAGAATAAAATATTGAAAATATTTTATGAACCGAAACCCCGAGATCTAGGCATATATTGAAAATATTTTAGAGCAACGGTTTGAAAGTAAGGTTCTGGACCCCTATTGTATACTTGTACATATTAAAATATTCATTTTATTTATTATTGATTATTTTGTAATTTTATATATTTATAATTTTGTAAATTATTTATAATATATGTGTATATCAAAACAGGAATAAAAACACATAGAAAACACAAAAATAAAATATTTGCATACAATACATAGATGAATTACCTATGTCTATACCTATGTAGATTATATATATTTATTTACATTTACAAAACACATCAGAAAAATAAAATAAAACATATTTAAGTGTATAAAATTAAGTTGTAAATATATAAAATAATAAACCAAAATAAATAAAATAAAATATACAAAATAAAAATAAAATATTAAAATATATATATAAAGGTACCTATATAGCTCATAAAAGGCAACTTGTAATATTTTACCTCAAAAATAAATAAAAATCGTAACAAAATACTTTATAAAATAATAAACATTTTTTATTTTATAACCAAAAATTAATTAAATTATTTATTATTTTAATTTGATTTTACAAATTATTTTTTCCAATGTTTTTTCTGGTTGGTCAACGTAGACCAACCAGCTTCTCCCTTTTATTGACCTCGATCAACTCTCTGACCGAGGTCTACAGCCTGTCAGAATCTCGTTTTTGGTCTGATTTCGCAGATTTTTTGAGGTGTCCTCAGTCACTATCTCGTGTCAATTTCTTCTTGACTTTTGTTCGCCATAGATCGAGTATGCACGCCGGCAGCTGTCCTTGGGTTGTGCGTCGCTGAATCGCCTGCTACGTCTCGAACTTGGGAGCCTCGTCAACGCTTGTACAAAACCACCTCCCAATCTTCCTTGATCTTTTGAACCCCTTTTGACCTCAGCTTTGGCTCCCTTGGGCATGCTACGGATTGATCTCGGTGACAGGGAGATTTCCAGCAGCCGAGACGCGGCAGGGATAAGACCGAGGGCGTGTTCCACCCCCATCTCTGGCGTGTCGCCGTGAGGTGCCCATCTCGCCATTTCTTGGCTTGAGGTTCGTGTTTTTCTTTACTTTTCTTTGCATTTTCTTAACAGCCTTACTCGTAGGATTCGACCCGACCTTTTTGTTTCGCCTTTCCCCCGATTCGCCACCTTCGTTACCACCTCGCCGGAGCTTGCTCCGGCGAGTTCCTAATTCGCCTCCACTACCATTTCTTGCCCACGGGTGGTCGCGACAGTTTGCCCATGACCCCCATAACCATTTTTGTTGCAGGTCCTTGAACGTTAAAGCCCCTTGAGCCATTTTGCCCATCGCTGGAGACACCTGGAGGTACTTCGCTCCGTCACTATCGTGGTCGTGCTACGACGCTCCTCCGGCTGATCTGAGGCTACCAGCACATAGAGGTTCCCTGCAGGAAGCGCCGTAGCCATTTTGGGAGCTTCAAGACCGACGGAGGTTGGAGGTTGAGCCCTGAGAAGTTCGTCGAACCGGACCTTCTTCCCGGTTCCTCCTCCTGCCTCTGTCGCCGTTGGATGAAGGCCGGCACTCCAGACGCACAGCTGCCGTCGGATCGGCCTCACCATCATCCGTTGATCTTCCCCCATTGATCTGATTGTGGCCGTAAACAGCGAAGGGGTATCGTGGGATCTCGTGCGGACATGTGGCATAAGTAATTCATATCAGTCATCGGATCTCGGGCGTGGGTATTTTGTGTGTTTCCCCCCGCCATTTTTTGTATTTAATTATTAAAACCAAATCATTCATTTGTCATTATTTTTATTTTGTACATTTTTCAAAACAACCCCTGACGTTTGGTTATTTGATTTTGGGTCCCTGGCCACGTCACCTCACGTGACTTTTTCACGTGAGGCGTGGCCATTTTGCAGAGACCCCCTCACTTATTTAGTTATTTCTATTTAGCCTTAAAACTCTTTATATAAGTAATTAACTTTTTGGAAGAATTGCAACTTAGTCCCCATGTTTTCGAAAATTACGTTTAGGTTCTGTAGGCACGTGATTGCCACGTGCGACTGTGGGAATTTTGCACTTTAACCCCTGGGTTTTTGGTGATTAATATTTGGTCAAGAAAGTTTCTAATTAGTTATATTTTTTGTGGAAAAATTACACTTGCCCTCTCGGATTTCTGGATATGGTTAAAGAACCTAACATAACCAGGTTAAGAGATAATTGAGCATTACAAAACTGCCCCTGCTAGGACTGCATTTTCTTTTGTTATGTCTATTTATTTCATGTATCTATAAATTCCTAAAAATTTCCAAAAAATTACTATAGCTACCTGTTTTGTTGCTCTTTCATGCCATAATTTTATTTTGCATTTTCGTTGCATTTTAATATTTAAACAAAATCAAAAACTTGCATTTTCATCTCTGTTTGCATTATAAAATATATAAAAATTATAAAATCTTTTTGAAAAATTCCAAAAAAAATATATTTTGTGTATTTAAATGTGTTTTATATTCAATCCAAAAATCACTAACAATATATAAAAAAACTCCTCAAAATACAAAACCCCAAAAATCTTCATAAAAATATTAAAAATTTCTATAAAGTCCTGAAAATATAATCTCTATTTTCAAATTTTTCTTATTTTATTATCTTTAATTTAAAATTAATTTGGAGAATTTTTGTTACTGTTTCATTTTTATTTATCCATTTTAATTTTGGCTTTTTATTTTATTCACTATTTTCAGTATTTTTGACAATTAAAATACCAAAAATTAGCAAAAATATAGAAAAATCACAAAAACATTAGAAAATTATAAAAAGTACAAAAATATTTTATTTCCTGAATTTTTTCTATTTTTACATATTTTTACCTCTCTCTTTTTATATTGTATATATACTTTATTTTATAACTCAAAAGAAAAAGAAATTATTAAAACATAAAATATAAAAAGAAAATACAAAATTAGAGATTAAAAATCAAAATATAAAAACATAAAATTAAAAATAAAATAAAAAATATATGAAATTAAAACCCACAAAAAATAGCACTCATAGGCAAATACATCACATTCGCATTTTGAGCATTTTTACCCTGATCTACATGTTTGCTCCCTGTGTTCGACCTGTACACTACTTGCACTATACACATCTTTCGTAGAGTTATAATAAATTTTAACTTCGCAACGCTTTTCATTGTTTGATCTCTGTTATGGGTTAATGTTGTCTGAAGATCTGAATTTCGTGCGGTCGCCACAGCGACTGTGTCTCCGCCCTGTGTGAGACATATTTTAGACCGCTCAATTTTTGGCTTCAACAAATGGTGCCGTTGCCGGGGAGCAACAACGTGTAGATCGTATTTTTGCTTGGTTATGATTGTTTGTCTATTTCTGCAGCTTTTATTTTTTGCCTATTGTACTTTCTTTATTTTGATATATTTTTTTGAGTTGTGTAACCCCCTCTCTTGTTTAGTCCGTGCGAGGTACCGCGGATAGAGGGAGGTGCTCTGTCCTAGGCGCCTACGCACCCACGTGAAGTTGGCTCTAGCTTGTCTCGCACCGAAGGATATGTATAGGATTTTTTAAGACCTAGCTCCACTTTTATTTCTTGTATTTATTTATTTTTTGTAATTTGAAGTGAGTGAGAGACTCTATATTATTGTAATAATACAGGTACCCTAAACTTTGGACTCTCGGGCCCAATTTCTAAGTGATTGTTCACTTGGGGGCTCATCGCAGCTTTTACGGTTTTCATCGCTTCTTTTTACTTTGTTTTCCGGTTTTATTTTCTTTATTTGTGAGATTGAGCCCTTAGCTATAGGATCTGGTTGGCGATAGCATTAGGTCCAAACACACTAATCACCATTACATGCACCTATAGTCTCGATTGGACCTAGACAAATTTTGAAAACTGTGCTTCCCGATAATAGCAGCTTCTCATCCTATGGAGATTTCCTCGGTTGCACCTGCATATAGATAGGTTTCAATTCTGCTAAGCATCTTTGCATGTAGAGTGCTGGAGGCAAGGTGAGCATTTACGCTTTAGCATTCATCATCGTTTGTCGCTTGTATTGCTTTTCCGCTTCTCTACCTCTGATTTTACCAACTTAGGTGCTTAAAGGAATTGACTCCTCGATAGGCGTGCGCATTATCATTAAAAATCCAAAAAAAAGTGATAATCAAATATAATTGGGACGGCTAACATTACTCGACCCTAAAATCAACTGAAAGAAAACATTGTCTTGGGGCGAGTAATCCCCTCATTGTCTTCGTTTACTTGCTCGCGCACACACTAAGGATTAGTGCCCAAATCCCATTTCAGCCTCCTAAGTGTTTTTGCAACTTTTTGACTTCTCACATAACTCTAAAACAGACGAGATAAAAAGACCGCATTTGCGATCTTCACCGAGTTGAGTAGGTGAATTGAGGGGTTTGTCTTGTTTCCATATTTGTTTGTGATTGTTTTGTGTGTGTCCTAGATCATTTCTGCATATTTGCGCCTTGTTCTTCACTTATCTTGACTTGACCTTCGTGCTCTCCTGAATCATTTTCCTTTTACTTCGAGATGGCTGACTGGAGCGTATTTTGTCCGGATTTTACGGATTCCTCATTCACTCCATCCGGTCCACCTCACTTTTTCTAGGAAGACTTTGCTCCTGATTTTTGTACATATCCGACCAACCCACTATTTCAGGATTCGGGCTTTGACCTTCACCAATCATTTCCACCACCATCTCCTTCACAGTTCGAAGCCCACTCTTCACAGAATATCCAGAGTCGGACTGTGATTCCTATCCACACCCACCACCCACATTCGACACACCCGATCCTGAGATTTTGGAGTCACTTTTCATGGTATCCACACTTGATACCTTGAATCAGATGATGGAGCATATGAATTCGAGGATCAATGATCTTACTAGTTTGAATAAGAACCAGAATGTCGCTCCATTCTTTGAGGATTTAGATTCAATTGAGGATTATCATGAGAGCTTGCAATCTCCCAAAATACAAAGAAATGAGAAAATTTTAAAAAGCCAAAAAGAATTCAGGAGACACTTGGTTGATTCAGACTGTGAGGAGAGTGCCTACTTGACAGATATTTTGACCACACAGCCATTCACACCATGTCCCACCTTTGACCCCGAGGATGTCGATGTACAGACTGCTCTTGGCATGCCTCATGTAGATGTTGATTCCGACTTCCTCCCTTGTATGGAGGAGGTCCAAAAAATTCAAAAAAAAAATGTTGATTGAACCCGAAGTGGTGGTCGCTATTCATGAGATCATTGATGCCCCACTTCGCCTGGCTGTGAACCAATTATCTGCTCCTCATAATAAGAAGAGAAAGTGGAGGAGCATATCTGAGCGTTGATAACACGGTCCGATCACTAGGGTATAAGGTACAGAAATAGGTCGTTGCGACCCAAGCGATCAGACGATGTGTATCAAGAAAAATGAACACTCGAAATGGATAAATCGATCAAAATACGAAAAGCGGTCCTGCTATGTGATTAACCTGGTATAGCACCCAGGGTCGAACTCAAGGAGCACGGGTTGGCCGAGAGGCCTACGAAGTAGTAAAAACAAATAAGATAAAGAAATAAATCTTTTTAGTGGTTTTAAATCATTTTTATATTTTTTTTAGATTTTTAAACAATTAAGAAAATAGGAAAAACAAATACAAGCACACTTCAACAATTTATTTAAAGCAAACAAAAATCAGCCAAAAATTAAAACAAAAATATTTTTATGTGTTTTATATTTTTTTGTGTTTTTGGTGAAATTTTGAGATTTTTCTGATGTTTATTTTATTTTCTAAAAATCAAACAGTAGCAAAAACCAAGGGTACTGTCCAGCCTAGCCAAAAGCCTTAGATAAAATATCTAAGGGCCTCAAAGTGGCCTGGAGGTAATTTTCCTGTAAAGTAGGTAAGACAAGGAAAATTTAGGTACCAATTTTATTATTTTTAGATTTTTAATTTATTTACTAGAATTTTTATGCTTTTTTAGTGTTTTTAAGTTTTTAGTGTTTTCCAGTAATGAAAAATAGCCAAAATTGGCTAGAAAATCAATCACACTAAACTAAACAGTAGACAATGTTTGTGGAATTTTTAGGTGAGTTTTTATATTTTTTTGTGATTTTTTAAACTAGATAGTGACAAAATAAGAGGTTTTTGAATTTCTAAAAATAACAAACAAAATCAAAAAAGTCCTCAAAATCTACGAAAATTCTACACCATGGCAGGAGCCATGTGTCAAATTCTCATTGGATTTGGAGGTGATTTGATATTTTATTCAAAAATAAAGGTAGGGTACTGTGCACAGGGACTGAAATGCAAATACCCAAAGTTCTGGGGGTCCTGGTGCAATTAACCCAGCAAACCACGTGCCACGCGCGTGCCTGGGGCACTCAGGGACCTAAATGTAAGAAAAATAAGTCCCGAGGACTTATTGGTAACAGGTACCAAAAGTCCAGGGGCCTTATCTACAATTTACCCTAAATATCACGCACATGCGGAAATAAAACACGCACAGGGGTATAAATGCAAATATTCAAAAGGTTTCATTCATTTAAGAACATCCAGAACTACAGGGGCTTTAACTGCAAATACACCAAACAACACGTGACGAAGCACGTGGCTCACAACACACAGGGGTATAAATGCGAATAAACTAAAGCACGAGGTCCTCTATGCAAATTACCCTAAAACTAAACAACTGAATTAAATATTTACAGGACTAAAAAGAAATGCATAAAAGAAGGGGGCCTAAGATCAATTTACCCCTTTTATTAATGTCGACGGCCGATGAATGACGCGTGGCAGATCTGACGATTGCGGATGGTGGGCGCTTTTAACTTTGAAAACGTAGGCCTGATCGATGTCTGAGGGCGCTCCACGTGGATATCGGACGGCTCTGGTTCTTTGGAGTCGAAACCCTCGTGTATCAGACGGAGGAGAGGGGGGCACGTGGAGAATCTGACGGATGAGGCTAGCTGGTGCCTCTCTCTCCTCGCGGATGGTCAAGATCGACCCTCGAGATGATCGGACGGTGACACCTCGCCTAGGATGGATGGCTCAGATGATAACTGGGGCGATGAAGACGATCTGACGGTCGGCGAGGATCCTGGAAGAACTGGTCGCCGGCGACTGTCGCCGGCCCTTGATGGCGCGGTGGTCCTCGTCTGATGCTCCTGAGGGGCGGGGGAAGCTTCGCCGTGAAGCCCCGCACCCGATGCTCTGCTCCGATGGAGGCGAGGAGCTCCAGAGAGCTCCGGCGACGTGAAAGAACTGGAGCTGCTGTGCCCAGAAGTTCCGACCTCCAGATGAGGTCGGTTAGCATTGAAACCTGCACAGAGAAAGAAGCTGGGTCGAGGGCAAAGTGCCTCGACCCGTCAGAGCGGGCGGAAGGTGACTGATGTGGCGAGACGGAGGCTCTCTGGCGAGCGGCGGAGGGGTGAGAGCCGATACCCTGCTCCGAGGCGAGACAGTGGGAGTGAAGGGGCGGAGAAGGTGGATAGGAGTCTGGCGAAGGTGGTGGTGGCGTCGGATGGTCGAGTTCGTGGACAGAGACGGCTGGTGGAGGCGGCGGAGCTAAACTACTGAAATCGGAAAATCGCAACCTAAGCTAATCTACGGCCTAACTAAGCTACCTGATGGGCGCATTTGACTGGGCTGGAGCTGGAGAAGCTCCCGGTCATTGCCTGCAAGGGGCCGTCGAGTCCCGAGGCTGGGCGCGCTCGCAGCGACGCACTGCGGTGAAAACCACCGGATCAGTGACTCCCGGCTGCCCGGGCCTCACTGCAACTCCAAAGGCCACGACTGTCACTCAGGACGCTGGAGGAGCTCACAGGCACCGAGGGGAAGATCAAAGATGGAAGAATTAGGTCGCCGGTGACGACTATAAGTATGGCGGGGGATCCGGGAAGAAGGAAGTCGGGCGAGGTGCACATGGCTCGGATCCACCAAACCCACCCTGGGCGAGGGTCCTTGGATGATCGGGGAGTAATCGGGGCCCGGGGTTTGGGTTAATGGCGGTCGGGTCTGACGGGTAGAAATTGGAGAAACGGGTCGGCAGGACAGACCCGGCTCTGGTAGTCCTGGGGGTAGAGTTGACCGGGGGTCAACAATCCCCCGTGGACCAATCAGAGCCCGCCAAGCTTATAATTTTGATTTATTTATTTGAGATTAGAAAATGATCGAATTAGCAAAAACTTAAACATAAAATATTTTTATTTTATTTTTTTCTATTTTTTTGTGATTTTTAATTAATTTTTGGAAATAAAAATAAGGTATTTACATAGTATGTACTATATATAGGTATATATACAATGTATAGGGTTGTTGATTTTGATTTTTAATTATTATTTTTATAACAATTTTATCCTTATTTTATATTTTATTTATAGAATAAAGTAAGGAATAAAAGGGGGTTTTTATTTTATTTTTATTATTTACTTACATAAGTAAAATAAATATATATGTACATCTATATACATGGTATATGTACAATGTCTTTTTGTATTTTTAATTTTTCTATTTTTATTTTGTTTTGATTTTAATTGTTTTTATTTTATTTATCTACAATATATAACATAGAATATTTACAAAAAGTTTGGAAAATAATTTACATAATTAAATAAATACATAGATGTGGTGTATGTACATGATGAAAGGGGTATTTTTTATTCTTTTTAATTTTAACTTTTTATTTTGTTTTTATATCTTTATAAGTATATACAAGTATTTACAAGCATATTTTTGTGAGGAAAATATATTTTTATTTATTTACACCAGAGCTCCTATCTCCCTCTACTTTGACTTTTATGCGGTCAGGCCCATGCTGAGCCCTCCCTTGGGTTAGGTTGCTCAATATTTATTCTAAATATTTCCCTCTTTTTCTTTTTAAACTTTATTCTTTTATTTTTGCACAAAACATGCTAATTATAAGTTTTTACACAATGCATGCTTTTGGTAATTATTTGTATTTACATGTATCTACATGCATTTGCAAAGGTTTTTGTAGCTAAAATATAAGAATAAAGAGTGATGAATGGGTATTCATCACCCCCCTATACTTAACTTTGCTAGTCCCTTAGCAAACACTTATTTGAAAAAGAAGTGAAAAAGAAAGAAAAAGAAAAAGAGGATATATATGGATCAAGGTTGATTATTAAACTTGCCTTCATTAAATTGGGGTATGGAGCTCGATCCAGATCTTTGGATTATTAATGTGTCGGAACCTTATTTAGACTTAAGCTTAAAACTCAACAGCCTCTAAGTTCCACTAATCTATAACCAAGACTCCTCAATGCTCCAGATCAGAACAAGTCATCAATCACAAACCATGAAGGCCATGAATCTTTTCTTGTCCTGTGAATGTGAAGTCTAAGCTCTCCACCTCAGAAATGGCAACTTGACAACCCTCCCCAACAAGGTAACTCTATGACCTCAATCTGGCCACTCTTTCCTCGAGGAGCGGGGTATTCCCTTCTAAGTTCAAGTTCAACCGGCTCAAGAAGAGGGGGAAGAAGAGAATGGGTCAAGGCCAGTGTAGCCAAGTACCCTTGGGAGCTTGACCAGTGTAGCCAAGTCTCCCTGCTGCAAGCTACAACAGGTGGAACATGAAACCAAGCTTTGCTTAATGCACTCTATATACATACTCCGGTGGGACTATCATTTTCTCTCAGACCCACCACTTTTTTGGAGTTCTTTTCTTTTTGCACATTTTTTTTCAAGTGCATCTGTACAACATATACATGTGCAGCATATATACAAGGAGTTTTTCCTCTTGAGCCAGTAGACTATCCCTCTTTTGAAGCTTTATTGCAACCCACAACTCCCGTCGTTAGACCTCATGGCAACCAAACCAAGTTGAGACGCACTTCCTTCGCTATAAGAAGAAGAGAGGTTCCGCCTAGAAGTACTACCCTCATATGCTACCCCAAGTCAAGGAAGACTGCCTCCTCACCACCTCATCCGTAGAGAGCTCGGTGCATAGTGCTGGTGTCCAAGTAAAGCCATAATCTATATGAGTCATGTGTTGTTGTTAAGTGCTCTACTTAGGCTCATTGAGATGACATGTGATCATAGCCTAGTGGACTCAAAGAATTAAGTCACCATGGACCTGAAAAGCCTTAAACCTAAGTCCTATAAGGTTCCTCTTAGAAATTAGGTGGATTAAGATCTTAATCAAGCTCCATTTCTCAATTTGATTCCAGGCTAGTTTAAGTGTCAACTATCATCCAAGAAAAACTATATACATATGTACAAAAGATGCTTATTTACACAAAGTTTACAATCATGTAAAATTTTTGAAAAATGTTTGAAATCATGAATGAATGAATGATGCATGAAGTGCAAGTTTTGCAAAAAGATATTTACACACATTTACACAAGATTTTTGCAAACTTTTTGATTTTCAAAACATTTTGGAAAAAATTTTGTACTATATACATAATTTTTGATACCAAAATATTTACACAAGCTTTACACAAAAGATTTTTGAAATCATTTTTACAAAAATAATTTGTACACTAGCTATGTATGTGCAAATAAAAGAAGATTATGTTCATGAAAATTTTTTAATTTTTGTGGTTTTTAGCCATTTTTATTTATTAACACATTCACACAAAGTACGAGTTATGGCTAAAGTATATATGAAATATATACACACCCCCATATACTTAGCTCGAATGATGTCCTCAGAGTCAAGAGCGATGAAGAAGACATAACTCGTGCTAGGTATAGGGAAGTGAAAAGGAAGGCTATATACAAAGACGAAGAATGAAAAAGAAAAATCAAAAGGAGTCTCGTGTCTTCCCCCTATACTTAAGGATCAAGTAATCCTAAGTATAGCAGGTTGTATACTAAGGGAAAACCTCGTGGAGAATATACAGGGTCTACCCCCCCATACTTAGGGTGAAATATCCCTAAGTATAGGCAGCAAAACAGGGGTAGCAAGACACAGAAGAAAATCACGACTATATACAAGAAGGAGGACATCACTCCCCCAATACTTAAGGTGGAGAACCTTAAGTATAGGCAACGACAGAAGTGATGGAACAGAACGAAGAACAACCCGGTGTTTTCACCCCCCCTATACTTAGGATGAGCAATATCCCAAGTATAGCAAAGATAATCCTAAGCGAGACCTGGGGTGAAAACAAGAACGGAAGAAAGAAGGATTAAAATAAGACGAAACACGTATATACAAAAGAGTACAATGTTGAGGTGCCTCTCAACAAGCGCTAGATTTTACGCCCCTAGCTGGGCGCAAAGGCTAGGACAATGCAGTATCAAGGTTCAGGATGGCATCGGTAAGTCGAATGTCGTACTGTCGCCGCAGTCTCGGTGTGAGAACAACGACGAACTCAACAGTGTAAAGTACGACACCCAAGTATGCAATCAGGCGGGTGTCTACTACCGGCCACTGATTTGAGACTAAGTGATCGGGATCCGGTAGCACAAAAGAGATCATCGGCTCTGGATCAGACTGGAGTGGAAGTGTAGAGCCGAAGAAATCAAACATGGAGAAGGATGGATCAGAAATAGAATCCTCCACGTCAATCAGTGTCTCAAATAGGTGTGGATAATCAGGGTCAGGAGACTCTAGAAAGGACTGATATCCGATGAATAGAATAGAATCAGATCAGGGAAATCATCGAATATCTCCAAATAGGCTCATCCTCGCGAGGGTCGTCGAGGTGAGAAGACTCAGAATCAGAATGATCTAAAGACTCGGTTCCGTGTTCCGCCAGATCGGAAACACTCTCAGCAGGTGAAACCAAGTACTCATCGAGTGCGGCATCCTCCCGCAGATAACCCTCGGGGAGAGATGCAAGATCAGAAGTGAGTAGAGGAGGACCAGGATCTGGATGGGAATCTGCGCTGCTATCAAGTATCCACTCGGTGCACCAGGCTGCATCATCATCGGAAGTGTAGCTCTCGGCAATCTGGAAGCAGGAGAAGGTACTGGTCAACACCGCGGAAGCTGGCAAAGTGTCTGCAACTGATCCTCGCTCTGCGGCTATGCTGGCTGTCAACTGGTCCTCAGCAAGTGTATCTGTCTCGTCAGAGTAGAGGACAAAAGGGCTCGAAGACGGGACTCTTTATGTATGTACTCTCAAACTGATGTCCTTCCTCGAGCTGTGGCTGCTGGGCTAAGTCCTGGTGACTGTCTGCATCCAAGAAGTGTCTCTGCAAGAAGGAAACTGACTCCTCCGGGACTGGAAACTCTGGGGCTACTTCGAACTCCGGCTGGAAAACCAACGGGAACTCAAGTAGACTCTGGGTCCGAACCTCTGCTATGGAAGTCATTCCCTCTGTCTGTGGTGCTGTCAGCTCCATGTCCTCGGGCTGGTGTGTAGAAACTGTCTCATCATGTAAAGTGACACACCGCACTGGTACCGCATCATCCGCATGTGTTGTCCTGACCAAGGCATCTCGTGTAGAAGAATTCTGTGAAAGTAGCCGCGAGATGGTATCTAGTAGGTGAATGTCGAAACAGCAGTATGAACCGCCACATGTGGTAATCACCAGTGCTATCTGCTCTGCGGTCATCCCCCGCATGGAGATCTCTATCAAGTATGTAAGTGGAAGTCCGTGCTCAGGGAATCTCCTCAAGAGGTCAAGAAACCTCGGCCATGCCTTGTGCAAGGGCTCCTGGGGGTCAACTGAAAAATCCATGATCAAAGACCGTATAAACTCTGCTCTACGTGGAGGGAAGTATCTCTGCAAGAACTCTCGGCGTAGCTCTCCCCACGTCTCGAATGTCTTCCCCAATCGTCGGTGCCATCTCATGGCTCTGTCGTGAAGCGTGAAGGGGAAGGTCCTGCTCATCAGCTCCTTTGCAGTGATATCTGAATATCTCTGTGCTCTACAAAACTTCTCGAAAGCTGACATGTGAAGATATGGCTCCTCGTGCGCCTCTCCTGAAAATGTCGGCAGTCGCTGAATGTAATCCAAATCCAAGACGAATGGACCTAGTGTAGAAGCTGACTGAGCTCCATGTGCTATCTGCTCCTCCATCAATCTGGAAAAGGATCTGTCTGTTGATCTCCACTGCTCTCTCGGGTCACCAACGGAGTGCGCTCTCAACTCAGCAACAGCATCGTCCGGGTCTCGCATCTGCTCTAGCTGGTATCCTCAGACGTCTAGCACAGCATGCCCGGAGTGATGAGATGAAAGGGAGGGAGGGAGAGGGAGGTTGGTCGGAGATCCTTCCTCCCTGGAAGGTGGACTGGAGTGATGGTCAGAGGATGGAGAAAAAGCCGTAAGAGTCGGCTCGAAGTGAGGGGGATCCATCATCCAGGGGTCAAGGAGAAGAGAATGGAATGAATGGAGGTGAGGGTGGGGACGTAGATGAAGGAAGGAGAGAAAGGAATCGAAGAGATCTGGTAATCAAACAAGATGAACAAGCAAACCCCTAATTCACCTACGCACACAGAGCTGAAGACCGAAGGGATCGGTCAATTATCTTGTCGATTTTATTTTAGGCGATCATCCAGTCTATCAGAGTGATTACGTGAGGTAATAGGTATCCTAATCTCTCTCAACCGACTGTCCCGTACTGAAAGCCGGTAATCAGTCAAGAAGAGATCGGAGGCTCTATCTTAATCATCGGATCACTCTCTCGCTCATCCAAACCAAACAAGGAGGGGGTTACTCTCCCCAAGACAGATTTTTCGTGAGGTGTCTTTTAGGTCAAGTATGATTAGCAGTCCCGATTTTATTGTTTTTGTTTTTAGATATTTTTCAATAAAAAGAAACGACCAACGAATTTTTCGGTTCTTCCTGGTTATTAAGTCCAAAACAGGGGGGAGAAGACGAAAAGCTGATGCGCGATAAATCAATGATGCATGCAAAGTCAGAAATGCGTACCTTGTCTCCAGCACTCTACATGCAATATGATCCGCGCATAAATGTAAAGACAGAAAGGAAACTACCTAAATGATGCAACGGGAAAGCCGAGTCCTAGATGAGCAATTTCTAGCGAAGAACCGTCTAACCGGTCACCGACCTCCAAGCCAAAGAGTCCGGTCTTGGCCCGTCCCTCCTCTGTCCGACAAATCGGGGGTAGGAGAAAGCGCTTTACAGGACGGGCTGCGGAACGTAGGCTACGAAGGTAAATGAGTCGGTTATTTTTATAGTGATTTTTAGTCGGTCCAATTTAACGTTCTATAGGAACAGATAAGCAGTTAGGTGTGGGGATCCTACTAATTACGGCACAATCACCAGAAATTCCTAAGTCTAGGGGCTCGAGCAAAAACCGCGTAACACCAGAAAAGGCAGAAAGAAAATAAAATAAAACCAAAACCGCGAAAAACCGCGCAAGTCCTAAGGGTCCCCCGAGCACACCGATGCTCGGCGAAACAGACCCGCTAAGCAATCCACAAATGTCCAAGTGTCTGAGAATGTCCTGTATTATTACAATAATAAATAAAAAGTAAAAAGCCTCGCCCACTCAACTCTCTCTCACTCTCTCCTGCGGCTCCCACGAAGAAAGGAGCGCCTCCGAATCTCGCGGTTGCGTCAGCTTCTCGAGAGCAGCCGCCTCGGTCCTCGGGCCCTCGCAAGAGAAAACAAAGTGGTCAGAACCAATAATCAAATAATAATAAAAGAAAAATAAAGGGAAATGAAAAATAAGGGTATATGTGCAAAAATGCAAAATAAAATAAACACACAAAATAAAACAAAAACAAAAATAAAAGAAAAAGAAAATAAAACAAAATCAAAATAAAAATGAAATATGAACAAAAGCTGCGAGAAGCCGCGAGCTCTGAAAGAGCCGCGAAAAGCCGCGAAAATAAAAACGAAAAGAAAATCAACTACTAAGCCTTGCTCCCCGGCAACGGTGCCATTCTGATAACACGGGCCTGACCACTCGGGTATAAGGTACAGAAATAGGGTCGTTGCGACCCAAGCGATCAGACCATGTGTATCAAGAAAAATGAACCACTCGAAATGGATAAATTGATCAAAATACGAAAAGCGGTCCTGCTATGTGATTAACCTAGTATAGCACCCAGGGTCGAACTCAAGGAGCACGGGTTGGCGAGAGGCCTACTAAGTAGTAAAAACAAATAAGATAAAGAAATAAATCTTTTCAGTGGTTTTTATCATTTTATATTTTTTTAGATTTTAAAACAATAAGAAAATAGGAAAAACAAATACAAGCACACTTCAACAATTTATTTAAAGCAACAAAAATCAGCCAAAAATTAAAACAAAAATATTTTTATGTGTTTTATATTTTTTGTGTTTTTGGTGAATTTTTGAGATTTTTCTGATGTTTATTTTATTTTCTAAAATCAAACATTAGCAAAAACCAAGGGTACTGTCCAGCCTAGCCAAAAAGCCCTAGATAAAATATCTAAGGGCTCAAAGTGGCCTGAGTAGTTTTCCTGTAAAGTAGGTAAGACAAGGAAATTTAGGTACCAATTTTATTATTTTTAGATTTTTAATTTATTACTATAATTTTTATGGGTTTTTTAGTGTTTTTAAGTTTTTAGTGTTTTCCAGTAATGAAAAATAGCCAAAATTGGCTAGAAAATCAAACACACTAAACTAAACAGTAGACAATTTTTGTGGAATTTTTAGGTGAGTTTTTTGATATTTTTTGTGATTTTTTAAACTAGACAGCGACAAAATAAGAGGTTTTGAATTTTTAAAAATAACAAACAAAATCAAAAATGTCCTCAAAAATCTACGAAATTCTACACCATGGCAGGAGCCATGTGTCAAATTCTCATTGGATTTGGAGGTGATTTGATATTTTATTCAAAAATAAAGGTAGGGTATTGTGCGCAGGGACTGAAATGCAAATACCCAAAGTTCTGGGGGTCCTGGTGCAATTAACCCAGCAAACCACGCGCCACGCGCGTGCCTGGGGCACTCAGGGACCTAAATGTAAGAAAAATTAAGTCCCGAGGACTTATTGGTAACAGGTACCAAAAGTCCCAGGGGCCTTATCTGCAATTTAACCCTAAATATCACGCACATGCGGAAATAAAACACGCACAGGGGTATAAATGCAAATATTCAAAAGGTTTCATTCATTTAAGAACATCCAGAACTACAGGGGCTTTAACTGCAAATACACCAAACAACACGTTGACGAAGCACGTGGCTCACAACACACAGGGGTATAAATGCGAATAAACTAAAGCACGAGGTCCTCTATGCATATTACCCTAAAACTAACAACTGAATTAAATATTTACAGGACTAAAAAGAAATGCATAAAAGAAGGGGGCTAAGATCATTTACCCCTTTTATTAAAGTCGACGGCCGGATGAATGACGCGTGGCAGATCTGACGATTGCGGATGGTGGGCGCTTTTAACTTTGAAAACGTAGGCCTGATCGACGTCTGAGGGCGCTCCACGTGGATATCGGATGGCTCTGGTTCTTTGGAGTCGAAACCCTCGTGTATCAGACGGAGGAGAGGGGGGCACGTGGCGAATCTGACGGATGAGGCTAGCTGGTGCCTCTCTCTCCTCGCGGATGGTCAAGATCGACCTCGAGATGATCGGACGGTGACACCTCGCCTAGGATGGATGGCTCAGATGATAACTGGGGTGATGAAGACGATCTGACGGTCGGCGAGGATCCTGGAAGAACTGGTCGCCGGCGACTGTCGCCGGCCCTTGATGCGTGCGGTGGTCCTCGTCTGATGCTCCTGAGGGGCGGAAAGCTTCGCCGTGAAGCCCCGCACCCGATGCTCTGCTCCGATGGAGGTGAGGAGCTCCAGAGAGCTCCGGCGACGTGAAAGAACTGGAGCTGCTGTGCCCAGAAGTTCCGACCTCCAGATGAGGTCGATTAGCCCTGAAACCTGCACAGGAAAGAAGCTGGGTCGAGGGCAAAGTGCCTCGGCACGTCAGAGCGGGCGGAAGGTGACTGATGTGGCGAGACGGAGGCTCTCCGGCGAGCGGCAGAGGGGTGAGAGTTGATACCATGCTCTGAGGCGAGACAGGGGGAGTGAAGGGGCGGAGAAGGTGGATAGGAGTCAGGCGAAGGTGGTGGTGGCGTCGGATGGTCGAGTTCGTGGACAGAGACGGCTGGCGGAGGCGGCGGAGCTAAA